>BLBF01000002.1:5241499-5253816 GCA_015471245.1 Laticauda colubrina | reverse complement strand
TAACATACAGTAAAAATAACAGATACGCTTGTGCTATCAAGAATATAGTTTATTCCATTATAAGTTCATAGCATAGTCAAAATAACAGTCCAATAGTCATGTATCATTTAGTCAGTCCATTCAGGGATATTCAGTTAGCAAAGTCCATGTAGAATATCCTATGTCAGTTCACTTACAATTTAGTCCTTTGTTCTCTCTCCCGTTCGAGCAATGCAGTCTTGATTCCAAGCAGTAATCAGGGATCATCAAAGCCAGAGAGAGAGCAAGCTGTAGTCTTGCTTCTTTTAAAGTGCTTTCACAACCACTCCCTTAATTACTATCCCACAGTTAAAGTTGCAGACACTTTAACATACAAAACTATGATTCATAGTTATTATTTTACCTAAACCAGTTAGGGTAAACAATGTTATCCCTAACAATTATTGTACAATCCTCATTATTAATATATTCATTTTCATAATTTCCAGTTTTGGCATGGAGGGATAGGATGATTATCTGGCTCCTGGGCTTTAGCAGCAAAACCTCTCCTTTCACTGTCTTTCTCTTGAAGTTCTCCTAACCAGGATAGTCTGGTTCTTTCCCTTAGTTTTGATCGAAGAACCTGTTCTCCTGGCAAGTGGCCATATCCAGGTTTTCTAGCTTATGTACATGACTAGTCAATTTCTACTGACTGCCATTAGCTTGAATCAGTGTTTAGATCTCCTCCTCCTGGAATGGCATTGTTCATATTAGCCAGGACATTTCTCCATAATTATGTATGCTCTTCTGTGAATCATTTCCTTCTTGTTTGTGGCAATACACATTTTACATTTCAGTTCTGAGTGCAGTGAAAATTCACTTACAGCATTATACCTCTTCCATGTTGTGCCTGTGTTGTCTTCCCTTCCATTCTGACAATTGTCTTTTTGGTTCTTTTTGTTAAAGGTTGGAGTGAAATGCATCAATTTTCCAAGCACACTCTCTTAATGGTTATCCTGATCACTTTTATCATCTTCCTCCTATTTGCTCTTCCTTTCACTTTCATTTCCATGGTTGCATCATTTGAAAATATCCCAATCTATATAGAACTGAAAAGTTTAGTGACTTGTCTGAATAGTAGTGTGAATCTAATAATATTCTTTTGGGGAGAAAAAAAAAGGAGCCAACCAAGAGAGAACATCAAAGTTACATTTCAGAGGATTTTCCAGGAAGGAGAAGACAATAGAAAAGACATGAAAATAGAATTTTCACTTTCAAAGTCTGTTGTAATACTTCCACAATTTTATGATTGGGATTAACTTGATGGCCCACCACTAACAGGGTAATACTCTTTCAAAAATGTGTTTGGGACAGTAAGGATCTAAAGTATGGATGCAGTACAAATTTGGATAGGAGTATCAAAAAGGTAGTCTAATGTTTAATGCCTTTTTGGAAAAAAATGTAAGACTTTATGAATGAAATATACCAAATAAAAAAAGTTATATCAGTAATTGTATCATGAAAAAACCCATATAAGTAACTTTGATTGAAGCAGACTGAATATAAGAGGAAAACAAAAGAAACTATAGGAGTTATGAAAAAGGAAAAATTAAGACCATATAATATTTGCAGAAGATTGGTTTAATTCTTAAAGTTATGATTAAATTTAGACCCTATAGAAAAAGTGGTTCCATCTTCTCAATTGTAGAATAGAAATATATGAGGAGTCCTTTGTGCTTTCTGAGATTGATTGTTTTCCTAAAGATGTTTCACTACCCAAACTTGTTCTGACTCGGTCTTTGTCAAACTTAATGAAACACAAACTGAATTTAAAAGTAAAACCTATTTTAATGTGACACTGGGAATTACTTGCATTCCCAGCCAAAACTAATAATACTCCTGATAATAATGCTCCAGATAAGAGCATGCTTCTCAATGCTGTAGAATGCTTGCCAACAAACAGACATCAAATTTAAGGCTAGGTCCCACTGGCCGACGGATGCAAAAGGTATGCAAAAAGGACACAGTGGACGAGCAAAATTTCGGCTCCATCCGTTGTTATCCACTCCAAAAAGTGCCCCAAATTTGCATAAACAGAACAGAAAAGAACGGAAAGGAATGGACAGGGGTAGTACGTAGCGAGGATGTTAAGCGGATGTTCGTAGGAAGTCTAGCGGATGGAAGCAGATGGAAGCGGATGACACATCCGAAGAGCTTCCGGGGGAGAATTGCGAAGCGGACGCATAGCGGAAGGAGCGGATGCGTAGCGGATGATGCGGATGGATCACGGATGCCTATAGGATGCATAGCAGATGCATAGTGGATGCAAAGCATTCACTGCACATGCGGGGAGGATGAATTGTGTCAGCTCCGCGGATATAAAAGGATGCAGCTCGCAAGCAGTCACCATTCAGAGGAAAGACGTGCTGCCACAGACATCTTCGAATAACACCATGGTTCGTCAGTCAGGGAAGAAGAGAAAGCCTATGCCGACTCCTGCCAGCCCTGGCAAGAAGGACAGAACCACCATCCCACCCCCTGGCGCTGACTCTGAAGCTGCTGGTGCTTCTGCTTCTGCTGGTGCTCCTGGTGTTGCTGCTGCTGGTGCTTCTCCTGCTGGTGCTGCTGGTGCTGCTGGTGCTTCTCCTGCTGCTGGTGGTGGTGGTGGTGCTTCTCCTGCTGCTGCTGCTGCTGCTGCTGTGGTGGACCAACCCCAAGGCCCTCAAAGCCCTGCTGCTCAAGCCCCTGAAGGCCTTGCTGCTCAAGTCCCTGCCAGAGGGAGGAAGAGGCAAGGGAAGGAGAAGGGAGAGACAAAACAGTACACCCTTTCCGAGGACCATGAGGAGAAGGTGCTGGAATGGCTGAGGCAGAATGAGTACCTCTGGAGAAAGGGCAACAGACTCTATCATGACACCAAGAGGAAGCAGGCAGCTTGGAGAGACAAGGCAGAGAGCCTGGGCTACACCTCAGACCTACTCCTTGGATGGTGGAACTACATGCACACCTGGTATGGCAAGCTACACCTGAAGAAATCTGGCCAGGCTGCTGTCAAGCTCACTGACTGGGAGATGTATGTCATGGCCAAGTTCAGCTTCGTGGAGGTTGAGGTCCACCATGGAGGAACAGCCCCTCTGAGACCCCTCTCCCTCAGACAGCCCACAGACAGCCAGTCCTCTTCCAGCCAGGAGACAGCTACCGTGTCAGGGCAGGTGTCTTCGGAGGGCCCCATGGCAGAGACCCCCCTGACAGCTGCACTCCCCTGTCACAAATGGAGGAAGAAGAAGCAGCCACCAGAGACCAACCCACACCCAGCACACCTCCACCTCCACAGAAAGCAGGCAGAGAGGCAGAGGCAGACTGGAGGTCCAGAGCCACACTGTCCTGTTGGAGATCAGGGACACAATCAAAACCAGCACAGATCTTTTATCTCAGCTGGTCCAAAGCGACATGCCATCCTCGAAACGCAAGCCCTTCATCACGTATGTGAGCCAGACCCTCATGGACCTGCCCGAGGCCCAGTACCAGGTGATGTAGCAGAATATCACAGCACTTCTGCACAACCCTCCAGGCCCAGCTGAACCTGCTCCTACCCACTCCAGGTCTGCTCCTCCACCCCAGGCAATGTCATAGCCCTTCCAAGGCTTTCAACAGCCCCTCACCTACCAAGGCTATGACTACCAGGACTTCCCACAGCAGAGGCAGCCCTTCCCTGTCAAGGCCCAGGTTCATCGTATGCCACAGATGCCTCAACTCACCCAGCTGCAGACCAGACAGCCCCACTACACTCCTCCTTCCTCCAGCCCACAGCCAAGCCCCTCAATGGACAATCTGTCTTCAGTCTTGGGCCTGACATCCCAGGTGCTTGATGAAGGGCCTCTCAAACTCATGGACTGAGTCAGCTCTCTGAGAGCTTCCTGAAGACACCATCCCCTGTTGTACTCTCAGGGCCAAGCACCCCAATGGCGTCTCAGGCCAGCACTCCAGCCACAGCCACCTACACAGTCCCTGGCCGCTTGACAGCTGAGACCATGGACATGCCTCAGAGTGACTGACAATAGTGCCAGAGACTGAGTTGTGACCTGTTCACTTTATCTTTGCTTAAGACACTTTACTTGGTTCATTTTGCTTTTTTAATAAAGTCATACTGTTTACTTAAGACAGTGATTAATAATGGTTATCTTTGCTTCCCACACTTGGTTCATTTCAGTTACTTAATAAAGTGTTGGTGAAAACTTTGAAAAATGGTTAAGCCTTTGTATGCTTGTGGGATGGGTAAGGATAGCTGTGGGATAGGTAAGGATAGTTGTGGGATGGGTAAGGATAGCTGTGGGATAGATAAACCTCCAGTGCAAGGATAATGGGACTGTATGGTCCACCCTCCCAGCTGCCACACATATGGCCCTTTTTTATCAATAACAATTTATTCATTGATCAACACATTTTAAAATAAAGAAAGCTCTTTATTAATGCCCTATTCATTGTAGGACCATTCAACATACATGGCACAATCTCATCATTGTTATGAGACAGGCTCAAGGAAGCATCCATTAACCATCTATCATCCTGTCTTGCCACTCCACTGCTCCAGCTGGGGAGTTGCACCAGTGTCTCAAAGGGTTGCACTGCTTCTTCTCTTCATGTGAAGCTCTGTTGGGGCCTTGTACATCCACAGTGTCTATCAGGTTTTGTCCTTGCCTCCATTCACCAGGCTCCATGTCCCCATTCCCTTGTTGACAGTCCACAAGCCTGTTCTGCAACACTGGGTAGTGGGTGCGCAGGAGATTGTGCAGGATGCAGCAAGCTTCCACGATGCTCCTCACTGTCCCTGGTTGATGCTGCATGGTGGTGAGAAGTACCTGGAACCTGTTGGCCAGGATGCCAAAGGTGTTCTCCTCCACCACCCGTCTTGCCCTGGACAGCCTGTAGTTGAAGAACCTCTCTTCATGGGTGAGGCATCTTGAAGTGTAGGGCTTCATGAGGTAGGTTCTGAGGGAGAAGGCATCATCACCCATGATAAAATAGGGCACATCTTGTGTGTCATTGGGTAGGGGGTCTGGATCTGGAAAACCCGTGATGAGGTTGCATTCCAGCCCACCCTTGAGGTCACTGGCATTGTATACCTGGCTATCTGAAGCTGACCCATTGCCTGAAGCATCGATGTACATGAACTTGTAGTCAGCATCAACCATGGCAAAGAAGATGATACTGAAGAAGCCCTTGTAGTTGTAATAATTGGACCCTGAGTTGGCTGGAGCTTTGCAGGCCACGTGCTTCCCATCTATGGCTCCAGCGGTGTGGGGAAAGTTCCACATCTGATACCACTGTTCTGCAACTTTCCTCCATCCTTCTTCAGTGGTGGGACACTGGAGGAGCTCCTCCAAATATTCTTCGATGATGGCCTGCACACTTCTCTGACCACAATGCTGATGGTGTTGTGCGGCACCCTCCAGGCATACTGCATGTTTCTGTATGTGGTTCCAGTGCCACCTTCAGTCCAGGGTCCAGGTTGGGATGGAAGTTGATGCTCAGCTTGGTCAACCTGGGTCTCAGACGCTCTACAATTTCGTCAAACATGGCTGGTGGCATCCTCATGAAGTGCTGGAATGCACGAGGGTCTTCGTTCCTGAGCTCCACCATCAGCTTGTCATACAATCCAAACTCCATTCTTCTCCCGATCCATCTTCGGACCCAGACAGCTCTTGGACATCTCCTTTTCCTTGCGTAGAAAAGGTGAAACAGTCTGAAAAGGCTTCGTTCTGGTGTTGAATGATGTGTTGACCAAAAGGATTGTGCAATGATCCATGGTGGACATCAATGGATGATGTGGAAGAGCAAGACCAAGGCTGAAGAGGTCTGTACACCATGGCTGCTGGACTCATACTGAGATCCAGGTGATTTCCCCCCCCCCTTTTTATAGAAAATGTCGATTTTCCACTAGGTGTCCTTCCACATACTCTAGGCATACTCCAGACATCCTAAATATCTGAGATACATCCCATATACAAATGTTTTGTCCGTTTTAATGCTTTATATACGAGATGCATCCACTTACATCCTTTCTATTTCCATGCTACTAATGCTGTGTGGACGTTCCATGTACCTTTTGTTTCCTCCCTCTTTCCATTTTCAGCTGCAGCAGATGTGAGTTGCGAGGATGTCCAGAGGATGCTGAGAGGATACAGCAGACGTTTAACAGATGACAACGGACGTAGAAACTTTGTTGCCCGTATGTGTCATGGATGGACATCGTACGCGGCGGAAAGTTCATCTGCTCAAAAAGTTTTGTGCAGCTCAAAACGTCTTGTGTGGATGAAATCGCAGTGGACGGATGCTCGATGGATAGAGCATATGAAACACGTATGCAGTGAGTACACAACGGATGAATCACATTTTCCAACGGATGGCAACCCTTTTTGTCTGTTTTACATCCTCTTTGCATCCGTTGGTGCAGTGTGACATGGGCTTTAGGGAGTGTCACCACAAAAAGCCCTTTCTTAAAAATAAAAAAAAGGGAGACCACAGATGGCATATGGCATAGATTGATCATAACTTGGCCAATTCTTTTGAATGAAATGCATTTGAGAGTGAAAATGAGAAAATACTTAGAAAAAAAGGTTATTCTTGTCACTGGTTTACATATATAAACTGCCTGAAAGATTTAAAATGTATTTTTTTTAAAAAATATATATTTTATGGTTTAAAAATAATTGTATCAATGTTTATGTTCAAAATTAAATTGCAATAGCATTTGCAATAAGATCCTTATCATTGGTATGTAACTTGCATTTCTTGATCTGTAAATTTTTTTTTTAATCCAATTTAAAGCCCATGTCACACTGGCCACAGATGCAAAATGGACACAATGGGCGAGCAAAATGTTCCATCCGTTGTTATCCGCTCTCAAAAGGGGCAAAAATTTGCATAACCGGAGCGGATAACATAGACGCGGGGAGGACGCAGGGCGGATGCAAAGTGCATGCGGAACGGAAGCCTAGTGAATGGAAGTGGATGGGAGCAGATGGCGCAACCGCAGGGCTTCTGGGGGGCCTCAGCAAAGCGGACGCGGAATGGATACAGCGGATGCAGAGCGGATGCCGAATGGATGAAGCGGATGCACAGCGGATGCACAGCGGATAAAGCGGATGCACAGCAGAAGCCTAACGGATGCACAGCGGAAGCGGAAAGGATGCCGCGCGTTAATTGTGCATGCGGGGGGGAAGTATTCCGTAAGCCCCCCGGATATAAAGGGAAGCAGCTCGCATGTGGCCAGCATTCCAAGGAAAGACCTGCTGCTGGACACTTCAAGTTCCTTGCCTGCTCTGCCAGCCTGCCTTCTAGCCAGCCTTGGTGCCTGCCTTCTAGCCAGCCTTGGTGCCTGCCTGCCTGCCTGTCTTCCTGCCAGGCTTTCTGCCAGCCTTCCTGCCAGGCTTTCTGCCAGCCTTCCTGTCAGCCTTGGTGCCTGCCAGCCTCCCTGCCAGCAAACCCAAAACCATGGGGAGGAAGTGAAAGCCTTAGCAACTTGCCGCCATCCCTGGCAAGAGGGACAGGGCCAGCCTCCCGCCCCCTGCCCCTGATTCTGCTTCTCCTGGGGCTTCTGCTGAAGCTGCTCCTGGCGGTGGTGCTTCCGCTGGTGCTGGGGCTTCTGCTGTTGCTTACTCTGTTGAAGCTGCTCCTGGTCCTGCTCGACCTGCTCGTGCTCCTGGACTTGCTCGTCCTGCTCATGCTCCTGGTCTTTCTCGTCTTGCTCGTCCTGCTCATCCTGCTCGTGCTCCTGGTCCTGCTCATGCTCCTGGTCCTGCTCGTGCTCCTGGACTTGCTGGCCCTGCTGGTGCTTACTCTACTGCTGCTGATCCTGGTGTTCCTGCTGCTGCTGCTGCTGCTGCTGATTATGATCCTGCTGGTGAGGATGATGATGATGATGATGATGATGATGATCCTACTGCTGCTGGTGTGGAGGAACAGCCCCTACTACCTGGGAGCCCCTCTGATGAGGGCCCATCTGGTCCTTCCAAAGGGAGGAAGAGGCGTATGCGACAACAGGAGAGGAGGCAATACTCCATTGCGGAGATGCATGAGGATGAGGTGCTGGAGTGGCTGAGAGAGAACGACTATCTGTGGCGGAAGGGACACCGGCTGTACAGGGACACCAAGCAGAAGCAGGCTGCTTGGAGAGAGAGGGCAGAGAGTATGGGTTACACTTCGGAGGTGCTCCTCAGCTGGTGGAAACATATGCATACCTGGTACGGGAAGCTGCACCTGAAGAAATCTGGCCAGTCCACTGTGAAGTTGACAGACAGAGAGACCTACATCATGGCCAGGTGCAGCTTCTTGGAGGGTGAGATCCGCCACCGAGGAGCAACAGCAGCCCCTCTCACTACCCTCTCTCTCAGACAGTCTGCTACCCCCCAGTCCTCTTCCAGCCGAGAGTCAGTCCCTGTCTCCAGGCAGGTTTCTGTGGAGCGTGCCATGGTGGAGAACCCGCGGACAGGTGTGGTAAGCATGGTGGAGTGCGTAGAGGACTCCTTGGTGCGGTGGGAGAAAGGAGACATTGAGTCCACCACAGTCCTAGCCGCATCCACCCCCCACAGCTCCGCCTCCGCAGAAAGGCAGAGAGCCGGACAGCTGGAGGGGCAGAACCACAATGTCCTGCTGGAGATCAGGGACACCAACCGCACCAGCATAGATCTCCTTTCTCAGCTGGTCCGCACCAACTCCTCATCCTCCAACCACAAGCCCTTCCTCACCTATGTCAAGGAAATGGCGGATCCACAGTACCAGCACCAAGCTGCTTCACAACCCTCCAGACCCAGAGGAACCTGCTCCCACCCAGTCCAGGCCTGCTCCTCCACCCCAGGTGATGTCCCTCCCATTCCAAGGCTTTCCACAGCCCCTCACCTACCAGGGCTACAGCTACCAGGAGGTTCAGCAGCACAGGCAGCAGCCCTTCCCAGTCCAGGCACAGAGTCATTGGGCAACACCGTTGCCACCTGTTCCACTGATGCCAACGATGCCACCCACGACAATGATGCCACCGACGACAGCGATGCCACCCACGGCAATGATGCCACCCATGCCAGTCCTCACCCAGCTGCAGAGCAGACATCCCCACTACACTACTCCTTCCTCCACCCCACAGCCAAGCCCAGCCTCAGTACATCTGTCATCAGTACTGGGTCTGACACCCCAGGGCATGGAGGAAGGACCTCTCAGCATCACAGGGCTGAGCCAGCTGTCCGAGACCTTTCTCAACACACCGTCCCCTGTTGTCCTCTCGAGGCCAGGCACTCCAGCACCACCCACCACCACAGCACCTGGACCCTTCACCCCTGAGACTGGGCACACCTCCGAGTGACCAAGAAGAGTGCCAGAGACCGGCTAGCTGGCTACCTGTGGATTTTATTTGGAGACTTGACTTGGGTCATTTTTTTTTTACAGCTTGTTGTTCAATAAAGTTTATCTTTGATTCACACACTTGGTTCATTTCTTTTTTTTAATAAAGTCTTGGTGGAAACTTTTAGAATTGGCTTAAGCCTTTGCATGCTTGTAGGATGGGTTAAGATAGCAGTGGGGTGGGCAGGGATACCTGTGGAATGAGCAGAGATACCTTTGGGATGGCTAATAGCTGTGGGATAGATAAACCTCCAGTGCAAGCATAGTGGAACTGTATGGTCCACCCTCCCAGGTGCCACACCTATGGCCCTTCATTATCAATAATAATGCAATCAATCATCCACACATGTCAACATAAACACAACTCTTTTATTAAATGCCCTGTTTATTGTAGGCCCACCCAACATACATGGCCCATCTCATCCGTGTGATGAGACAGGCTGAAGGAAGCATCCATTAAGCATCTACCATCCTGTCTTGCCACTCCACCGCTCCAGCTGGGAAGTTGCACCAGTGTTTCAGGAGGTTGCGCTGCTTCTTCCCTTCCCATGAGGCTCTGTTGTGGCCTTGCACATCCTGAATGTCGATCAGGTTTCACCCTTGCCTCCATTCCCCAGGCTCCATGTCCCCATTACCTAGTTGACGGTCCAGGAGCCTGTTCTGCAACACTGGGTAGCGGGTGCGCATGAGATTGTGCAGGATGCAGCAAGCTTCCACGATCCTCCTCACGGTCTCTGGGCGATGCTGCATGGTGGTGAGAAGTACCTGGAACCTGTTGGTCAGGATGCCAAAGGCGTTCTCCACCACCCGCCTTGCCCTGTACAGCCTGTAGTTGAAGATCCTCTCTTCACGGGTCAGGAGTCTGGAAGTGTATGGCTTCATGAGGTAGGTTCTGAGGGAGAAGGCATCATCCCCCACAATGAAGTAGGGCACATCTTGCGTGTCGTTGGGCAGGGGGTCTGGATCTGGGAAGCCCACGATGTGGTTGCCTTCCAGCCCCTCCTTGAGGTGACTGGCATTGTATACCTGGGCATCTGAAGATGAGCCGTAGCCTGAAGCATCGATGTACATGAACTTGTAGTCAGCATCGACCATGGCGAAGAGGATGATGCTGAAGAAGCCCTTGTAGTTGAAATAAGTGGACCCCAACTTGGGTGGAGCTTTGCAGGCTACGTGCTTGCCATCGATGGCTCCAACGGTGTGTGGGAAGTTCCACCTCTGAAACCACTGCTCTGCAACTTTCTTCCATCCTTCTTCAGTGGAGGGGCACTGGAGGAGCTCCTCCTTGTATTCTTCGATGATGGCCTGCACAACTTCACTGACCACAATGCTGATGGTGTTGTGTGACACCCTCCAGCCGTACTGCATACTTTTGTAGGTGATCCCTGAGTCCAGGTGGCACAGAGTGAGTGCAACCTGGAGCCCTGGTTCCAGGCTGGGCCGGAAGTTGGTGTTTGCCTTGGTCAACCTGAGTGTCAGGCGCTGCACAACTTCGTCAAACATGGCTGGAGGCATCCTCATGAAGTTCTGGAACACCCGAGTGTCTTCGTTTCTGAGCTCCACCTTCAGCTTGTTGTACAGTCCATACTCTGCTCTTCTCCCGATCCATTTTCGGACCCAGACGCTTCTTGGCTGCCTCTTTTTCTTCCCATAGTAGAGTTCACAGAGCCTGTAAATGGCTTTGTACTGTTGCAGAAGGATGGTGGTTTCCAAAAGGACTGTGGTATGATCCACAGTGGACATGACCGGATGCTTTGGAAGAGCAAGAGTCAGATGAAGGCTGCAGAGGTCTGCACAGGTGGGCTGCTGGTCTGAAAGTGAGATGCAGACGAGTTGCTCCCCCTTTTTATAGGCAGTGTAGGTGTCCCTTTGCCTCCTCTAGGCATCCTCTAGGCATCCTCTAGGCATCCTCTAGGCATCCTCTAGGCATCCTCTAGGCATCCTCTAGACATTCTTAGTATCCAAGATAGATCCCCTCTGCTAACGTTTTTTCCACTTTAAATGCTTTGTTTCCGTGCTGCATCCGTTCTGCATCTGTTCCGCGTCCATTCCACTTCCTCCCTGCGTCCGGGCGGATGCGAATTCTGCGCATTCGCAGTGGATGCCTAGCGAATATAGCAGATGTGTAACGGATGCGTAACGGATGCGTAGCAGATGCAGAATGGATGAACTGGATACATTTTCCGCGCAAAAGTTTTAGGCAGCCGAAAACTTTTGGAGCGGATGAAACATCCATAAACGGATGCTGGACCTATATAGAGGATGAAAAATGGAGGCAGTGAGTACAAAACGGATACATCACGTTAACCAACAGATGGCTAGGGTTTTTGTCCGTTTTACATCCTCTTTGCATCCGTTGGTTCAGTGTGACATGGGCTTAAGTGTTTAACATTTAAACACTAGTTCAATACCCATGCATCGCTATGAAATTATGTGGTCAGACTTAGTTTTGGGGGAGGAAAATAAAGGAAAAAAAATCTGCCTCTGCCTACCAGCATCCATAAATATTCATCTTGCAAGTGTCCTGTCAGTGTGTGAGAGAGTTGAGCGCTATTTGGAAAGTGAAACAGAATTTGTTGTGTGAGCAAGGAGACAGCAAGGAGCCTGGGCGTGGCTTAGATCAATTGTTCTGTCCTAAATTTGGTTGCTGCTTGTGAAATTGAAATTGAAATTCTTTTCTTTTACTTGTATTTTGCATTTGGAACAGAGTTCTTCTCAGGTGGGGAGGGGGAGTCTAGAACTCCTTAGCATCAGAGCATGTTAATAGTAATAATATAGGAAATACTAAGGCTCTGATGGTCATTTAGAAAAATCCTTTCTCAGTGAGCACCTAGAAGCCAAGAGGAACATACATGCCAAATTTCAAGGTTGTAGGCTTTACGGTTCTGGAGATTTTGTGATGATGTGTGAGCGGTGTTTTGCAGATAGATAGATAGATAGATAGATAGATAGATAGATAGATAGATAGA
>BLBF01000002.1:5204043-5241489 GCA_015471245.1 Laticauda colubrina | reverse complement strand
AGATAGATAGATAGATAGATAGATAGATAGATAGATAGATAGATAGATAGATAGATAGATAGATAGATAGTTTTATTTAAAAATCAGCATATGCCATCCCTGGTTTTACTTTGTTATTCATCTCCCTTCTAAAAAGACTTCTTGTAGTGACACTTCTCAGGACAATTTAGGAAATAGCCTTCTTCTATATCTATTCTGGTCCTATTTTAACTTGTATTCCTAATCTGTTTTTTGTGGTGCTATTTTTGATAGGTTGGACTCTTTTTTCCCTTTGTGTAAAGACAGATGCAAAACACAAGTTAAGTAGTTCTGCTTTCTCCCTGTTGCTTGTCACCTTCTTGCCACTTTATCCCAGCAATGGACCAACTGTTTCCTTAACTTTTTTCTTGTTTTTAACATGTTGGAAGAAGGCTTTTTGTTATTTTTTTTTACTTTTGTTGGAAGCCTTTGTTCATTGTGAGCCTTAGCTTTCCTCACTTCATTTTTGCAGGCTCAGGCTATTTGCTGATATTCCGCCTTAGTTATGTGCCCCTGTTTTCACTTTTTATACTTCTCCTTTTTGCTTTTCAATTTGTCAGAGAGTTCTTTATGCAGCCATACTGGTTTCTTTTGAGAGCTGTTATTTTTCTTCTTCACTGGTATTGTGCTAGACTGGGCTTTTATAATCCCACTTTTCAAAATTTCCCAAGTTTCTAGAGTTGTTTTCCCCTTGAGAATACTCATCCATGGAATCCTTCCCAAGCTCTCTCTGAGTTTATTGAAATTAGTTCTATTAAAGTCCAAGACTCTAGTTTGACTTTGTTCTATGGCTTGTACTTGCATAATGTTGATCATACACAAACCCCCAACATTCCTGGAGCTTCAATACCTATCATTTCACCTCTGTTACGATCATATTTTTAACCACTTCCTTTGCAATTTTGTGTGCAATCATACTTGCAAAAGTCAGAAATGCATATGACACAAATTCTTTTTTTGTTCTTTCGAAGAAAGTTTGTAGCTTCATCCTGCGCAATCTCCCTTTTTCTGAAGAAGGAACTAATGGCATCAAGTGAAGGCCAAAAGAATTCCCTGAAAATGCTTGATGGGCATGGCAGGGGAACAATACTGTAAAATCTCCATTCCCACTCCACTCCAGAGGAAGGATATTGCAAAATATCCATTCTCTCCCCACTCCTGGAGGAAGGTTACTGCAAAATCCTCATTCCCTCCCCATCCCTAACCTGCTTTCCAGTTCTATTCTCCTGTGCAGGGTAACAAAAGAAGACCCAGCTGAATAGCTGAGACTCGGGAGGTAGAGAATAGATGGGGGTGGGCCTGTCAGAGGTGGTATTCCAAACTACTCAAAATTTCTACTACCGGTTCTCTGAACTACACCAAATTTCTTCTACCAGTTCTCCAGAACTGGTCAAAACCTACTGAATACCATCTCTGATCCAGCCCCCTGATTCTCTGCTATCCCCTTCTTCGTTTGCCCTTGATCATTTCCACCGTTAGGCTCTTCTCCAGTGAGTCCATTCTTCTCATTAGGTGGCCAAAGTATTTGAGTTTCAACTTCAGGATCTGGCCTTCTAAAGAGCAATCAAGGTTGATCTCCTCTAGGACTGACTGGTTGGATCGCCTTGCAGTCCAAGGGTCTCACAGGATTTTCTCCAGCACCATAGTTCAAATGCAGTATTTGATTGCAGTATTGCAGGCTAATTCTGCCCACCTCCTGAAGTTTGATCCTGATGGAGCTTAAAGTTGAATAACCCTGGGCTAGGGCATACTGTGACATAGATTTTAATCCACAAATTTAAGACTGGAAATCTCTTCCTGAAAAATGAGTGTTACTGTTAACAGCTTTTACATTTCTCACAGTTGGAAGAGATTTATGTAGAATCCGATGAGTTAAGATTAAGAGAGTTTGAAAATAAAATAAACAGTGCAGCATCCCCTATATTTAAGCCCCTGTCACACTGCACCAAAGGATGGAAAGAGGATGTAAAACGGAGAAAAACACTTGCCATCCGTTGGTTAACACGATGCATCCGTTCTGTACTCACTGCCTCTGTTTTGCATCCTCTCTATCCATCCAGCATCCGTCTATGTACGTTTCATCCACTCAGAAGGTTTTGAGCTGCTCAAAACTTTTGAGCAGAAAATGTATTAAATGCGTCTGTTCGGCATCCGCTAGGCATATGGGGGACATCCGTTCTGCATCCGTTACGCATCCGCTATATCCACCAGGCATCTGTTATGCATCCGTGCAACTCAATCCGCTCCAGTGGTAAACAGAGGCAGGGAGGAAGCGGAACGGACGCTGAACGGACGCGCAACGTTAGTAGCATGGACGGAAAAAGAATGAAAACGGATGGATCTCGCAAAGAAAGCGTTTAAAATGGAAAAAATGTTTGCAGAGGGGACCTATCTCGGATATTTAGGATGTCTAGAGGATGCCTAGAGGATGCAAAGTGACACATAGTGGAAAACCTATACTGCCTATAAAAAGGGGGAGCAACTCACCTGGATCTCACTTTCAGACCAGCATCCCTGCTGTGCAGACCTTTGCAGCCTTCATCTGCCTCTTCCTCTTCCACAGCATCCAGTCATGTCCAACATGGATTGTAACACAGTCCTTTTGGCAGCCACCATCCTTATGCAACAGTGCGAAGCCATCTACAGGCAATGTGAACTCTACTACAGGAAGAAAAGGAGGTGGCCAAGAAGTGTCTGGGTCTGAAGATGGATCGGGAGAAGAGCAGAGTACGGACTGTACAACAAGGTGATGGTGGAGCTCAGGAATGAAGATACTCGTGCATTCCAAAACTTCATGAGGATGCCGCCAGCCATGTTTGATGAAGTTGTGGAGCGGCTGACACCCAGGTTGCCCAAGCAGAGCACCAACTTCCGGCCCAGCCTGGACCCTAGACTGAAGGTGGCACTGATTCTGCGCCACCTGGCCTCAGGGACCACCTACAGGAGCATGCATTACGGCTGGAGGGTGCCACACAGACACCATCAGCATTGTGGTCAGAGAAGTGGTGCAGGCCATCATCGACGAATACCTGGAAGAGCTCTTCCAGTGCCCCTCCACTGAAGAAGGCTGGAAAAAAGTTGCAGAAGAGTGGTATCAGAAGTGGAACTTCCCCCACACCATTGGAGCCATAGATGGCAAGCACGTGGCCTGCAAAGCTCCAGCCAACTCAGGGTCCACCTATAACATGTACAAGGCTTTCTTCAGCATCATCCTCTTCGCCATGGTTGATGAGGACTAGAAGTTCATACACATCGATGCTTCAGGCAACGGCTCATCTTCAGATGCCCAGGTATACAACGCCAGTCACCTCAAGGAGGAGCTGGAAGGCAACCTCATCGTGGGCTTCCCAGATCCAGACCCCCTGCCCAATGACACGCAAGATGTGCCCTACTTCATCGTAGGGGATGACACCTTCTCCCTCAGTACCTACCTCATGAAGCCCTACACCTCCAGATGCCTCACCCATGAAGAGAGGATCTTCAACTACAGGCTGTCCAGGGCAAGGCGGGTGGTGGAGAACGCCTTTGGCATCCTGGCCAACAGGTTCCAGGTACTTCTCACCACCATGCAGCATCGCCCAGAGACCGTGAGGAACATGGTGAAAGCTTGCTGCATCCTGCACAATCTCATGCGCACCCGCTACCCAGTCTTGCAGAACAGGCTCGTAGACCTCCAGCAAGGCAATGGGGACATGGAGCCTGGGGAATGGAGGCTAAGGCAAAACCTGATAGACACTGAGGATGTGCAAGGCCCCAACAGAGCCTCACGGGAAGGGAAGAAGCAGCGCAACCTCCTGAAACACTGGTGCAACTCCACAGCTGGAGCAGTGGAGTGGCAAGACAGGATGGTAGATGCTTAATGGATGCTTCCTTCAGCCTGTCTCATCACACGGATGAGATTGGGCCATGTATGTTGGGTGGGCCTGCAATGAATAGGGCATAAATAAAGAGTTGTGTTTATGTTTACATGTGTGGATCAATGCGTACATTGCTATTGATAATGAAGGGCCATAGGTGTGGCAGGTGGGAGGGTGGACCATCCCGTCCCACTATGCTTGCATTGGAGGTTTATCTATCCCACAGCTATCTTATCCCATCCCACAGCTATCTGAACCCATCCCACAGATATCCCTGGCCATCCCACAGCTATTTCCCATCCTACAGCTATCTTAACCCATCCCACAGGTATCCCTGCCCATCCCACAGCTATTACCCATCCCACTGCTATCTTAACCCATTCCACAAGCGTGCAAAGGCTTAAACCATTTCTAAAAGTTTCCACCAAGACTTTACTGACTAAAAGAACTGAAGCAAGTGTGTGAAGCAAAGATAAACTTTATTAATCACAAGCTGTAACAGAAAAATGTCCCAGGTGAAGTGTCCAAATAAAAACTACAGGTAGCCACACAGTCTCTGGCACTCCTCTTGGTCACTCAGAGGTGTGCCCAGTCTCAGAGGTGAAGGGTCCAGGTGCTGTGGAGGTGGCTGGTGCTGGAGTGCTGGTCTGCGGCGTCATAGGGGTTTCTGGCCCCGAGAGGACCACAGGTGATGGTGTGTTGAGGAAGCTCTCGGACAGCTGGCTCAGCCCCGTGATGTTGAGAGCTCCTTCCTCCATTACATGGGGTGTCAGCCCCAGTTCCGAGGACAGATGTACTGAGGCCGGGCTTGTCTGTGGGATGGAGGAAGGAGCAGTGTAGTGGGGCTGTCTGGTCTGCAGCTGGGTGAGGATTGGTGTTGGTGGCATCTGTGGCGTGGGTGGCATCAGTGTCGTCAGTGGCATCATTGGCGTGGGTGGCATCGGTGGCATCAGTGGAACCGGTGGCAACAGTGGCGTCCGATGACTCTGTGCCTGGACTGGGAAGGGCTGCTGCCATTGCTGCTGAACCTCCTGATAGCTGTAGCCCTGGTAGGTGAGGGCCTGTGGAAAGCCTTGGAATGGGAGGGACATCACCTGGGGTGGAGGAGCAGACCTAGACTGGGTGGGAGCAGGTTCCTCTGGGTTTGGAGGGTTGTGAAGCAGCTCGGTGATCCGGTCCTTCACCACCTGGTACTGGGGTTCTGCCATGTCCATGAGGGTCTGGTTGACATAGGAGAGGAAGGGCTTGCGGTTGGAGGATGAGGAGTCAGTGTGGACCAGCTCAGAGAGGAGATCTATGCTGCTCCAGATGGTGTCCCTGATCTCCAGAAGGACAGTGTGGATCTGCCCCTCTGGTCTGGCTCTCTGCCTTTCTGTGGAGGTGAAGCTGGGGGTGGATGCATGTAGGGCTGTGGTGGAAGTGCCGTCTCCTTTATCCCACTGCACCAGGGAGTCCTCCACGCGCTCCACCGTGGTTAAAACTGCTGTCCGTGGGTTCTCCGCTGTGGTTAGGTAGACAAGCTAAACAGAATGTGCAGCGTTAGTCAGATAGGCACACAGATAAATGAGTGAGCTAAGCTTGTATGTTTATTAACATACAGTAAAAATAACAGATACGCTTGTGCTATCAAGAATATATTTTATTCCAACATAAGTTTATGGCATAGTCAAATAACAGTCCAATATTCATTTACCATGTAGTCAGTCCATTAAGGGATATTCAGTTAGCAAAGTCCATGTAGAATATCCTATGTCAGTTCACTTATAAATCAGTCCTTTGTTGTCTCTCCCGTTCGAGCAATGCAGTCTTGATTCCAAGCAGTAATCAGGGATCATCAAAGCCAGAGAGAGAGTGAGCAAGCTGTAGTCTTGCTACTTTTGATATTGTTTTCATAACCACTCCTTTAATTGCTATTTCCACAGTTAAAGCTGCATACACACTTTAACATATACTAACTATGATTCATAGTTATTATTTCACCTAAACCAGTTAGGGTGAACAATGTTATCCCTAACAGGCATGCTCCACAGAAACCTCCCTGGAGACAGGAGCTGACTCTCCGCCGGAAGAGGACTGGCTCTCAGTGGGCTGCCGGAGAGAGGGGGTCATGAAAGGGGCTGCTGCTGCTCCTCGGTGGCAGATCTCACCTTCCAGGAAGCTGCACCTGGCCTTGACATAGGTCTCTCTGTCCGTCAGCTTAACCGTGGCCTTGCCAGATTTCTTGAGGTGCAGCTTCCCATACCAGGTGTGCATGTGCTTCCACCAGCCGAGGAGCACATCAGATGTGTAGCCCAGACTCTCTCTCTTCTCTCTCCAAGGAGCCTGCTTCCTTTTGGTGTCCCTGTAGAGCCGGTGTCCCTTCCGACACAGATAGTCATTCTCTCTCAGCCACTCCAGCACCTCATCCTCGTGTTCCTCCTCAATGGAGTATTGTCTTCTCTCCCATTCCCGCATATGGCTCTTCCTCCCTTTGGCAGGACCAGATGGGCCCTCATCAGAGGGGATTCCAGTTTGTAGGGGCTGCTCCTCCACACCAGCAGCAGCAGCAGCAGCAGGATCATCATCATCATCATCAGCAGCAGCAGCAGCAGCAGCACGAGCAGAACCAGGAGCACGAGCAGGACCAGGAGCACGAGCAGGACCAGGAGCACGAGCAGGACCAGCAGGACCAGCAGGACCAGCAGGACGAGCAAGACCAGGAGCACGAGCAGGACGAACAGGACGAGCAAGTCCAGGAGCACAAGCAGGATGAGCAGGACCATCAGGATGAGGAGCAGCTTCATCAGAGTAAGCACCAGCAGAAGCACCACCGCCAGGAGCAGCATCAGCAGAGTAAGCACGAGCAGAAGCACCACCACCATAAGCAGCTCCTCCAGAAGCAGAAGCAGCAGAAGCTCCAGCCACAGAAGAACGAGCCCGTGCTGCAGAAGCCCCAGCAGAAGCAGAGTGAGGGCCAGGAGGCGGGAGGGTGGCCCTGTCCCTCTTGCCAGGGCTGGCAGCAGATGGCTGAATCTTTCTCTTTTTCCCCATGGTTGTGGGGTTTCTGGCTGGCAGGCAGGCAGCTAGGCTGGCAGGCAGGCACCAAGGCTGGCAGGATGGAAGGCAGCAAGGCAGGCAGCAAGGCTGGCAGGATCGCAGGCAGGAAGGCAGCAAGGCAGGCAGCAAGACAGGCAAGGCACTCAATCCGTCTGGATGCAGGTCTTTCCTCTGAATGGAGACCTGCTTCTGTGCTGCTTTCCTTTTCTATCCACGGGGCTGATGCAATAAATCCCCCTCGCATGCACAATTAACACCAGGCATCCACTAGGCTTCCGATGTGCATCCGCTTCATCTGCTCGGCGTCCGTTCTGCATCCGTTGTATCCGTTCCGCGTCTGCTTTGCTGAGGCCCCCCCGGAAGCCTTGCGGATGTATCATCCGCTCCCATCTGCTTCCATCTGCTAGGCTTCCATTCCGCATCCGCTTTTCATACACTCTGCGTCCTCCCCACGTCCGTTCCTTTCCATTTTATCCGCTCTGGTTATGCAAATGTTTGCCCCTTTTGAGAGCGGATAACAATGGATGGAACATTTTTCTTGTCCGCTGTGTCCTTTTTACAAACGTTTTGCATCCGTTGGGCAGTGTGACAGGGCCTTTAGACTTCAAAGAAAAACACACACACACACATACACACAAACACAAACACACATATGCAAACACATCCTGTATATTCTATTAAAATCCTTGATCACTACCTAAAACTAGATGAATGAGATTTTCTAATAAATAAATGAGTAATATAGGCCACATCCTTTCTAGATTAATACACAGAAATTTTTTTTCTATGGGACAAGAATAAATATTATCTCAATTCCTGCAGAATTTTCTACAAGAATGTAAACAGAGTATATATGTGTTGCTACAGCTGCCTCTTGTAGTGCTGGTAGCTGTAGATGCCTGGATGGGGAAAACAGGGTTCAATTTAATAACTTTCTGGATGGAATAGAATAGAATAACAGGGTTGGAAAGGACCTTGGAGATCTTCTAGTCCAACCCCTGCTTAGGTAGGAAACCCTACAGCACTCCAGACAAATAATTATCCAATCTCTTTTTAAAACCTTCCAATGTTGGAACATTTACTACTTCTGGAGGCAAGTTGTTCCACAGATTAATTGTCCTCACTGTTGGGAAGTTTCTTCGTAATTCCAGGTTGCTTCTCTCCTCAGTTAATTTCCAACCATTATTTCTTGTCCTGCCTTCAGGTTCTTTGGAGAATAGCTTGATTCCCTCTTCTTCGTAGCAACCCCTGAGATATTGGAAGACTGCTATCATGTCTTCCTTAGTCTTCCTTTTCATCAAATTAGACATACCAGTTCCAGCAACCGTTATTTATATGTTTTAGCTTCCAGTCCCTTAATGGTATGTCAAATTCAAAGGGGATAAGAAATTTCAGAACACACTGGCTTGCACAGAACACCTTTGGCAACTCCTTAAACTGAAGATTTCCTTTCCTGAGATCACAATATAGTTGGGGAAGGCAGCCCATGATTTTGAGAAAAGACACTGCTGCTTTATGTAGTGAGCAAAAACATATTTAATACCATATCTTGTAATGTTTTAGATTGTGTTTGCATTTTCTTAGATTTCGTTGTCTAAAACCTCTGTGTCATCAATTTTTTTAAAAAATATGCTGAAAACTCTTAATGCACTAATACAATGCAATAAAACACTTTCATAAAATGCTACAGTTGTTCAGAATATCTATGTTTCTTGGTAAGTCATTGTATTGTCATCTACTAAGAGCTTTCAATATTACCAATATCCATTATGGTGTACATCTAGACACCTTGGATCTGTCCCCTGTTGCCGCCATCCATACTAACTTTCAGAGTGATAAAAGTTTAAAGCAATGCTTCTGGTAGATCCTTTCAGATGTGTGGAATTATCCTTGAAAATGTTATTTCCTACTAAGCTTGAATTTTCCCTGAGGACCATAATGGATGCTAAAACATTTAAAGTTATTGGGGTGTTGTTGTTGGGTGTGTTTGTTTGGCCTTTTTTATTGTTGGTTATTTTATGGGAAAAAAGCATACTATCCATATTCAGTGGAAAAGAAATCAATTTAAGAGCATTTTCTCTATTAATATTAAAAAAAACCCCACATGGTTTTGCAAGGTTTTAGTTCAGATTGGATGTAAAGCAGAATTAGTGATAAAAGTCTCCAAAATTTGCCATTCCATTATAGCATGGAATATACAGTATTTTATTGATTTAGTTTAGTTTGTCAAGCATGTAGTAGAAAACAAGTATAAGTATGAAGATAACATATAAACATGTAAGTATAAAGTAGCAAAGTTTCCCTTAAGAGGTGTGTATATAAATGACAGCCATTAGAGGGCGTGATTCTCTTTCCTTGTGGCCAGTATTCAGGGCAGAAGTTGTCCATGTGTTAGGAAGAAGAAAAGCTTGCTTGTAAAGGTATTTTGCCACCAAATATATATTGTCTGTATATACCTGTTGTATATTAAACCACTGTAAGTCTCTGTGTGCTGTGCGTTGCTCTTGGGTTATCTCATAAAGGTAGTCACGCTGCCAAATGCTCTGACATTACTACATAAGAAACTAACTATTGATGATGCAGTAATTAGAATGCAGTATTGCAGACTAATTCTACTGACCGCCAACAGTTTGATCCTTATCAGCTCAAGGTTAATTCAGCTTCTATCTTTCTGAGATGGGTAAAATGAGGACTCAGATTGGTGGAATTAATATGCTGACTCCATAAACTGCTTAGAGAGGGTACAAAGCACTATGAAGCAGTATACAAGTCTAAGTGCTATTGTTATATAGATATAATGCATGGGGTGCAATGGCTCAGTGGTTAGAGATACAGAACTTGTCAGCTGGAGAGCTAACAGATCAAGTTCAAGTTCATGATGGGGTGAGCTCCCATTACTTGTCCCATCTTCTGCCCGCCTAGCTGTTTGAAACCTTGCAAATGCAAGTACATAAATGGGTACCACTTGGTGGAAGGAACAGTATTCCATGCACTCAGCATAAAGTCATGCTGGCCCCAAGATCACATAAATGTTTTTGATAATGCTAGCTTCCTTAGTTTAGAAGCTAGACATGACTGGAGAGGGAAACCTTTATCTTTGAATGCTGTAGATCAATTCAGTTTTCAGTAAACATGACATTTCCTTAGAAGCCTCTGCATAATGCATTTCTCTTTCAAAGTTATGGGAAACAATTTTATCATACATTTGAAATTTCTGAAATACCCAGAAAAAAATCACCAGTCTCTTCTTAATTCTCAGCAAGAAGAAATGGATTGCTTTAGTCCATTAAGATACCCCACCCTTTCTGAAAATGTATAAAAGTATCTCTTTTGTATTTTCTGTCAAAGCATGTGTGCTGTATACTAATGGAACATTAGTTTATAATCATTCAGAGAAAAAAAGGCATTTAAAGCTCCAACATCCACTGGCAAACCAACAAGTACAACTGAAAGAAGGTAAGACATTCAATTATGGGCTGCAAGAACCAGAAGACTGCTAGAACCCAGATCAGTGGCAAATATGCATCTTCAATCAGAGATAATACCATCAGCTAGAGCATTTAATATCATTTTTTTTCTTTAAAAATGTTCTTGGAGTTTCTTTATGACAGCACTTGTCTTTGCTTGTTTGATCTTCTTCATATCTGATAGCTTTACTTTCTTTTGTGTAGTAGGATGTCTTCTGAAAGAGATGAATCATACTTTAGCATGGAAAAGGAGCGATTGAACCTCAATGAAAAAAGGGACTATTTTAAAAAACCTCCTTTCATTAATTTGATTTTCCCCAGCATTAATAAATATCATAACAATAGTCTTCACACAAGGAAGGATTCCTCCAGCTATTACAAGTTTTCACCTGCCCTCCTTTCTTTTTTTCCCCTTCTCCTTATTTTCCTTGATTTTCTAGGAAAAAAGGTATTCTGAGAGTATTCCATGCAGCCACAACCACATTTCTTCGAAACACATTAATTCAGCTGTGTTGCCCTCCATGCTTGTTTATTCATCCCTGCAAGAAAAGGCAACCTTGGAACAGGGTTGCAGGGTTGACATATTAAACAGTTGCTGAGAGGGTCTGATGACTACAGTAAGTATGCTAATATATGTGAGATCAGGTATGTTGAGCCAGGATCAGAAAAGACTGTGTAGAATCATTGTAGTTTTCACTAATGTCATTTCTTCTTTAATATCAGAATTTGGAATCTTTGCTTACTGTATATTTTCAAGTATAAGCCCATCTCCTGACTCTCCAATTTTCAATTCAAAAACCATGGAAAAACAAGCTCCCCATGGATAAGACAACCTGACTTTTTATGAGTTATATATTTAAGTGTCTGTTTATCCACCTATGGTCTTGTCCATTAGCTTATATGGGTTATATGAGAACTTTCAAAAGGTATTATATTGGTGGACAAACCTACCCATGGTTAAACTGAATCTGGGATGTATTTTTGGGGATGTGTTTTTGCAACTAAAATTCTCAGCTTATCTGCAAGTATGTACAGTATTTATGAACTCCTGATATTGTTGGATTTGGCAATGATTTTGGTATGTTCGAAGCTTTCTTGTTTTTTTCCCTTTTGATATAATCCTTTTCTGGAAAGGGTTCTTAATCATTACATTGGAATTTGCAGTACATCTATCATCGGCAGGAATAAAATATTTTGTTCTGCATGGATTTCAAAAGAAAGTGTTTCAAAACTGTTTATTCCCATTCAACTGATTTGTACTTTCTGATGTGAATGATGTTTCAATTCCTATTTTCTGATTAATTGGCCACTAAAGATAGATTATTTGATTATAAATACAAATCTACTGTGTTCAAGTTTTTTTTAAATCTTATAGCTGTTTTCTTGCGAGCTTGGAGAAGAACATGATTGTAAAATGTAACTTATAATTCAGTGAAACAGTAGATAAACCAGCCTAACAGTGACCTAGAGAATTTGATCCATTAGATTCTACGTTCACATAATCTGTAACCAGTCAGATTTCTTCAGCTTCTAATTTATAAAGCACTACATTTGATTCTTTTTTTTACGATAAGCTTTATTAAATTCTACAGTTAAAATATACAAACAACACACACAGAGATTGGGAAAGGAAAGAAAAATAGCAAAGAAAAATGGTAAATGATTAAAAAGATTGCATCATCAATAGTTTGTGGTTTCTTATTTATCTCATTTTGTGCCATATTTGCATTTAATCTTTAGTGCAAATATCTAATTACTACTATTGTCATTCATCATTATTATTATTGTTGTTGTTATTATTATTATTTTTTCTATCTTCAGTCTATCTGAATTTGATTCTTAAATAAATATATATTTCTTGTATTTCTTATTGCAAAACAATATAATAATATTATTCTAATCCAGCTAAAATGCAAATGTTACAATATGTAGTGATGATTTGATTAGTTCAAATCCTGTTAGCCTATAAAAAAGGTTTTAAAAGATCTGTAGCTGTACTCACTGGCATTGTGGGCAGGGTGTTAGACGAGCTCATTCTGGGAAGGAGCTTACAGGGTGACATTCCCTAACTATGTGTTGTTGTCATTTTATCTTGTTGTTGATTTGATGTTGGTAGTGATAATGTGATTTTTTCCCAAAGTTGCATTTTTTTGTGTGAATTGCACAGCCATATTCATCTTTAAATATATACTGGCCATTCTTAAACCAATCACTTCCTCTGTCTCCAAAAACTATGTTATCACTTTGTAATATGTCAGCGGCATCTTTATTGACTCTAGAAAGCTCCAACAATTCAAGGGTGGACTAGATCATTGAGGTTTACATTGAGGTAATTCCCTGTTAGGAGAATGAGTGCACACAGGGAAACGTAGTGAGAGTAATGTTGAATAACACACGACCAGCACACAGAAACACAGAATAGTAAAATGTAGGGTTTTACTTCCAGTAAACGGTTAAGCAAAGTCCAACAAACAGTCCAAGTCATACATGGTTAAAGCAGTCAGTTTTCAGTCCAGGGATAATCCAAATAACAAAGTCCAGTACCATAAACAGTTCAATAAATAGACTCACAGCAATCCAAGAAGAACAATGATCAGCAACAGTTAATAGGAAAAATGCAGGAACCAAAAACAGCAAACATCAGAACATCTAGCAACAAGCAACTCACAGCAACAACAGAACAGAACAACCCAGGTTTCTGGCTCCATCTTATGGCTGTGTGAGGAACCACACCCAATTACAATTTTAGCATTCCCTTAAAGAGACAGTATTAAATGTCTGTCCTGGTTTATATATTTCCAACCCAACTGTTAGGTGACTATCAATTCCTTACAGTCTGCATCTGGGTTGTGTTTGACCTCGGGGAGCCAGGGCAATGGTGGGATTCAAAAATTTTTACTATTGGTTCTGTGGGAATGGCTTGGTGGGCGTGGCAGGGGAAGGTTACTGAAAAATCCCATTCCCTCCCCATCCCACTAACCTGCTTTCCAGCTCTGTTCTTCTGTTCAGGGCAACAAAAGAAGACTCAGTTGATCAGCTGGCACTCGGGAGGCAGAGAATAGGTGGGGGTGGGGTCAGTCAGAGGTGGTATTTGCCAGTTCTCCAAACTACTCAAAATTTCTGCTGCTGGTTCTCCAGAACTGGTCAGAACCTGCTGAATACCACCTCTGGGCCAGGAGGAGCATAGTGGTGGTAGCCTTGATATCACTCATATTGGGGTGCCTGTGGTGGCCTGAGCACTCTACCAACAAAAGCAGGCTCCTGAGTTGCATTTTTGGCTGTGATGGCCTTCTGCAACCCTCTGCCAACAAAAACAGAGCTTGGGAGGGATGTGTGTGGGCCAGAGTTAAACACCCCATGGTCCAGAGCTGAAGACCCTGGGCCTTGAGTTTGGCCTAAATTGTGAAAAGATGATATTTGATTGCAGAGCCTTGTCATTTCTAATTGGACAAAGATGTGACTGTGTTGATGATCTTCTCACTTTGTTTGAGGTCAGAAGTAAGATTCTATTCAGCCAAGAATATTTCTGTGCTTCAGTTTATGATCCAAATGCAGGTGGTTTAATCAGAGATCTCTGCTTGGTATGACATACAATACTTAGTACAGTTATTTTTTTGTTTCAAGAGGATAGGAATGGTTTTTGGAATACATGCAGTGGTGGGCTTCAATTAATTTAATAACCAATTATTTGCCTGGTTGCTGAATGGGCATGACTATGGTAGACATAGTCTAGTCAGCCTCCTGCACCATCCTGGGAGTGAAAATGGGCTGTGGAAGGCCTGTTTTCCACCTCCCTAGGCTCCGGAGGCACTCTGGAGGCCAGAAATAAGCCATTTTGATCCTCCATGGGCCTCTGGGAGACCCGTTTTTCCACCTCCCCAGGCTCCATGTGCCCCCTGCACTTACCTGGGATCTAAAATGGGCCACAGAGGGGTGGGCAGAGAAACCGGTCATCAGAACTGCCAGTTTGCTGAACCAGATATAAAATTAACATCCGGTTTCCAGAACCAGCACAAACTAGCTGAAGCTCACCCCTGAGTACATGAAAAGTTTCTGTATGAAACATGGAGATTGTCAACCTCATCCAGATTACAGCATTCAATTGTTAGGAAGCACATACACATGATGATAAAAATTAGTTTAGATAGATACAACAAATGCACATGAAGTACTAATTTTATATTTGCAAAGCTGCAGATTAATTTTGTACAGTGTGCAAAATTGAACGAAAACAACTGAAAGCAGTACGTGGAATAAATTCATACTTAACCATTGCATGATACTGCAGTTTGGGCTTTTATGGTAGAGAGAAAGTTTGGAGAGATATTTGAGAAGTACATGTATTTCTATAATACCTAATATAGCCACTGAAGTCTATGGCTGCTCCTCAACTTCATTTTCAGGTTCAGATGAATTCAATTCAGCCTTTATTTCAACTCTTCTGCTCAATAATATTACAAAAGAGACTCATGTAAAAAATAAGACTTTGGATGAATGCAGATTAAAGTGTCATCAACACATTATTTTTTTTCCATTTCTGATTTAATGATTCTTTTACTTATTATTTAATCCATGTGAGGCCGAGTTGAAATAATTCTTTAGCTCCACATTAGGAAAAAAATGTATAATATCCTGTACCTTTTCTCCCAGCAGGAGTTTCCATATTATCAGAACACCAAATTGATAACCAGCCATCATGCTGAATTTTAGTGCTGTTCTTGCTGAATTCTAGAATGGAATATAACATATCACACAATGGAACTGAGGGCTTCTATAACAGAACCAATTTTCCAGAAGATCAAGGCACAATTCCTTTAGGAGTGTTTTGGATGATCACCATAACTCTACTAATCTGCCTTTGGGGACTCATGGGAAATGGAGGCACCATCTCGCTCCTTGGGTTCCGGATTAAGAGGAATAATTTCTCGACTTACTTCCTGAATCTCTCCATTGCTGACTTTGGTGTGCTCATAGGTCTCAGTGCTATTGATGTATATTGTCTTATAGCCATATCATGTAGAATGTGGCGATCCACTAAAGACATTTTTTGGGGTCTTGTTCATGTATAGTACTGGTTTATGTATCTTGACTGCAATCAGAATTGACAGGCGAACAGCAATATTTTTCCCACTTTGGTATCAAATCCACTGTTGCTGGAAAATGTCTACCATTGTATGTAACATGTCAGCCTTCAAGATCTTCTACTATTGCTTTGCATCTTTTGTCTGCCATAAGTAATGGGGGGGAGGAAGGGAAAGTCTGGGAAGTGAGCTGGAGATGTTAAATTCTTCTGTTGTGTAAATGGGGGGGGGGAAGCATACAATAGAGTTAGGTTTCTATTTCTCGCTTAGCTTTCTTTTCTCTGTGCAACTGCAACCCGTTATCAAAATATGCCAAGGTCAATGGACAGAGGCCTCATCATCACCTGAAGATGCCCACATGATCATATTCACAACTTCTAATTGGAAGTATCATCTGAACTATTGGGGGTGGGAACATTTCCATCACTTTGTATATGTGAATTGCACGCCTAATTTCTCAGATTCAGAATTCTTTGGTTGCTACCACTTCACTTCCAGTAAAAGATATCTTTTCTCTAAACTAAAGAGTCTAAGTATTTCTTTCCTGGATTTTGAATGGAGCTCCGCCTGACATTATTCTGAATCTCCCACCAGCCCACCCGGAGAGAATACCCAATTTTCTTCTGAGGGGGCCTGGACATCATGTAATCTTCAAATAGTGACCAAGAGGATCCAGGAGCCATTGGAGGGCAAGATTCTGTGCTGGTTCAGGAGGCCCAATTGCTAGCAGAGCTCAGTTTGCAAGAGGATCCAGTGGTGAAGCCCAGATGGTCGGTGGGAGTTGGTTGGAAAGATCCAGAGGATGACACACACACCCGGGGTCACAACTACCCACCGGCGTGGAAAAGAGGAGCCTTGGCAAGAGAAGGAAAAAAGGGAACTCTTGCTGGATCAAGCCAGGAGACTCCTTAATGAAGCCTTTGAACAACCTCAAGCTCCACAAAGGTATGAAGGGGGAGGGGAAGTAGCCCCAGCCAGAAGAAGCAGAGCAACTCCCTCTCCCATAAATCAACCCGATCCAGCAGCAGCCCCGGGGCCTTCAGCGAGAGGTGTGATTCCTAGAAGGCATAGAGCTCCTAGGCTGCCTCCGTTAGAAGTAAAATACGGGGGGGGGGGATCCCAAAACCTTGGGATTTTTCCTAGCTCAAGTTTGGAGCCATATGGAAGAATATGGGGAAGATTTTCCCTCAGAAGCAGCCAAAGTGAGGTGTGTTACCAGGGCTCTGGAGGGAATAGCGGCAGAGTGGATGGTGACCTTGCATAATGATAATGCTCCTCAGCTGCTGAATTATAACCTATTCATGGCTGCACTGCGGGCTAGGTTTGAGGACCCATTGTCAGAGTGCAAGGCCCAAATTAGGATGAAAGCCATAAAACAGGGGCGGAGGTCTGTGGATGACTACACCCAAGAATTTAGACAGTTAGCCGGCCATTTCCGAGGCTGGCCTCAAGAAGCCCTGATAGAACGGTTTAAAGATGGTTTAAATGAAGATGTGTACCAGAGATGCACTGCTAGAAGAGACCCCAATGACTTGCAGATGTGGTACTTGCTGGCAGAAGAAGTGGAGATTGATTTAATCCAAAGTAAACGGCGGGGAGGTTATGGGTGGAGCAAGTTTCCCCCCCCCACGTCCTCAAGAGGCTCCTAAACCTCAGAAGGGAGGAGTGGCGGCAAGACCCAACCCCTCGGCCTGCTTTCGATGTGGAAAAGAAGGTCACCAGGCTGTGAACTGCAGAGTCAAGTTGGAGCCAAAGGGGGCGCCAAAGGAAGGAAAGAAACCTGAAAAGTCCCCAGCGAAGCCTCGCAAAACAGCACTAAAGTCAAAAGAGACAGCAGAGGTCGCCCCTCCCGCAGGAGAGGAATCAAAAGCCCCAGTGACCCCTGAGGAGGAAGATTCTGACTCGGAAGATGACTTCCTGGTAAGTCCAAGCGTGGGCCCTATGACCATTCCGGTGAAATTGAGGGTACCCAATTCAGGGGTCGAAGGGGAAATGCTAGCCCTGTTAGATTCTGGGTGCACAAGGTGTATAATCAACACGGAAGTAGTGAAGAAAATGGGCCTAAAGCTAAAACCTTTGAAGATGCCCATTTCCTTTTGCCAACTAGATGGATCAGTGGCTGGAGGTTGCCCCGCCCGTTTTGTCATGGAACCTATAGAAATGATCATGGGAGAGCATGATGAGACCCTGCGTTTTATTGTGGTCCCTGGGATGGAGCAACCATTAATACTGGGACTGCCCTGGCTCCGGAAATGGAACCCCCAGGTTAACTGGAGAAAGGGGTTGTTGCGCATACGCACCAAGCAGCAACTGAGAGGAGGGGCCAAATCCCAGCCGAAGCCTGAGGACCTAATTGAAATAGCTTCCACAGGTACTGAGCCCGTGAAAGATGAGGAGAAAATTCCCAAAGAGTATTGGGATTTAAAAGAAGTGTTCAGTGAGAAGGCCTCGGATGAGCTTCCGCCTCATTGGCCAACAGACTGTACTATTGAGATTTTGCCTGGGGTGAAGCTCCTGAAATCAAAGTTGTACTCAATGACCCCACGGGAACTGGAAGAGCTAAGATTGTTTATTGATAAAAATCTGGAACGTGGTTTCATTCAACCTGCTAGACCCCGAGTAGCGGCCCCAGTGTTGTTCCGGGAAAAGAAAGATGGTTCCAAACGCTTGGTGGTGGATTACAGAAATTTGAACGCTATTTCTGTGGAAAACGTGTACCCCCTTCCTTTGATGAAGGACATGTTGGCCCATTTAGCGAAGGGAAAGATTTTCACGAAGTTGGATTTGAGAGAAGCATACTACCGAATTCAAATTAAGGAAGGGGATGAGTGGAAGACTGCTTTTAACTGCCCGATGGGTTGCTTCCAATTCAACGTTCTTCCTTTTGGTTTACAAGGGCCCCAGCTATATTCATGCAAATGATCAATCAAGTGTTACATGAACATTTATACAGGGGGGTTCTGGTTTATCTTGGTGATATCCTTATCTACATAGAAACTCTGGATGAACATGTGAAGTTAGTGCAGTCGGTTCTACAAAAACTGTGTGCCGCTAAGTTGTATGCTAAATTGTCAAAGTGTGAATTCCACGAAGACAAAATTTACTATTTGGGATATCGCATTTCATCTGAAGGCATAGAGATGGATGCAGAGAAGGTGCGTGCCATTCTGGAATGGGCTCCACCACGCACCAGAAAATAACTTCAAAGCTTTTTGGGATTTGCAAATTTTTACCGGCAATTCATCCCGACGTTTGCTAAGATAGCAATGCCCATCACAAATCTCTTGAAAACAAAAGGGGAGGTGAAGCCAAGGCCAGGAAAGCCGCTGGAGTGGTCCATGGAGTGCCAAGCCGCTTTTGAAAAGCTAAAACGACTGTTTGCTGCAGAACCAGTGCTGAAGCACCCGGATATAGACACTCCTTTCGTGATTCAAACCGATGCAAGTGATGTGGCTATTGGAGCGGTATTACTTCAAGCCAATGAGAAAGGGACCTTACAGCCTTGTGCGTATACCTCCCGTAAGCTGTCTGAAACAGAGAGAAGATGGGCCGTCTGGGAGAAAGAAGCTTTTGCAGTTTGTTGGGCCTTGCTGACCTGGAGACATTTCCTGGAAGGAGAAAAACACCCATTTGAGGTATGGACTGATCATAAAAATTTGGAAGCCTGAAAAATGCCCCAGAAACTGTCCCCTAAACAAGTTCTCTGGGCCCAGTACTTCAAGCGATTCAATTTCTCCTTGAAGTACATTCCAGGTGGGAAGAACTTCATGGCGGATGCTCTCTCTGGACTATCCCAATATAATAGTATGCGCCTGGAGGTGATAAGCCCAATTGTCTCAGCCAAACATCTAGCCACCCCGGTGATCACCAGAGCCCAAAGGAAGAACCAAGAAGTGATTTTATCGAATGACCTAACCAAACAGTTAAAAGAAGCTTTAAAACTGGACGAATGGTTCCTGGCTCATTCAAGTGACTATACAATTAGAGATGGCTTGGCTTGGGTGGGGGCCAAGTTGTATGTGCCACAGGTGCTGAGGGGGCCAAATACTACAACAGGTTCATGATTCTAAAGCAGCTGGCCACTTCGGATTTGTGAAGACCTTACATCTGGTTAAGTGGCAATTCTGGAGGCCTACTTTAAAGAAGGACATTGAAGCTTATGTAGCTAGCTGTCCCATTTGTGCTTCGGCAAAGAGACCTCCTGGTAAGCCAGTAGGATTGTTATAAAATGTAGCTAGACCAACGACTCCCTGGAAACAAATCTCTATGGACTTTATAGTAGAATTACCCGAAAGCAGTGGAAACACGGTCATCTGGGTAGTGACTGATTTGTTTTCCAAACAAGTACATTGTATACCTTGTTCCAAGATTCCCTCTGCTGAGACACTGGCTAAACTGTTTATTTTACATATCTATAGGTTACATGGCATTCTGCAACGCATAATCTCTGACAGAGGGGTCCAGTTTACCTCAAATTTTTGGAAAGAGTTCCTGAAGTTAATAGGCTCTGCCCAGGGGTTAAGCTCCGCCCATCACCCCCAAACTAATGGGGCCTGTGAGAGGACTAACGCAGTGTTAGAACAATATCTCAGATGTTACATAAATTATCAACAAGATAACTGGTCCGAATTACTACCGTTTGCCAAAGTGGCATATAACAACTCCGTACACAGTAGTATTGGATTTACTCCATTTAAAGTGTTTTCAGGACAAGATTTCGTTCCCATACCTGAACTTCCTCGTGAAAAGCCTAGCATCCCTTTGTTGGATGAATGGATAACTCAACTCCAACTTAACTGGCCAGTGACATGCAAAGCATGAGATGAGGCCCATCAAGCTCATAAGAAATTTGCAGACAAGAAAAGATCTCCACAGAAAGAATATAAAGTTGGCGACAAGGTTTTCCTGTCCACCAGATACCTGCAGACCACTCAAAAGTCAAAGAAGCTTGGTCCTAAGTATGTTGGTCCTTTCACGATTGAACGGATTATAAATCCTGTAACAGTCCAGCTGAACTTACCCAAAACTCTTCGATGAATTCATCCAGTATTCCATGTTAGTTTGCTAAAACCTGAATGTACTTCTGATCTAAGACCCATCCAAGCTGACCCTCCCATACCAATTCTGATTGAAGGTGAACAGCATTTTGAAGTTAAAGAAATTCTGGACTCTCACAAATGGAGGGGTCGACTCCAGTATCTTGTAGCCTGGAAATATTTCCCTTCTTCGCAAGCCGAATGGGTTAACGAAATCGACGTTAAAGCCCCTAAATTGATCAAAGCATTTTGTTCCAAGTATCCTGATAAGCCTTAGGAGTGTATTGTTTTGTAATTGTTTAATGATCAATATTTGTCTTTATATTTTCTCCTCTCTCTCCTCTAGGACTGATGGTTTTCCTTTTTCTAGGAGGGCCGAATGTCAGCCTTCAAGATCTTCTACTATTGCTTTGCATCTTTCGTCTGCCATAAGTAACGGGGGGGAGGAAGGGAAAGTCTGGGAAGTGAGCTGGAGGTGTTAAATTCTTCTGTTGTGTAAATGGGGGGAGGGAAGCATACAATAGAGTTAGGTTTCTATTTCTCGCTTAGCTTTCTTTTCTCTGTGCAACTGCAACCCGTTATCAAAATATGCCAAGGTCAACGGACAGAGGCCTCATCATCACCTGAAGATGCCCACATGATCATATTCACAACTTCTAATTGGAAGTGTCATCTGAACTATTGGGGGTGGGAACATTTCCATCACTTTGTATATGTGAATTGCGCGCCTAATTTCTCAGATTCAGAATTCTTTGGTTGCTACCACTTCACTTTCAGTAAAAGATGTCTTTTCTCTAAACTAAAGAGTCTAAGTATTTCTTTCCTGGATTTTGAATGGAGCTCCGCCTGACAATAAGGGTGTTCAACTTTGTATTTTCTTCTCTACATGTCATTCTCTTGTTGAAAACCGAATATTATCTGCTAAGGTCCTACCAATTTCTCCTGAATGCCCTAATTCTCACTCCTGTAATGACTATCTCCACATTAGCCCTTTCATTGAAAGCCTGTTCACTCTCTCTTCATCATAAGCAAGGAAACCTTTGGCTCACCATCTGGCTCACTCTTCTCTTTTTTCTTTTTTGCTTTTCCAATGAATGCTACTCAGTATCTCTCACTGTATTACCCCCAGTGTGATAATCCTTAGGTCTATGAATATGCCTATATTTGTTCTTCCTTAAATAGCACCATTAACCCGCTCATCTATTTTCTGGTAGGAAGAGACAAAAGCTGAACATCTAGAATGAAAATCTAGGCAATATTTGGGAAAGTTTTTTAAGGAAGAGGAAAGCCATGGAAAGAATCTTGAAACCTCAGTCACAACCAAATCAGATGTATAAGCGAGATTCAGTGCTTTAAATACAATAAACCCAATACATCTGGAGAACGTCTAATCTTCAAACAATACAAGTTTCTGAATTCCAGCCTTCATCTAACAAGTCAGAGAAAAGTGGAAAATGAAATCCCAAAACTGGAGGAGTTTAGGTCATATGGCCAGAAATTATTTTCTCTAAAGTGTGATGAGAGAGGAATTAATGGAGGAGTTGTAGTATATTCCAGAAGTTAAAATAAGCATAACACATAAAATGTTTGTGGTGGTAAATTTAGCTGCTTGGTGGCATTAACCTTTTAAGTCCACAAGATTCTTGGAAAAGCATATATAGTGGAAAGAAATCAAATGATTATGTTTTATTCTACCTTTTCAAATAAGCTTTCATTTGGATTCTATGCATGGTGAGCTCCATTGTAACTATACTGAAATCTATATACTATAGATATACTGGAAGGTGTTCAAACAGTAGGTTTGATTAGATGATTAAAGCCCATAAATTTTATATGTATAGATACTTCTGATACATAATAAAAATGTGTGCGGAATATAATTTTCTTGGTTTCCCCCATCTTTTTGACATCATTGATGGTCCTTTCAGACACCCAAGGAAGGAAGCCAAAAACTGAAAGACCATGGGTGTTTGATGAATCTTTTTTGTTGGGCATTTGTGCCAGGAAGAAGTTGCCAAAGAGAAAAGCAGCTTCAATATTCCGCATAGGACCTTCTAGTAGCACTAAAATGTTTCCTTCTGCATATTTAAAATAGTATTGCAAACATAAACAAATTAAAAATGCATTTCAATAAATTGTTTACCTTAGTAAAGCAAACATTTGTCTTCTATTATTTATATATCAATTTATCATATTTATATTGCTGTTCATCTCACCATCAACTGACTCTATGTGTCATACAACAAAGTTAAATCAAAATATAGATTTTAATATGGTTGAACTTTAAAAATATAAAAGGCACACCAAAAAGGACAGAATAAAATAGAGATTAGGTGAAGAGGAGGTGCTAATAACCCAGGGGCTATCTCAATATTTCAACAGTCCTCCAAAGTTCTCAGGCTTGTAGACACAACCAACATTTGAGGGTACTCTAGAAAGCAAAAAGGCCAATCTCATTTTAGAGATAAAGATGCTCCATAAAGCAAAGCCCACAGCATAAATTGTTTGCCACCGAGGATCAGCCAAGAAAACTCCCTAAAGTCCCTGTCACACTGGCCGACAGATGCAAAATGTTAGTAAAAAGGACACAGCGGATGAGAAAAATGTTCCATCCGTTGTTATCTGCTCTCAAAAGGGGCAAAAATTTGCATAACCAGAGCGGATAACATGGAAAGGAATCGATGGGAGGAGGACGCAGGGCGGATGGAAAGCGGATGCGGAACGGAAGCCTAGCAGATGGAAGTGGAAGGGAGCAGATGGCACATCCACAAGGCTTCTGGGGGGCAGCAGGAAAGCGGACACGGAACGGAAAGAGCGGATGCAGAGCGGAAGCCTAGCGGATGAAGCGGATGCGGAGCAGAAGCCTAGCGGAAGCTTAAGGGAAGCCTAGCGGATGCCTAGCGTTCAATGCACATGCGGGGAGGATGCATTGCGTCAGCCCCACGGATATAAAGGGAAGCAGCTCCCAAGCAGGTCACCATTCAGAGGAAAGACCTGCTTCCAGACACATCGAGTGCCTTGCCAGCCTGCCCTGCATGCATGCCTGCCAGCCTTGCTGCCTGCAATCCTGCCAGCCTCCCTGCCAGCCTCCATGGCAGCCTGCCTGCCAGCCTCCCTGCCAGTCTGCCTGCCAGCCTTGTTGCCTGCCTGCCAGCCTGCCTGCTAGCCTTGGTGCCTGCCTTCCTGCAAGCCTTTCTGCCAGACTGCCTGCCTGCCTGCCTGCCAGCCTGGCTACCAGCCAGCAACCCCACAACCATGGGGAAGAAGAGAAAGCCTCAGCCATCTGCTGCCAGCCCTGGCAAGAGAGACAGGGCCACCCTCCCAACCTGGCCCTCATTCTGCTTCTGCTGGGGCTTCTGCAGCACAGGCTCACTCTTCTGGAGCTGGGGCTTCTGCTGCTTCTGCTTCTGGAGGAGCTGATGATGCTACTTCTGGCAGTGGTGCTTCTGCTCATGCTTACTCTGCTGATGCTGCTTCTGGCGGTGGTGCTTCTGCTCATGCTTACTCTGCTGATACTGCTTCTGGCGGTGGTGCTTCTGCTGGTGCTTACTCTGCTGTAGCTGCTCCTCGTACTGCTGGTCCTCCTAGTCCTGCAGGTCCTGCTCGTCCTGCTCATGCTCCTGGTCTTGCTGGTCCTGCTGGTCCTGCTGGTCCTGCTCGTGCTCCTGGTCCTGCTCATGCTCCTGGTCCTGCTGGTGCTACTGGCACTGCTGGAGCTTACTCTGCTGGTGCTGATCCTGGTCCTGCTGCTGCTGCTGCTGCTGCTGATGATGATGATGATCCTGCTGGTGCTGCTGCTGGTGGTGGTGGTGTGGAGGAGCAGCCCCTACAACCTGGAAGCCCCTCTGATGAGGGCCCATCTGGTCCTGCCAAGGGAGGAAGAGGCATATGCGAGAATGGGAGAGGAGGCAATACTCCATTGAGGAGGAACACGAGAATGAGGTGCTGGAGTGGCTGAGAGAGAATGACTATCTATGGCGGAAGAGACACAGACTCTACAGGGACACCAAAAGGAAGCAGGTTGCTTGGAGAGAGAAGGCGGAGAGTCTGGGCTACACATCGGAGGTGCTCCTCGGCTGGTGGAAACATATGCACACCTGGTATGGGAAGCTGAACCTCAAGAAATCTGGCCAGGCCACGGTCAAGCTGACAGACAGAGAGACCTATGTGATGGCCAGGTGCAGCTTCCTGGAGGGTGAGAACCACCACTGAGGAGCAGCCCCTCTCACAACCCTCTTTGTCCGGCAGCCTGCTGAGAGCCAGTCCTCTTCCGGCCGAGAGTCAGCTCCTGTCTCCAGGCAGGTGTCTGTGGAGCGTCCCATGGTGGAGAACCCGCGGACAGCTGTTTTAACCGTGGCGGAGCACGTGGAGGACTCCCTGATGCAGTGGGAGAAAGAAGACGGCACTTCCACCATAGCCTTACCCGCATCCATCCCCAACTCCACCTCCACAGAAAGGCAGAGAGCCAGACAGAAGGGGCAGAGACACACTGTCCTGCTGGAGATCAGGGACACCATCCGGAGCAGCATAGATCTCCTCTCTCAGCTGGTGCACACTGACTCCTCATCCTCCAACCGCAAGCCCTTACTCACCTATGTCAACCAGACCCTCAAGGACATGGCGGAACCCCAGTACCAGGTGGTGAAGGACCGGATCACCGAGCTGCTTCACAAGCCTCCAGACCAAGATGAACCTGCTCCCACCCAGTCCAGGTCTGCTCCTCCACCCCAGGTGATGTCCCTCCCATTCCAAGGCCATCCACAGGCCCTCACCTACCAGGGCTACGGCTACCAGGAGGTCCAGCAGCACAGGCAGCAGCCTTTCCCAGTCCAGGCACAGGCTCATCGGACGCCACCGTTGCCACCAGTTCCACTGATGCCACTGATGCCACCCACGCCACTGATGCCACCCACGTCACTGATGCCACCCATGCCAGTCCTCACACAGCTGCAGACCAGAGAGCCCCACTACACTGCTACTTCCTCCACCCCACAACCAAGCCCGGCCTCAGTACATCTGTCGGAGGTATTGGGACTGACACCTAATGGCATGGAGGAAGGAGCTCTCAACATCACGGGGCTGAGCCAGCTATCTGAGAGCTTTCTCAACACACCGTCACCTGTTGTCCTCTCGGGGCCAGGCACCCCAGTGGGGCTTCAGACCAGCACTCCAGCAGCAGCCACCTCCACAGCACCTGGACCCTTCATCCCTGAGACTGGGCACACCTCCGAGTGACCGATAAGAGTGCCAGAGACTGGCTGGCTACCTGTTGACTTTATTTGGACACTTGACTTGGGTCATTTTTCTATTACAGCTTGTTATTAATAAACATTATCTTTGCTTCACACACTTGCCTCATTTATTTTATTAAATAAAGTCTTGGTGGAAACTTTTAGAAATGGTTTAAGCCTTTGCACGCTTGTGGGATGGGTAAGGATAGCAGTGGGGTGGGCAGGGATACCTGTGGGATGGGCAGGGATATCTTTGGGATGGGTAATAGCTGTGGGATAGATAAACCTCCAGTGAAAGCATAGTGGGACTGTATGGTCCACCCTCCCAGGTGCCACACCTATGGCCCCTTTTTATAAATAATAATGTAATCATTGATCCACACATGTCAACATAAACACAACTCTTTATTAAATGCCCTGTTCATTGTAGGCCCACCCAACATACATGGCCCAATCTCATCTGTGTGATGAGACAGGCTGAAGGAAGCATCCATTAAGCATCTACCATCCTGTCTTGCCACTCCACTGCTCCAGCTGGGGAGTTGCACCAGTGTTTCAGGAGGTTGCACTGCTTCTTCTCTTCACGTGAGGCTCTATTGGGGCCTTGCAAATCCTCAGTGTCTATCAGGTTTTGCCCTTGCCTTCATTCCCCAGGCTCCATGTCCCCATTGCCTTGTTGGAGGTCCACAAGCCTGTTCTGCAAGACTGGATAGCAGATGCGCATGAGATAGTGCAGGATGCAACAAGCTTCCACGATGCTCCTCACAGTATGTGCCTCATGCTGTAGGGTGGGGAGAAGTATCTGGAACCTGTTGGCCAGGATGCCACCACCCGCCTTGCCCTGGACAGCCTGTAGTTGATGATCCTCTCTTCATGGGTGAGGCATCTGGAGGTGTAGGGCTTCATGAGGTAGGTTGTGAGGGAGAAGGAGTCATCCCCCATGATGAAGTATGGCACATCTTGCGTGTCGTTGGGCATGGCGTCTGGATCTGGGAAGCCCATGATGAGGTTGCATTCCAGCCCCTCCTTGAGATGACTGACTTTGTATACCTGGGCATCTGAAGCTGACCCATTGCCTGAAGCATCGATGTATATGAACTTGTAGTCAGCATCGACCATGGAGAAGAGGACGATGCTGAAGAAGCCCTTGTAGTTGTGATAAGTGGACCCCGACTTGGCTGGTGCTTTGAAGGCCACGTGCTTGCCATCTATGGCTCCAACGGTGTGTGGGAAGTTCCACCTCTGATACCACTGCTCTGCAACTTTCTTCCAGCCTTCTTCAGTGGAAGGGCACTGGAGGAACTCCTCCATGTATTCTTCGATGATGGCCTGCACCACTTCTCTGACCACAATGCTGATGGTGTTGTGTGACACCCTCCAGCCGTACTGCATGCTCCTGTAGGTGGTCCCTGAGGCCAGGTGGCGCTGAGTCAGTGCCACTTTGAGCCCAGGGTCCAGGCTGGGCCGGAAGTTGGTGCTCTGCTTGGTCAACCTGGGTGTCAGCTGCTCCACAACTTCGTCAAACATGGCTGGTGGCATCCTCATGAATTTCTGGAATGCACAAGTGTCTTCGTTCCTCAGCTCCACCATCAGCTTGTTGTACAGTCCATACTCTGCTCTTCTCCCGATCCATCTTCGGACCCAGACACTTCTTGGCTGCCTCCTTTTCTTCTCGTAGAACAGTTGAAAGAGCCTGTAGATGGCTTTGCACTGTTGCAGAACGATGGTGGCTACCAAAAGGACTGTGTTATGATCCAAGGTGGACATGACTGGATTCTGTGGAAGAGCAAGAGGCAGATGAAGGCTGCAGAGGACTGCACAGCTAGGCTGCTGGTCTGAAAGTGAGATCCAGGTGAGTTGCTCCCCCTTTTTATAGGCAATATAGGTTTTCACCTATGTGTCCTTTTGCATCCTCTAGGCATCCTCTAGACATCCTTAATATCCGAGATAGGTCCCCTCTGTGAACGTTTTTCCATTTTAAATGCTTTTTTTGCGAGCTGCATCCACTTTCATCCTTTCTCTGTCTGTGCTACTAATGCTACGCATTCGTTCCACGTCCGTTCCACTTCCTCCCTGTGTCCGTTTACCACTGGAGCGGATTTGAGTTGCACGGATGTGCAGCGGATGCCTAGCGGATGTAGCAGACATGTAATGGATGCCGACAGATGCAGAACTGATGTCCTCCGTATGCCTAGCAGATGCAGAACGGACGCGTTGGATACATTTTCCGCTCAGAAAGTTTTGAGCAGCTCAAAACTTTTTGAGCGGATGAAATGTCAATAGACGGATGCTGGACGTATAGAGAGGAAGCAAAACAGAGGCAGTGAGTACAGAACGGAAGCATCGCGTTAACCAACGGATGGCAAGTGTTTTTCTCCATTTTACATCCTCTTTCCATCCGTTGGTGCAGTGTGACAGGTGCTTAATCATCAGCATCAGCAGCATGGCCCTATCTGCTACATCTGATAGAATGGGTATATGTTATTGGGAAGAAGTTGTCCCTCAAATAATCTAGCCCCTGCCATAGAGAGCTTCATCCACATTCTCAAAGCCTCCAAGCACTGTGTTTAAATATGCACATCATACTTACTTTGCCAGAAACAGAGATGTATAATCAGGTATTATCAGCATTCTTGTGATATCTCAAGCCATATCTCCATGTAATGGAGGTTCATGTAGATGTTAAGCCCATGTCACACTGCACCAACGGATGCAAAGAGGATGTAAAATGGACAAAAATGCTTGCCATCCATTGGTTAACGCGATGTACTCACTGCCTCCATTTTGCTTCCTCTCTATCCGTCCAGCATCCGTTTATTGACATTTCATCCGCTCAGAAAGTTTTGGGCTGCCTAAAACTTTTGTGCGGAAAATGTATCCAATTCATCCATTCTGCATCCTCTAGGCATACGGGGGACATCCTTTCTGCATCCATTACGCATCTGCTATATCCGCTAGGCATCCGCTGTGCATCCGCACAGCTAAAATCCATTTCAGCGGTAAACGGACACAGGGAGGAAGCAGAACGGACATGCAGCGTTAGTGGCATGGATGGAGAAAGGATGAAAACGGATGCAGCTCATCCGCTCTGCATCTGGTCTGCATCCTCTACGCATCCGCTCTTCATCCTCTACGCTTCCTCTACGCATCCGCCCTGCATCCACTCTGCATCCTCTACGCATCCGCTCTGCATCCTCTACGCATCCTCTATACATCCACTCTGCATCCTCTATACATCCGCTCTGCGTCCTCCCCATGTCCGTTCCTTTCCGTGTTATCCGCTCTGCTTATGCAAATTTTTGCCCCTTTTGAGAGCTGATAACAACGGATGGAACATTTTGCTCATCCGTTGTGTCCTTTTTGCATCCGTTGGGCAGTGTGACATGGGCTTTAAATAGAAGCTAAGAGAGACGAACCCTATAGCACCCCACCCAGTAGAGGATGGGGGCAAGATGTCTTCCCCCCAAATCACCATTAATTGGAATTGACTCCTAGAAAGGCAGGCAAACTAGCACAATGCCAATCCTCTGAGTCGATCCAGAAGGATATCGGTGTTGATGGTACTGAAGCTGCCAAAAAGCCAAGTAGGGCAAGGATGGATGCACAATCTCCATTCCCACTCATGGCAGAGATCATTTCAAAGTGTGACCAATGTCATTTCTATCCCATACCCAGGACTGAATCCTGATTGAAATGGATCTAGATCATCTGCTTCATCCAGGGCCCTCTGATACTGTTGCACAACCTCCTTCTTAATCCACTTCAATAAAAATGGAGGTTCTCTACTGAAGAAAACTTGTCCAGTATGGTGGGGTCCAGCAATAGCTTCCTGAGAAGATGTGAAACAAAATCTCTTTCAAAGATAGTGGAAGTACTCTCCCATTCAAAGAAGAATTTACCACCACTAGAACCAGCTCTCATAATAACTTCTATGTGCCGTTTAAGTTTGTAATACACAAGCTGACTAAAGCCCTCCAAAACATCCTAAGTGAATAAAAAGAACCAGGAGTCTCACAAGGAAAAAAAACAACAGCCGTTATCTACAACATAAAGTGAAAGGACTATAATAGCCTCTATATAGAACAAGCAGACAAAAATTCACAGAGAACATCTGTGAACAGACATGATGAAGATTGGATTGGATCCTGCATATGAATATTCCTTAATTTCACAACACATATTCAGACTTAACAATAGTTTCAATTGGGAAACTGTTAGCATCCTAGACCAAATTAAGTCCAAAAACAAGAAAATTTCTGGAAGCTTGGCACTCAGACAAACCAGCCATCAACAGGCACATATGTGCATAAACACTATGCACATACCATTCAAAAGAGGCAATCAAAAAGCCCAAAAAGGAAACAGGAAAATGAAAATACCTCCTCAAAGCAATCAACAACAAGATAAGTAGAGATTTACATGAAGGTTAACATTGACCAACAATCAAGAAGTAAATAATACCCCAAATGAGGAAATAACACAGACAAATACTTTAAGTTAATGGTGAACAACAGCCTCATCAAAGAACCATCAAAACACTCCTACCAACATTGACAGGGAAAGCCATTAGATAAAAGACAAAAAGCAAACCACACTACCTTCTAGTACTGATGATGTGGGTAATAAAATTACTGCAAAAAAAACAACAACAAACCACCAAGCTCAGAGAGTACCAAAGACTCCAAAGTTTGAGCAATTGGATAAGAATATTGATCTGTTTGATAATTAAAAATCAATAATGACTTGGTGGCATCCATTCATCAATCAATGATCTGTCAATTGTATATCTTTTTCCTCACTTCCTACTTGTAATTGCCATTAGAATTATCTCTCCACATTCAGACAACCATAACCAGGCAAGAATTGAGAAACTTGGTGTGAGCTCAACTTTAGCTGCTATTAATGTCTACTAGCTTCTTGAGAGTCATTTTGGTCTAATGGTTAAGGCACCAGGTTAGAAACCTGGAGTCTGAATTCTAGTCCCATCCTAGGCATGAAAGCTAGCTAGCTGACTTTGGGCCAATCACTGTCTCAGCCCATAATGTCAGGCTCTGGTGAGAAGCTGGTTGGTCAGTTCCTGTCACAATCAATGGACAATACTTGGTTGATTGGAAAAAAAAGTAGTCCCTGCTCTTGCTGGAAAACTCTATGATAGAATAAAATTCTACTTTTACTAGTTTCTACATAAATGGGATTATTTCAATAATGTTCATTTTCTAAGGATTTTAGTAGACAGTTTGCTCATGAGTTTGTGACACTGCTAGCTTAAGACTTCTGACAACCAGCAGCATTGGCAAGTTTATATCACTCCTTTTCCCATATTAATACCATCTTTCAACATACCAGTCTTCTATTGTATGTCTTCCTAATTTTTATTACTCATATCATTCTTACTCAACATGTTAGATATGATAGTTATATACAAGGGTTTTATGAATTCCCTCATTCTTATTCATTGATGTATCTCTCTACAATAACTCTGATAATTAAAATCTGCTTAATATTAACAAAAATTCAGAAAGAGAAGCTCGTGTAGTTATCTTACTTAGCCTCCTCTCCACTCCTATCTCCCCTTTGTCTTTTCCTTTTTATTATTATTTATGGTCATAGATCAGCTGCTAGGTCCAATGAACCAAGAAAGACCCTCCAGAATTCAATAACATGTTAACTTCTTCTCATCAAACTTGAAGACCTTGGTCAATAGAGTCAGATAGGTAAGAAATTTTAAAGATCTAATCTAATTTAGGCATATGCAGATGCAATTATATTCATCCATTTAATTCATATAAAAATCTTGTGATATTTATATGTACTGTAGATAGTCAACTTTATTGACTTTTTTGGGACTAATTTTCCAATTAAAATATTACATTTTATTAATTAAAGTTAAAATATCTGAAACCTAGAATTTTAATAGCCCTGGTGCAAAGTTGAGAGATGCTCCCTTTAACTTACCCAACATTATTTTTCAACTATTTTGCCACTTTATTTTCCCCATGAAGCTCTCCCTTTGTCGATGAAATAGGTGATTCTCACTCAGTCCCAAGAATTTTGCACATACTCCTTACACTAGTATTGCAGAGTCTGAAACGGGAACCTCAGAATTTTATATTTTTCTGTTCCTACAACTATCACTCTCCCTCCAGAAGAGAGGGAAGAACATTACAGGAAAAATCTTTTAAAAGGTTAAATTTATGCATACAACATTTGCACTACTCCAGTTTTGGGTCTTGTTCTGACCCAAGCCTTGTTCAAATCAAATAAACACAAAATATACATAAAAGCACAGGCACTGGGCACAGGCTCCTCGGTATCTTCTGCATCACTGCTGCCAGACTCCACAAGCTCCAAAAGACAGCACCCCACTCTCTGATAGTCCTGGCCCCACCCTTGCATCACACGTAGGACCCTCATCCAAGTCTTGCCCTCAGCTGTCCGCACCTGCTGCTGGTGAACCACAACAGGTCTGCATCTTTTTGATCAACCAGTGTCAACTGGTTTGGCAAATTATTACTCTGTCTTTTCAGCTTTCTGTGAGACAAAGATAAAGTTGCCATTTATCTTGTAATACTTGTAGCTTGTTAAGTATGCAAAGTAATCCATGTTATTCTGGGTAGGAACTCCCCCTTAAAAACTTATCCAAATCACTTGTTTCAAGTCAAATAACATTCATTTTCTCATGGAAGCCAATTACCCTATCCACATCTATGATGACCCATAGTCTCTCAAAATAACCCAAAACCCAAAACATACATTAAAGTCCAGTCATGCCTTCAGTTTAAAGTCACAAAAGTAAATAATGAGGCAAAAAGAAAACCAAAACAAACCACATTGATGAGCGTTCCGAAGCAAGCCAAGATAATTAATCATACATTCCAGGAAGATAACCGAGGAGAATCCATGAGAAGAATGCCAGCTAAACCTCTTTCAAAGAAAACATTAAACTTTGACTCCAGCAATTCTGATTACACAGTTACAAACTTATATACATAGCCCCCAGCTGCAAGCCACGAGGAGGATCATGGTAATCTCCTCTTGAGTAGACCTTGCTTTTCCCTGATCCTCTCCTCCCTGCATGACCTAGGATGGATAGGGGATGGGCCTGGATCCTCCTCTGATTGCTCAGCCAACCTCTGCCCTTCCTCAGCCTCCTCCACCACCTCTGGAACCATACTCCCACTCTCTATTGGCTGCTTCTCTTCTTCCTCAGAGTCAGTCTCCACCAGGGGCATGACAGAATCTCTGGATGCATTTTTTAGAACTTTCTTCCCAAAGCACCATGACACAAACCTAGCACAATCACAATATTGGGGAACAATTGATCATGTATAACAAGGCAATATTAGATTTAACAATGGTATGATGGCAAGATAGCAGCTTGATACATAATTTTACAAACCAGCATTCACCACAAAGTTGTTTCTCATATCAATGAGAAACAACAAGTCCTCACAAATCCCCAAACCATCTTGTACCATATACATAACAAAAGTAAAAACATAACAAAAATATAAATCTGTAATCATACTCATACCACATATCTTTTTGTTTGATTGTTTGCTACTATTACATTTTATTATATTTACACCACAGAGAGTTTTGGAGGTTGGAGCATCAACTAGTGATGAGGTCTGGGGAGGTTATATTTTGGGGGGATACAGTTTTATTGGTCAGCATTAGGGAGTTCTCATTTCCTCATGGACCTGGTATTATGAGAATGGTGGAAATGTGAGAGAGAGAATTGATAGTTCTTGGAAACCTGATACATGGAATAGGGTTAGTGGTTATAGGGCAATTTAGACAATAAACATTTCATTCTTACATTTACTTATAATTAAATATAAGATGCAATTGAAATAAGACAGTTTAAACTCAAGCACTGTTTCCTAGGATTTAAACTTTCTCTTTACATGAATGAATTGAGACAAATGTTTTGAGGATAATCTCTTCTTATGACCTACAAAGAAAAAGGACTTACACAGATTTAGGCAGAAAGAACTTCAATTAGTAACAAATGTCCATCAAGCTAAGTGGATGTATTTGCTCTGCTGATTCTACCATTTTTTTTTTAATATGGGACAAGAATATTGTCAAGGGTTCAATTAATAGATCTCTAGAGTCAGACTGCCTCAGTTAGTATTAAAGACTGAGAAGAAAAATGTGCAGAAATTCAAAGGAGTGCTTTATGACAAAGAAGTTTTGAACAAAGCATGTTCTGAAAGCTAAATAGTGAAATTAACCCTAACCCTAACCACTTTTTGTGGATAGTGGAAACATCTACCACTTAGTAGGAGATATTTTAATTGTTTTCATGATAATTAATTTGATTTTTCATTGTGTGACTTATCCAGAATCATTGGCAGCAATACATTAATTCATTATAATTGGTCACATGGCCAAATGTTTAGATTGGGTTGTGCATTTTTGTCCACCAATGCAGCTCTTCCTAAGAACCTGAGATAGCAATAGCAATAGCACTTAGATTTATATACCGCTTTACAGTGCTTTACAGCTCTCTCTTAGCAGCTTACAGTCAAAATATTGCCCTCAACAATTTGGAATTTCATTTTACCCACCTTGGAAGGACTAAAGACTGAGTCAACCTTGAGCCTGGTGAGATTTGAACTTCCAAATTGCAGGCAGCTGGCAGTCAGCAGAAGTAGCCTGCAAGTACTGCACTCTAACCATGGCACCACCATGGCTCATAAGCAGATGTTATTGTTTGATAACGTTAAAGGTATCACTACAGGATTAAATTGTTCCAAGGAAAGCTGCTTTCTGCATTTATTATTATTATGGTGTTGATCACTGTACAATCAGTCAGAAGTTCAGACTGTCAAGCCCAAAACTGACCTACATGTAGCCATTTTAGTTATGCTTAGTATATATTCTTTTTCTTACTTTCTCTGTGGCAGTAACGCGGGAAAAGATTTCAGCAGTAATGGGGGAAAAGTTTTCAGGCTTGCCATATTCCTAGGGGGGAGGAGTGGAGATAAAGAGAGTTTTTTTGGCTAGGTGATTCTTCTTCACCTAGAAGAAGAAAAAGGGAAACAAGGTGTCCGTGCTTGGGGCCCTTGAGTTGGGGATTTATGACATCAAGCAATGTTGAATTACTTGTATTAGAGAATGTGACTTTTGGGGATTGTTTCTAACTTTTAATATTGTGGGGATAATTCTAGGTTGTGTCAAATCCAGAATTATCATGGACTTTGCAAATTTGATGTTTTCCTAAATAAAAGAATTTGTCTTGGAAGATGGACTTTGTTCTTTTCTTTTTAAATGGATTTCATCACTTGGAAACCTGACACAGACTGGGTTTGGCATTTTTGGCTATGTATCAAGTCCTTACCATGGACCTGGGGTAGGCAGAGGATGATGATCAAAAAGTTGTCTCAGTCTTTCCACAGAGACAAGATAGTGATGTAGATATGATAATTATTGAAGAATTAACAAACATGTTGTTCTTTCTTTTCTTTCAATAGGAACTTCCATTCTGAAACAAGAGATTTTGAAGCATTACAGAAGTCTCTTAATGAATTTCAGCCTGGCGAATATGGATGCTATAGTAATGTGTTTTAACAAAAATTTTACCAATTTTGTATACAGAACGAACAATTATTTCAGCAAGTACCAAAATATGTCTATCTATTCTAAAACAATAGTGTTCTTAATCATATTAATCATCTGCTGTATTGGAGTCCCATTAAATGGAATTGTGATCTGGCTACTTGGCTACCAGATTAAGAGAAACCCTTTCACTGTGTTGATTCTGAATTTAGCTATTGCCGACTTTAGTTTTCTTCTGTTTATGGCTATACACTGCATTAATTATTTTGCAGATTTTATACCATCAGGAATTCCCTGTGTGCTCTTCATTTCTATTTGTGACATTATGTATATCAATGGTCTGTTACTTCTGGTAGTCATCAGCATTGACCGGTGTGTGGCTGTCCTCTTCCCAATCTGGCATCGCTGTTCCCGGCCAAAACATTTGTCCCCTGCTGTCTGTGCTTTTATCTGGATCTGCTCTTTCCTCCTGGGTGGAATTCCAAACATTGTGGAATATGTATTGGAATATAACGCAAATTTGTACCCCCATTTGCTGATGACTACTGTGATTTGTATTCCATTGATCACAACCTCTACTGTGATTCTATTAATCAAAATAGTTCTTAAACCTAAGCAGAACAAACGGGGAAGACTTTTAGTAATGATCTTAATTACTCTTCTCTGTTTTCTTATTTTTACTGTTCCATTAGATATCTACCTCTTCATTATTAATGTTCTTGACAAGAATTATTTTTCACAATTTCCTCTATTGGACAAATGTTTTGAATTGGGTGCTTGCCTAAACAGCAGCATTAACCAAGTGATCTATTTTCTGGTTGGGAGAAAAAAACAAATTTAGTCTTGGGAAAGCATCAAGGCCATTTTTCAAAGAGTCTTCAGGGAAGATGAAGTTTCTGAAGCCAGATAGAAATTTAAAACACATGCATAATAAATGTATGGCAGTGTTATCTTTTAAACAGTTTGTGTTGGTTTTGCTATAATGCTGACCATTATTTACTTTTTTTAAAAAATGTGTATATTATGAATAAGTTAAATCAGATCTATTTCTTTTTCACATGTTTAGCTTACAGTAGATTTTACTGGGTTACGTTGCTCTTGGATTCAATTTAATAGTAGAGTGCACCTGAATGCTTGACTTAATGAAGTTTTATTTCTTCATGAATTTTTGTGGAGTCTTTGTTGTTCTCTGAGCTTAGTTGTATGTTGATGATGTCACCTAGTTAGGTAATAAAATGACTGCAATCAAATAACCAGGCTCAGAGAGCACCAAGGATTCCACAATTCAACTTTGATCTATATATATTCGGTTCTACTAATGTAATTAATTTTGGATGTTTTCTTTAAAGCTGAGATGAGCTCACCCAAGAGTGGGAGTTGCCTGACTGGCAACCATATGAATGTAGTTTTATCACCCCTATATTCAATTTAGTTTTATCCTATAAACAAATTATTGGCACATAACAGTACACTTCAGTGGTGGGATTCAAAAAAATTTATTACCATTTCTGTGGGTGTGACTTGATAGGCATGGTGTGGCTTGGTGGGCATGGCTGGTGAGTGTGGCAGGAGAAGGATAATGTAAAATCTCCATTACCACCCCATTCCAGGGAAAGGTTACTGCAAAATCCCATTCTCTCTCCACTGCACTAACCTGCTTTCCAGCTCTGTTCTCCTGTGCAAGTCAACAAAAGAAGACCCAGCTGATCAGCTGGGACTCAGGAGGAAGAGAACAGATGGAGGCAGGGCCAGGCAGAGGTAGTATTTGCTGGTTCTCCAAACTACTCAAAATTTCCGCCACTGGTTCTCCAGAACTGGTCAGAACCTACTGAGTACTACCTCTGATACAATTAGTAGTGAGTCTTTCATGTGAGTGTTTCTTTCAGCAACTTGATATCTTTACAGATAAAGACAATTGACATTAATAAATATATTAAATAGTGGAGGGATGGATAGATAGATAGATAGCCAGACAGACAGACACACAGACAGACAACATTTACCTATATTAACACAAAATAGAAAGTTTAGTTGTCAGCTGGCTTGGAGCTTGTAAAGTTTTATGTACCATGTGATATATTTGGCCACTGTTGACCAAGCTGTATTGGAAGACTTCTAGCAGTCATAAAATTCTATTTCCCTATTCTTTTTTT
>BLBF01000002.1:5147878-5174043 GCA_015471245.1 Laticauda colubrina | reverse complement strand
GGCCGTATAATTTGGGGCATCTAGAAGATTTTTCTCTTGGGATGATCATCTGTTGGATTTCTTTGCTTATGTGGCTGGTTATAATTATTATATATTATGTATAATATATGTATATTATATATTCACATATATACACATATATACACATATATATATATATACATATGTAGGTCTAGGTGTGTTTGGGTCTTTTCCTGTGTAAGATTAAGAGTATCTTGGTGACATTTTGGTTAGGTCCCACTCGCCATCCTCAGGCTGGTGCTTTCGGCTTCGTGCCAGTGCAAGCAGGGTGTGATTGGAGCTGCCCTCTCTCTATAAATATTAGTGGTGGGGGCTGGTGTGCTGGGATGGTTGGATGCGCTGCTTCCTCTTGATTGGTTGATGGAGTTGGTGTTGCTATAAAGGGCTGTGTGATGGCCTTGTGAGTTTTTTTTTTTTTTTTTTTAAAGTTTTTATTAATTTTCTACAAACAAACAAACATACAAAACATTAAAAACATCTACTCTCATATATACTTCCGGTGTATCGGTTGGTTCATCAGTTTTGTGCATTCATTTTATAGTGTCAATTACAATTATATTGCATAACCACTCATATTGTCAATCCATATTCTAATATTAAAAAAAAATAAAAATAAAAAAATCTTTTTCTGACTATACCTTTAATCATTCATGCTTTGCGAGATAACAATACTTCAAACAGTTTATTCTATAATTTATCATATAATCATAACAAATCAATCCTAAAAACTCTTCATATATATAATATTAATGCTCTATTATTGTATTTTATCATCTAACCATTGATAAAAAAAACTCCAAATTGCATAAAATTGTTTATCTTCTTGTTCTCTAATTTCAAATGTCAATCTACTCATCTCAGCACATTCCAATATTTTCTTAATAATTTCTTCCTGCAATGGTATTTTCTCATTCTTCCAGTTTTTAGCAAATACAATCCTAGCCGCCGTTAATACATTTACAATCAAATATTTCAAGTCTTTATTATATATATCAGGTAAAATTCCCAATAAAAAGTTTTGTTGTGGAGATATCCTGGATCTTGTGCTGTAATCTCCTGGGTCGTTTGTTTTGTACTGATCTTTTTTTCATTAGCCTCTAGTGTTTTAACAGATTGGGTAATGGGTTGTGTGATGGGCTTGCGAGTTCTTTTGTTGTGGTGTCCTGGGTCATTTGTATTTTGATCTCTTTTCCATCAGCCTCCTGTGTTTTAATGGCTTAGGCAATGAATTGTGTGATGACCTTGTGAGATTTATTGCTGTGGTATCCTTGTCTTGTGCCATGATATCCTGGGTCATTCGCAATGTTGCAACTTCTTGAGTTCTTGTGCTATAATTTCCTGCATTTTCTGATGTGATATCCTGAGCGGGTAGCCATGATGTAGCATTGGGTTTTAGTCTGGCTTCGAGTTTAGGGTCTGGGTCTGTGTTCTTGGCATGTGTCAATTTGTTTGGTTTTGGGGTCAGGGGTGCAACAGCTGGTGAAACAGCCTTGGTCTATTTTCTGGATGGTGGTTGTCCTTTGTTTATAGGATGGGCTTAGGCTTGGATCTGATTAGATGGATTGGCGGTGGTGTTCCGTGTTGTTTTGGATCTGGTGTTGGGTTTTGTGGCTGGGACTCATTTGTTGATGAGGGATAGCTTCCAGATGTCTGGTCCCCAGGACGTGTCGTCCCGTCTATTCATGTTTTGGGGATGTTTCTCTATCTCGATGGCTTCCCTGATTATTCTTTTGCTGGTGTGTTCAGTGTTGGATATTAATTTGGTTCCTTCAAAATTAATTTCATGTCCTGTGGCTTTAAGGTGCTGGAAGAGGGAGGAAGTATTTTCTTATTTTCTGACTGCGTTTTTGTATTCTGTGATGTGTGCATTTATTCTCCTGTTGGTTTGTCCAATGTATGTGACTGGGCAATTGTTGCATGGTATTTCATAAACTCCTTGGTTTTCTCGCTGGATCTTGTCTTTGGAGTATCTTAGAATGTTGGCTATTTTTTGGTCAGTGCCAAAGGCTGTCCTAATATTGTGTTTGTGGAGAATTTTGCTGATTTTATCTGTGGTGCCTTTGATGTAGGGGAGGAGTGCGATACTGTTGTCTTGTTCTATGTCTTGATTTTTTGGGGGTATCTCTTTTCGGATTAGGTTGATGATTGTGTTTCTTTGGAATCTGTTGGAAATTAATATATGTATAATTTGAATTTATTATTGTTTGTTCTTATTCTGGTATTGGTGGCACCTGTCATTCTGATAAAAAAAGTATATTGACAATCCTTCTCTTAGCACACTTAACCTCACAATATTCATTGCTTTCAGAGATCACTGAAAAAAGAAGTTCCTCATTGGCAGGAATGATTTCAAAAAAGGATGCCCTCATCTCCTAACAGCTGGGCCCCCACTTCCCAGCTCTGGGTGTGTTTCTTGTGCCACACCTCTCCCAAACATACATAAAGTAATTCTGTAATATTTTCTCCTCAGAGATGAGAGAGTGGTCAAACTTCTTCTGAAGTCAGCGCTGAGTTTAGGAAGAAAAACCTTGAAATCTCGAAGAAAATCTTACAATAATCTAGAAGGAGACCTTTTTCTAGTAGTCTTCTTCAAAGAGAAGGTAAGACTTTCACAAAAAATTTTCTTGTTAGTTGCTTTTTACATCTTCTGTCTGTAATCCTTCATCATATATAATCTCTCCTCCACCGGATTTGATGGGGCTTCCTTGACTTCCTTCAGACCAAAATGTGTCAAAATAACCCTAAATTCTTTTGTTCATATTGATTTATCTTTCTATTACCGTTGCAATGATGCCCACTGTTGAAATCTAAATACTATCTATTCATCCTGGTGATAATGGTATGCTTCCATTGAATAAAGATGCTTAATGGAATAAATAATTAGATAAACCCATTACAAGACTGCTTCCTTATTTCCTAATATGCACAAGAGAAATTTGTTTTGCTTTTTTATTTCATAATGTTTCTTCTTTTGTTTTTTCCACCTAATGGGAGAAAAAACCCATTTCATATTCAATCATATCCATTCAAAGAATTTTACAAGCTTTGAATGAGTTCCTGTTAGTATATACATGTTATACATTTCTCTTTATAAACATATTAATGCATACTTTTTCTTTTTTATATACTGTTTTTATTTTTTAAGACAAACATATACAGACAAAAACATAAAAACATAATCCCATCTTCCAGTTGTATACATACAGTATGTCAGTTGATTATAAATCTTTTGTGCTTTCCTTTCATAGTCCTTACTCACAAGTTGTAAAGGTTCTCAAACTGTCAATCTAACATATGCTTATATATTTATCAATTATTAATCATTCTTTTGACTAAACTATTATGTCCATCATTTCGTATGAGACATTCTAGATTCTATTCTAAATTTATATTATACATTCATCCAATGGTTATATATTTTGTATTATATTCTACATCAATCTATTAATCTTCTATTACAAAACTTCCTAGTCTATTTCATTGTCATGTCTTTTCATCTAACCATTGATAAAATAAGTCCCATATCATAAAAAATTGTTTATCTTCTTGTTTTCTAATTTCAAATGTCAATGTACTCATTTCAGCACAGTCCATAATTTTCTGAACAACTTCCTCCTGCATAGGTATTTTTTCATTTTTCCAATTCTTAGCAAATACAATTCTAGCCACTGTTAAAACATTTACAATCAAATATTTCAGTTCTTTATTGTATACTTCTGGTATAATTCCCAATAAAAAGATATCTGGTTTAAAGTCTATGTGTTGTTTTATCATTTTTTTCCAACCATGTGTGGATTTTAGTCCAATATCTTTTTGCATCTGAACATGTCCACCACATATGGTAATATGAACTAGGTATCTGATGACATTTCCAACATTTATTCGATTTATTCTTAAACATTCTTGCAAGTCTCATCGGGGGTAGATGCCACCTGTAAAACATCTTATACAAAGTTTCTTTATAAGCAGTTGACATTGACATTTTATAGTTTTGAGACCATAATTTTTGCAATTTCTCTAAGTCAATCCCATATCCAAAAATTTTCCCCCAAGCAATCATCATTTCTTTAACTTGTTCCTCCTCTAATTTAAATTCTAGTAAATGTCTGTAAAGTTTTTTAATTACCTTTTCATCAGTACTTATCAAGATTTTATCTAAATCAGTCAATTTGTCATAGAAACCTTCTGTTTTAAAATCTTTATCAAATCTAGATTATATTTGTACATGTGAAAACCAATTCATCTTTATACCTTGTTCTTCCAATGCTTGCATAGATTTAAGTTCACTCTTTTCATTCAATATCTCACCATATCTAACTGTTTGTTTCTTTTTATATGTTATTGGATAAGAAAAAGCTTTGATAGTAGATATCCATAATGGAATTTTTAAATAATATTGCTTTTTTAATATTCTCCCAGTTTAAAAACAAAGCCTCTTGAATATAATGTCTTCTAAAATAGCCCTGTGTTTTCGTTCCCTTTTACCAGAGAAAAGCACTGCATACTTTTTCTTGATGTAGATATTCTTCCAGGCAGTACTCCATAATAGATGTTTCTTTTAGCTTTAGGATCTAAATGCCAACTCACAAGCTTTTCCTACTTCTTTACTTCTGAATTTTTGTCCTTGTTCCTAATTTCTGTTTTTTTAAAAAAGACTGACAGCATTGTTAAACAACCTTATTTTTTCATGCTCTTCTATCACCAAGAAACCTGGCTATCTCACTAAAGAGAAACCCCGATGCCTTAATTACTCTATCAAGCAGGTCCTCAATTTAAATATTGTGCAGACCATAAGCCAATGATTTGAATCAGAACTTTTGGGCACAAATATCACTCTAAACCAAAATATAAGCTTCAACTGAATGATTAGATTAGATAGCCATTTGTCTGAAGTGATGTAGGGTTTCCTATCTAAGCAGGGAGTTGGACTAGAAGACCTCCAAGGTCCCTTCCAACTCTGTTATTCTAAATCATTAATGGAAGAGAAACGTTACAGCATTTTGCCTGGAGAACCGAGTGATGATGATGTTGGATTTTGCTCAGTTGGTTAATCTGCAATACTCAAAGGAAAATGAATAAATTTAATCCAGAATGAACACAATAACTCATACATATAACGATGAGCTGAAAATATGACCATCTTGAATTCTGTATTGTATGTGAAATGGACATTTCAAAAAGGGGAAGGGGATTTCTCTACAACACAGTTGTGAAATAATGCCAGTCTTGTGGGCAGAAGTGCAACAGTTGATTGAGAAATGTTCAGTGATTTGATATTGCTAAAAGCTAGACATGTGTTAGGGACATATGTTAGGAGGGAAATGTTCTATCTGAGAACATTCTGTCTTCTGATTTAGTAAATGTAAGAAACAGGAGGCTTTACTTTGCAAAGTGGGTATTATGCAAGTTTAACATTTCCAGTTTTGAGTTGAATGAATTTTCAGCATCTGCAGGGGTGACAATGCTAGTGTTAACTATGGAAACTACTTTGGTTTTTTTCAAAAACCCATTGAAAAGAAAAAAATATATTCCCTCAGAATTTGGTTGTTGCAAGGTTACATTACAGGATAACCTAATTTGGATGCAAAAGATATCATTTTCAAGATGCACTACCCATGCCAGTATTTCTGCAGAGGGAAATGCAAATAGTTTGTCAAAATGTTATCCTTACTATTTGTTTTTCTTACTGTGCAATTGTCAATATTCTAAAGCACTGAGAGCATCTTTCCTCAGTATAGAACTTATAAATATAGGAACTCAGGAACTCTACAAAAAGAAAAAAGAAAGTTCTTAGTTAAAGAGTTTAAAGGGTTAGCCAAGTTGAGCAACTAGAATCAGATATAAAGAGATGTAAAGGTGACTTCATAATTTTCTTTAAAAAAAAAATAAATTTTATTTGGGTTTTCACAAAACATAATACAAATAAAACATCTTTTTTTGAAAATAGCATGATCCCAGGTTATCACTTCTCCATATAGACACAAACTTAATTTCATATTCATCTTTGTGTTCTATTCCATATCTTATTACTATTTTAACATTTTCTCCATAATTTTCGCCTCATTTAGTTTTCTCAACTTTGTTTTTAATTGTCTCATACCTATCTAAATCCAATTATATATATTTTTTCAAATAATATATTATATTTTTTTTCATATTTATCCTTTTCTCTATCCTATTTCAATTTTATATTTTCTTTTCTCATTAAACAAGTTTTCCCCTGTAGTTATTAATTGGAATATGACACCTTTGTATCTTTTAATTTTCTCCATTCAACTCTTATTTAAACTTCAATTTATGCCTTTACAATTGAAACATTCAATATAACTCATAACTTCCAATTGAATTTTGCTTGGTACATTCTTAAAATACACACTATGTGCTTAAAGAGAATATATATATATTCTCTTTAAGAGAATATGAAATGAGCAGCTTGGTCCAGAATAAATGGACGGCTGTCATTTGTTAGGAAGCTAGATTTCATCTGGGTGCTTGGTTGGGGCTGTTTGAGCTGGAGGTATCAGGGGGAGTCTGTTTGTGCCCAGGTGTTAGCCTGGCTTGTGGTGTGGAGATTTTTTTTGTTTCAGGGTGCAGGCTTCCAAATGATTGACAGTCTGGTGGAATCATCTCTTCTATTCATGCTTTCAGGTCTTTTTTCAATCTCTATGGCTTCTCTGGTAATTCTGTGGCTCGGGTTTTCTAAAGTAGCTAGGGTTTTGGTGCCATTGAAGTTGATGCTATGACTTGTGGCTTTCATGTGCTGGACTAGTGAGGAAGTGTGTTCCAGCTTTTTTACTGAATTTTTGTGTTCATCCAGGTGGGTACTTATCATTCTATTGGTCTGTCCAATGTATGTGGCAGGGAATGATGCACAGGGGACTTCATATATGCCTTGGTTTTCCAAGTCAATTTTATCTTTGGGGTTTCTAAGGATGGCTGCTATTTTTCTGTCTGTTTTGAAGGCAGTCTTGATGTGATGCCTGTGTAGTATCTTACTCAGAGCTAGGCTGCACTGAAAACCTCCAATACAGGAACACAATGTTGCCAGCCAATCAAGACACAAAAAAAGCCACAAAACAGACAGAAGATATTAGAAACACCAATCAAGCAGAACACAGTAAACTCCAAGACCAATAAACACAGACCAAGACTCCCAACCAATCAGGATGAAGAAAAAACCATTCTGGCACAGCAATAAGCCAGCCCAAAATTTAAAACTGAAACAACTGTAAGATTCTGACTCACAGACGAACACAATATAGAAGCCTGATGATGGCAGATGAGATTCTGCTGAAACGTTGCTACAACTTTAAAAGCACTACAGTGATGTGGGATAATACCCGAAGGAAGCTGAACAGCATATATATATATATGTGTGTGTGTGTGTGTGTGTGTGTGTGTGTGTGTGTGTACTGTTCAGCTTCCTTCAGGTATTATCCCACATCATTGTAGTGCTTTTATAGTTGTAGCAACATTTCAGCAGAATCTCATCTGCCATCATCAGGCTTCTGTATTGAGTTCGTATGTGGGTCAGGCTATCATAGCCATTAGTTTTAAATTTGAGGCTAGCCTAGTGCTGTCCCAGGATGGTTTTTTTTACATCCTGATTGGTTGGGAGTCTTGGTCTGTGTTTATTGTTCTTGGAGTTTGTTTGATTGGTGTTTCTGGTTTCTTCTGTCTGTTTTGTGGCTTTGATTGGCTGGCAACACTGTGTTCCTTTATTGGAGGCTTTCAGTGCAGCTTGGCTTCACGTGAAAGGATGGCTATTATCTATTAGGAAGCTAGGTTTCATCTGGGTGCCTGCTTGGGGTGTGTTTGAGCTGGAGGTATCAGAGGGAGTCTGTTTGTGCTCAGGTGTTTGTCTGGCTTGTGGTATGGAGATCTTTCTATTTGAGAGTGCAGGCTTCCAAATGATTGACAGTCTGGTGGAATCATCTCTTCTATTCATGCTTTCAGGTTTTTTTTCAATCTCTATGGCTTCTCTGATGATTCTGTGGCTGGGGTTTTCTATAGTGGTTAGGGTTTTGGTGCCATTGAAGTTGATGTTGTGACCTGTGGTTTTAATGTGTTGGACTAGTGAGGAGGTGTGTTCCAGCTTTTTTACTGCATTTTTGTGTTCATCCAGGCGGATACTTATTTTTCTATGTCTTAGTTGCTGGGAGATTTGAGCTGGTGATCTGTGATCCTGTTGTTTGGCTTCACGTTCATGGTCGTGCCACATGTTCATGGTGGGTGTCACTTCTTGTATGGGTCAGAGGGGTTTGAAGCGGGTAGTGGTGCAGCTGCAGTACGGTTTCTGGTCCGTGGTTGTGTCTCATCTTCTGTGTGAGTGGGAGTCTTTTTTCTACGTGGAAGTGTGGTGGTAGCATCTTGTGTGGCACTCGTGGGTGTGGGTGGTGTCATATATATATATATATATAAAACAACAGTCAATAAAACATCTATTCTATTCCAATTCAGCTCTCTCATTGATGTTAGTTACAATCTTTAACATCTTTAACATTTCTTTTCAATTGAATATCATACTTCCTTTGGAACACTTACAATATTTCCAAAAATTTTCCACATATTTCTTTCATATTTCTCTTCACTTAAGTTTTTATAAATCATTAATAATAATTAAAATGTTCCCATCCTTTCAATTTCATTCTCTTTCTTATTTATTAACAAACATTACATTACAGTATTTTATTTACCATTTTACTCACACTTGTTTCATATTTCCTAAGTTTATTTCTATTTCTAACATAACAATACTATCTTATGTACCCTTGCAGAATCTCTCTTTCAGTTAAATTTCACCCATTATCTCTCTATGTTCTAAATAGGCTTATACCTTTAATCTTTGTATGTTTTCCCTGTTTTTCTATATCTTGTTTCTGTCCTTAAGTAACTTCTTTTTCTTTCCTTCTTCCCCCTCTTCTTCTCCCTCCCCTTTTTGACCCCTTGTCCCTCTAATTTTAATTCTCTCTTCTGTAATCCACTCTTCTGTTTCTTCCTAGTATTGTAATTACTTTTCAAACTATTCTTTTTTTTTTTTTTGGTTGTTTTTTCAAATCTTACACTCTTGTTGAAGTTTCACGTAAATTTCTTTTACTTCCAGGAAGTCTCCTCCATTTTTCCAGATCCCACCCTTTTATTTTTTTTCCTTTCTCTCCTTTCCTTCTTTTAAAGGTTTTTGAATATTCAAAAGTCTTTGTTATCCCTCTGACATTTTATTTTTTAGCTTGAATGCCTGTTGATGTCAAAGTAGATTTTTGTCAGTTTCTTACTTAAATCTCTTAGCTGTCAATATGAGGAAGGAAAGAAAAAAAAAGCCGAATCCTTTCCCTTCCCTCTCTCCTTCACTGCTTCAAAATCTTCTTTGGGAACAATGTTATTCTTAATAGTTCAAATTCCAAGGTACCTTATGTTCTTGCTTTTTCAGTTCAACCCAGTCAATCAAAACTTTCTCTTCTTATCTTCCTCTTGCACATTCTTTTCCAGTCAAGTTCTTCTTTGAGGTGGCAATTTCTGACCACCACTGCAACCACCTTTGGGAAAGGGATTAATGGCCAGCTGGGGAAGAGAGATGTGGCTCTTGTCCACCCTGCTGGTGATCTCCCCCTTCTTTACCACCTCTACAGGGTGGCTTAGTCCCAAATCTAGCTGGCTCAGGGCGCTCTGGCAGTGAGCATGCATCGAAACAACACACGATCACAGATTTTGATCCATCGCCGAAGAAGCTCAAACCAGAAGCGCCAAGTAAGATTTTGGCAGCCAGGTGTACAAGCTGGTACCTTGCCATTATTGAGCCTTTAAAAGAATTTTGTAATGCGATACAAACTTGTAATGTAAGACAGATGCATTTCAATGAAGAATGTGGCATTGTGGAGAGGTTGTTAGTTCTGCTCAGTTGCTAGACAAACCAGAAGTGTTATCTTATATTTTTCTCCCAAAGTGGTCCAGGATCCATTAGACTGGAACTCAGGAGTAATTTCCTATCAGTGAGAACAATCAATCAGTGGAACAGCTTGCCCTCCAAAAATTGTGGGTCTTCCAACACTAGAGAGTTTTAAGAAGAGATTGGACAACCATTTGGCAGGGGATTGGACTGCAAGACCACCTTCCAATTCTATTATTTTGACTTTAAGATCACTGGTTTGTACACCAAATAGGCAATGCTATTTTTGCAAGACTGCAAAGACATGTGAAAAAAGATCCTGTACCAAAGAAAGCTGTCAGCATTCCAGTTAAACTCACCATTTCATTCAGCACTCAGAAACAAAGTTCAGTAAGAATTTACTGAAAATTTTAGTAAGAATTTGTGAGAGAAGTCATACTGGCACATCTGGGAAAACCCGAATCTGAGCGTTCTGGGTTTTCCCTTCGTAATTGAAAATCCAAACCCCATCCCCTGCACCCACCACTCCATCATATGGTTCAATCACTCATCGTCCCAACTGGAGACATTCATCTAATCACGCCTTTCCAAGTGTAGGACAACATGTCCTTGACTTTATGAGAAGAATGTTGTTATGTCTAAACTTTCACCACTCTATGAAATCCCAAATTCCCAGACACTAAGATGTGGCAGTGTGGAAACTTCGAAGTAAAACATGGCTTCCAAAGCTGACAAAAACTACTACAGATATTAAGGAAGGCCAGAAATATCCACTTGGATCAGACAAGTTTGGTGCAAAAAATATCTAACTTTCATCTTTAATGCTCTTGCTTTGTTACTGTTGTTTGTGATCGTGCATTTCATTGTAAAAAGAAGAGTGAAAAATACTGAGCATTACTATTTTTTTCTTTCATCACAACTCCCTTTCACAGGACATGATTAAGGGCCATTTTATTAGATGCCTGCTGCCATGCCTATTTCTTATGCCCAGTTTCCTCCATTTCTTGCTCAACTAGCATCTCGGAAAGTTCTTTTCTGCACATAAACTCAGACCAGCAAAGCACAAAGAACAAGGAAGCTGCTATGAAAGAAGGTTGGTGAAGGAAAATAAAACAACGATCAGAACAGTTCTCCTTCTTTGTCTATCCCGTTTTGAACTGATTCTGACAGTTTGAAAATTTTACTTTGCAGTGTTAATGATGGACAGCAAGTATACAGGGAAAGTGAAGGGTCCAATTTTGAGATGACATTTCTTAAATTGGCCCTGACAGTGAGCTATCTATACATGGTCCAAATATAGAAGCTGCAATTCCAGACATCCTTTTATTTCTCTAGATTTTCTTGCATTTCTTAAGCAGTTCACTTCTTTTTAGCATCCTAATTTCAAAAAAACAGATCAAAGAATGCCATTGCCACTCCTTTTTGCGGATAGATGAAATAAATGTTGATCAAGCCAAGATCTTAGAGTAATAAAGTGCCTCACTGCTATGATAAAATGTTCTCCATTCTTTGCTAAGCTACAAAAATGTAACTGCAATAGTGTGTCCTTGTCTCCTTGAAAATTGCTGGAAATCTCTCCACTTTGCAGAAAATGGACAGGAAACAAAGTCAAATGATCTGCTCAGAAATTAAGTGGACATTGTCAAAAGATCTCTATCTTATTTACCAATCACCTTGCAATTATTGCATTATTCTACAAAAGGAAAGTACACATTAGAACGACATATATATATGAAGATCAAAAGAACTGTCCCATTATGTGCAGCATCATTTACTTCTAAAGCCCCTGTCACACTGCACCAACGGATGGAAAGAGGATGTAAAATGGAGAAAAACACTTGCCATCCGTTGGTTAACGCGATGCATCTGTTCTGTACTCACTGCCTCCGTTTTGCATCCTCTCCATCTGTCCAGCATCCGTCTATGGACATTTCATCCGCTCAGAAGGTTTTGAGCTGCTCAAAACTTTTGAGCAGAAAATGTATCCAATGAGTCCGTTCTGCATCCACTAGGCATACGGGGGACATCCGTTCTGCATCCGTTCTGCATCCGCTATATCCACTAGGCATCCGTTACGCATCTGCGCAACTCAATCCGCTCCAGTGGTAAATGGACGCAGGGAGGAAGTGGAAAGGACACAGAACAGACGCGCAACGTTAGTATCACGGATGGAGAAAGGATGAAAGTGGATGCAGCATGCAAAGAAAGCATTTAAAATGGAAAAAACGTTCGCAGAGGGGACCTAACTTGGATATTAAGGATGTCTAGAGGATGCCTAGAGGATGCAAAGGGACACATAGTGGAAAACCTATACTGCCTATAAAAAGGGGGAGCAACTCACCTTGATCTCACTTTCAGACCAGCAGCCCTGCTGTGCAGACCTCTGCAGCCTTCATCTTCCTCTTCCTCTTCCACAGCATCCAGTCATTTCCAACATGGATTGTAACTTTTGGCAGCCACCATCCTTCTGCAACAGTGCGAAGCCATCTACAGGCTCTGTGAACTCTACTACGGGAATAAAAAGAGGCGGCCAAGAAGCGTCTGCATCCGAAGATGGATCGGGAGAAGAGCAGAGTACAGACTATACAACAAGCTGATGGTGGAGCTCAGGAACGAAGACACTCGTGAATTCCAGAACTTCATGAGGATGCCTCCAGCCATGTTTGATGAATTTGTGCAGCGGCTGACACCCAGGTTGACCAAGCAGAGCACCAACTTCCGGCCCAGCCTGGACCCTGGGCTCAAGGTGGCACTCACTCTGTGCCACCTGGCCTCAGGGACCACCTACAGGAACATGCAGTATGGCTGGAGGGTGCCACACAAAACCATCAGCATTGTGGTCAGAGAAGTGGTGCGGGCCATCATCGAAGAATACATGGAGGAGCTCCTCCAGTGCCCCACCACTGAAGAAGGCTGGAAGAAAGTTGCAGAGCAGTGGTATCAGAGGTGGAACTTCCCACACACTGTTGGAGCCATAGATGGGAAGCACGTGGCCTGCAAAGCTCCAGCCAAGTCGGGGTCCACTTATTTCAACTACAAGGGCTTCTTCAGCATCGTCCTCTTCGCCATGGTCGATGCTGACTACAAGTTCATGTACATCGATGCTTCAGGCAACGGCTCGTCTTCAGATGCCCAGGTATACAATGCCAGTCACCTCAAGGAGGGGCTGGAACGCAACCTCGTCATGGGCTTCCCAGATCCAGAGCCCCTGCCCAACGACACGCAAGATGTGCCCTACTTCATCGTGGGGGATGACGCCTTCTCCCTCACAACCTACCTCATGAAGCCCTACACCTCCAGATGCCTCACCCGTGAAGAGAGGATCTTCAACTACAGGCTGTCCAGGGCAAGGCGGGTGGTGGAGAATGCCTTTGGCATCCTGGCCAACAGGTTCCAGGTACTTCTCACCACCATGCATCATCGCCCAGAGACCGTGAGGAGGATCGTGGAAGCTTGCTGTATCCTGCACAATCTCATGAGCACCCGCTACCCAGTCTTGCAGAACAGGCTTGTGGACCTCCAGCAAGGCAATGGGGACATGGAGCCTGGGGAATGGAGGCAAGGGCAAAACCTGATAGACACTGTGGATGTGCAAGGCCCCAACAGAGCCTCACGTGAAGGGAAGAAGCAGCGCAACCTCCTGAAACACTGGTGCAACTCCCCAGCGGGAGCAGTGGAGTGGCAAGACAGGATGGTAGATGATTAATGGATGCTTGCTTCAGCCTGTCTCATCACACTGATGAGATTGGGCCATGTATGTTGGGTGGCCCTACAATGAATAGGGCATTAATAAAGAGTTGTGTTTATGTTGACATGTGTGGATCAATGCTTACATTGTTATTGATAATGAAGGGCCATAGGTGTGGCAGCTGGGAGGGTGGACCATACAGTCCCACTATGCTTGCACTGGAGGTTTATCTGTCCCACAGCTATCTTAACCCATCCCACAGTTATCTTAACCCATCCCACAGCGATCTTAACCCATCCCAAAGGTATCCCTGCCCATCCCACTGCTATCTTAACCCACCCCACAAGCATGCAAAGGCTTAAACCATTTCTAAAAGTTTCCACCAAGACTTTATTTAATAAATTAAATGAAGCAAGTGTGTGAAGCAAAGCTAAACTTTATTAATCACAAACTGTAAAAGAAAAATGATCCAAGTGAAGTGTGCAAATAAAGACTACAGGTAGCCACCCAGTCTCTGGCACTCTTATTGGTCACTCGGAGATGTGCCCAGTCTCAGGGGTGAAGGGTCCAGGTGCTGTGGAGGTGGGTGGTGCTGGAGTGCTGGTCTGTATCGTCATTGGGGTGCCTGGCCCCGAGAGGACAACAGGGTATGGTGTGTTGAGGAAGCTCTCAGACAGCTGGCTCAGCCCCATGATGCTGAGAGGTCCTTCCTCCATGCCATGGGGTGTCAGCCCCAGTACTGATGACAGATGTACTGAGGCCGGGCTTGGCTGTGGGGTGGAAGAAGGAGTAGTGTAGTGGGGCTGTCTGGTCTGCATCTGGGTGAGGACTGGCATTGGTGGCATCTGTGGCATGGATGGCATTTGTGGCGTGGGTGGCATCTTTGTCATCGGTGGTATCATTGGCACAGGTGGCATCGGTGGCATCACAGGTGGAACCGGTGGCAATAGTGTCGTCCAATAACTCTGTGCCTGGACTGAGAAGGGCTGCTGCCTGTGCTGCTGGACCTCCTGGTAGCTGTAGCCCTTTTAGGTGAGGGCCTGTGGAAAGCCTTGGAATGGGAGGGATATCACCTGGGGTCGAGGAGCAGACTTGGACTGGGTGGGATCAGGTTCTTCTGGATCTGGAGGGTTGTGAAGCAGCTTGGTGATCCGGTCCTTCACCACCTGGTACTGGGGTTCTGCCATGTCCGTGAGGGTCTGGTTGACATAGGTGAGGAAGGGCTTGCAGTTGGAGGATGAGGAGTTGGTGTGGACCAGCTGAGAGAGGAGATCTATGCTGGTCCAGATGGTGTCCCTGATCTCCAGCAGGTCAGTATGGCTCTGCCCCTCCTGTCTGGCTCTCTGCCTTTCTGTGGAGGTGGAGCTATAGGTGGATGCAGGGAGGGCTGTGGTGGAAGTGCCGTCTCCTTTCTCCCACTGCACCAGGGAGTCCTCCATGTGCTCCACCACGGTTACAACACCTGTCCGCGGGTTCTCCACTGTGGCATGCTCCACAGAAACCTGCCTGGAGACAGGAACTGACTCTCGGCCGGAAGAGGACTGGCTCTCAGCAGGCTGCCGGAGAGAGAGGGTCATGAGAGGAGCTACTGCTCCTCCTCGGGGGTGGATCTCAACCTCTAGGAAGCTGCACCTGGCCATGATGTAGGTCTCTCTGTTTGTCAGCTTAACCATGGCCTGGCCAGATTTCTTGAGGTGCAGCTTCCCATACCAGGTGTGCATGTGCTTCCACCAGCCGAGGAGCACATCGAGCAGGACGAGCAGGACCTGCAGGACTAGGAGGACCAGCAGTACGAGGAGCAGCTACGGCAGAGTAAGCACCAGCAGAAGCACCACCGGCAGAAGCAGTATCAGCAGAGTAAGGACCAGCAGAAGCACCACCGCCAGGAGCAACCTCAGCAGAGTAAGCACGAGCAGAAGCACCACATGCATCATCAGCTCCTCCAGAAGCAGAAGCAGCAGAAGCTCCAGCCCCAGAAGAGCGAGCCCGTGCTGCAGAAGCCCCAGCAGAAGTAGAGTGAGGGCCAGGGGTAGGGAGGGTGGCCCTGTCCCTCTTGCCAGGGCTGGCAGCAGATGGCTGAGGCTTTCTCTTTTTCCTCATGGTTGTGGGGTTGCTGGCTGGCAGGGAGGCTGGCAGGGAGGCTGGCAGGGAGGCTTGTAGGCAGGCATGCATCAAGGCTGGCAGGCAGGCAGGCACCAAGGCTGGCAGCAAGGCTGGCAGGATGGCAGGCAGCAAGGCTGGCAGGATGGCAGGCAGCAAGGCAGGCAGCAAGGATGGCAGGAGCTGCTTCCTTTTATATCCGCTGGGCTGATGCAATAAATACCCCCTGCATGCGCAATTAATGCCAGGCATCCGCTAGGCTTCTGCTGTGAATCCGCTAGGCTTCTGCTCTGCATCCACTTCATCCGCTGTGCATCCGCTATGCATCCGCTTCATCCGCTCGGCGTCCGCTCTGCATCCACTCTTTCCGTTCCACGTCCACTTTGCTGAGGCCCCCTGGAAGTCTAGTGGATGTGCCATCCGCTCTCATCCGCTTCTATCCGGTAGGCTTCCGTTCCGCATCTGCTTTCCATCCGCTCTGCGTCCTCCCCACGTCCGTTCCTTTCCATTTTATCCGCTCTGGTTATGCAAATTTTTGCCCCTTTTGAGAGCGGATAACAATGGATGGAACATTTTGCTCATCTGCTATGTCCTTTTTACAAACGTTTTGCATCCGTTGGGCAGTGTGACAGGGCCTTATGTTAACCTCCAATAGAATTGGAAAATGGGAAATTCTCACCATTAGATCTACTCTGCATTCTCTATTAAGGATTTATTTGTTAAGCAACTTTTAGAAGTCATACTCCTTTATTCACAATTTTGCTTATTTTTTGCCAAGGTGACACGATTGTAAAAAGAAATGTCCACCATACCAGCATTCAATTCAGAGTCTCATTCACAACTGAGATCTTCATGATATGGATACAACCTTTATAAAGTGCCCAGTTTTTATATTGTTCCACCATATTTACTTGGGAAATAAAACTTGAATCAATCTGATTAGAAAACCATTCTTCTTATTTAAGAAGCCCAATGAGCTTTGGATCATCTTGGAAAGCTATGCAACATCATACCTGGAGGGAGATTATAGGGAAATTAATGACGAAGGGCAGAAAGGCAGTGGTTATGTTGTTGCTAAGAAAACAAGTCAATATGACCATGAAATCATCAAGGCATGAATTTTGACCTACAGAGGACTTAACCTCACACTTAAGAACATATTTGGTTAGAGGGGTTTTTTTGTTTCTAAAGAAATCAGTTAAAATTCCCCATTCTTAACTAATCTGGAGATGATAATATTATTCTTCCTATTGTGTAATTCTCCAAATGTTGACTCATTTCAGAGACTGCATCCAGCAAAGCTTAATTTGGGGGAAGTTGCATATTTGATGGGAAGTAGAGGGCAACTAATGATTGTTTAGGAAAATTGCTTATAAAAATAAAGTTGGATATTTCTGTGCTTAAATAGCCATAGATATATATAAGCCACACACACATAGAGATGGTTTGAATAGATTTATGCTTGAATACTAGTGAAACTCCCACAGCTTCTGGCTCAAATTCATTTAGCTCAAGGTTTATTTCCTTTTAAAGATTCATTTGTTTATTTGGTTGCATTCATTTCCCCATCATTTGCATTTATTTAAATGGCAGCAGACATTTGTCAGTGACAAAGCAGGTAACTGTTTCTCTGCATATATGAACTTACATTTGAATGCTTGCTTCGTCTATTGTATTTGTTTGTTTGTTTTTTTAAATCTGGGATTTGAGTTTCTGTAACTAGTGTATTACAGTGTGTGTGTTCATATTTCTTTGATGGTTTAGTTCCCATACAGTGATACAAAATACAGGTAAAACTAAAAAAATTAGAATATCGTGCAAAAGTTCATTTATTTCAGTAATGCAACATAAAAGGTGAAACTAATATATGAGATAGATTCATTATATGCAAAGCAAGATACTTCAAGCTGTGATATGTCATAATTGTGATGATTATGGCTTACAGCTCATGAAAACCCTATGTATATAAAATCATACATCACAATGTCCTACCTGTCAATGAATACTTCATTGTTTTGCTGATTAAATGGGATAAATTGTGGGGAAAAAACATAGTGGAATAACTTGAGAGAGAGAGGTCAGTTTATAATTTTATTTATAAGTGCAGTAAAGAAGTTTAATAGCCACTTCTTTATATTTTTCTTTCTTTCTTTTCTATTTTTCTGCTATTCTTTTTCTTTTAGTTTTTTCTTTTCCTTTTTCCTTTTTCTCTTTTTTTAAACTCTATTTTAATTTGTATGTCTTAATCTTGTGTTTAAAAAATTCAATAAATATATTTCATATACTTTCAGCTGCAATATTCTTATTGTTCACCCCAAATGCTAAGATCTTTTCAGAACAATGCTGGTAGATGTCTTTCAACAATTTTTTTTTACATTTCACATGTGTGTGGGTAGGTGTGAATTTGTGTACTGAAGTCAATCTTCAGTCCTGGAGATTACCTGGGAAAGTCTCTGAAGTTTTCTTGCCAACACTTTTGGAAATGGTGTTTGTGTGTATATGTGTGTGCATTTATATGTGTATATGTATGTGTATGAATATCACATACATGATATTATGCCTCTTGTTTATCTGTGGTCTACACACCATGTACTGGGGCAATTTGCCAACACACTTTTTGAAGGCTATGCCTGGCCTGGCCAAAAATGTTATCAACTAAAATCCAAAAATGAAAAAGCAACAGAAAATGCAAACAAGGACATATTTATAGTACAAGATTTAAATGCACTGTAACAGAAAGAAGATACTCAACAAATTGGCTTATTTCTTCCTCTATTATTCTTCATCTTAGATCCTCAACTCAATCACCAGAAGACATTTTACTGAAATTACTGTTTATAGACATCTTAAGCCCATGTCACACTGCACCAATGGATGCAAAGAGGATGTAAAATGTTAAAAAAACCTTGCCATCCATTGGAAAACGCTATGCATCCGTTGTGTACTCACTGCATACGTGTTTCATACGCTCTATCCGTCGAGCATCCGTCCACTGAGATTTCATCCGCTCAAGAAGTTTTGAGCTGCACAAAACTTTTTGAGTGGATGAACTTTCCGCTGTGTACGATGTAAATCCGTGGCCTATGAGCAACAAACGTTCTATGTCCGTTTATCATCCATTAAACGTCTGCTGTATCCTCTCTGCATCCTCTGGGCATCCTCGCAACTCACATCCGCTGCAGCTGAAAACGGAAAGAGGGAGGAAACAAAAGGGACACAGAACGTCTACACAGCGTTAGTAGCACGGAAATAGAAAGGATTAGCAGTGAACGGTTTGCATCCTATATACATCCTCTAGGCTTCCTATGAACATCCTTTTAACATCCCTGCTACATACTACCCACGTCCATTCTTTTCCTTTCTTTTCCGTTCTGTTTATGCAAATTTTTGCCATTTTTTGGAGCGGATGACAATGGATGGAGCCACCCCCGAAAATTTGCTTGTCCGCTGTGTCCTTTTTGCATATGTTTTGCATCCATCGGCCAGTGGGACCTAGCCTTTACTTATGTACTGCTGTTTTCATGTCTTTCTGTAAAGTGCCTCTGTAAGATTTTTTTTCACCTAACAAGGCAAAACAGTTTCATCAAACAGCTTTAATGATAGCTTTAGGATGAATGTGAAAGCAAAATAAGCAATTGCTCATTGTTTGAGAAGCCACCACTTAGTTTTTGTTGTTCATTTTTAAAAGTGTAATTAGTACATTGTAGGAAATGAAACATCTGGAAAGAGAATCTAATAAAAGTGAATGTTGGCAGGTTCCCAATCTTAATCCATCAGACCATTTTTATCTTGTATATTTCCCCTTTCTTTTATCCCTCCCTCCCTTCTTCTTTCATTCCCTCCCTCCATCTTCCCTCCCTTCCATTTATCAATCCAATATTCCTTACTATTTACCACTCTTAGATTTGAAGTCACAATCTTTCATATTCCGTGAATACACCAGATGACATCATAGATATTTAACCACCAATGCCCAACATTGGTTTGATGAATCAAGGCTTTCACTTAACACATTTTATTCAGACAAACAAGGCCAAATTATCATCCTTAGTTTAAACCAGAAAAACTAATGATGAGGACAGGACTGGTCAGTTTGGCAGTTTTGGCTAGTTTGCCACAAGTATAACCAAAAGCCAGTGTGAACAACAACAACAACAACAACAACAACAATAATAATAATTTATTGTCACTGTATGAATATACACAGTATACATATACAATGAAATTCACATAACACTTAGAGACCAGATCCAACACACACACATATAAGACAATCCTCAAACATACCCCACCCACCAAGGTTCCCCATCCCCTAAAAACACACAAGCATCCACACAACAGACCAAGTAATACTGTTCAACAGCTCACTAATGGTTGTCTTTAAGTTCATTGTTAAGTGCAATTATAGCTGTGGGATAAAAACTGTTCAGAAAACGTATGGTCCGAGTTTAATTGTTCTGTATATTCTGCCAGAAGGCAACAATTCACAAAGATTGTACGCAGGATGAAAAAAAGTCTCTGAGAATGCTGTGCAACTTCCTTAAACAGTGAGATGTGAAGATGTCGTCCAGGGCTGGTAGCTGGAGCCCTATGATATTCCAGGCAGTTTTAATGATTCTCTGTAGAGCCTTTTTGTCCACTACAGAGCTGGTCCCATACCATGCAAGAATGCTGTATGTCAAGATGCCCTCAACGGTGCTGCTCATTATGCAATTATTAATACAGAGATTACCTTGCAAACCAACATGCTGTTGCTCACATCTCAGCAAATAGACTTATATGCAATATTCTCACGTATTCTAACATGCAATCAATATGCATTTTTAGGAATTACAACAAAGCCTAATGCCAACTGTTTCTCTTATGTCCCAACAGGAGTATCTGCAGCCACAGAAGGAAAAGAGAAGACTGGAGCATAATGGATGCAACATCCCCCCCTCCTTTCATTGTCTCAACAGAAATCAATGGAACATCCGCTGGCAAAAACAGAACCTGCTATGATTCCGGCATAAACGAAGAAGTGCTTGTTTATGCAATCTTCACTATGCTTTTTTGTATCTTGGGAATGTTGGGCAATGGCCTTGTGATCTGGTTACTGGGCTCCTCCGTTAAGAGGAACACTTTTGCCATTTATATTATCAACCTCTCTGTTGCAGACTTTGGTTTTCTCACCTTTGAGCTGATTATCGAAATCCACTGGCTTTTTACACATTTGTATTGTGACTTTCCCTATGAACTCTTCCAAACAGGCCTGCTGTTCATGTACAGTACAGGGCAATTTCTCCTGACAGTCATCAGCATTGACAGGTGTATTTCAGTCCTTTTCCCAATTTGGTATCGATGCCACCGGCCGGTGTATATGTTCACTGTTGTGTGTATTGTCATCTGGGCCGTTTCCTTCATCCTCTCTTCAATTCATTTCACAATTATAGCAGTGGATGGATTTGGAAACAGTTATACTCTGATGTATCAATTCATCATTAATGCTGTGCTTTGTCTTCCACTTATGACCATCTCCAGTGTCACCTTGTTTATCAAAATCTGCTTTATATCCAAAAGCCAAAGACGGAGGCAGCTTTTGACTGCTATTTTGCTCACACTTTTCTTCTTTTTAGTCCTGGCTTTTCCACTAAATGCCTTTTATTTTATCCTATATGTTTTCAAATATATACACCCCAACCTTGTACATTATGGCTATTTGTGTACCTGCATCAACAGCGGAATTAACCCCCTGATTTATTACCTGGTGGGGAGACAGAGGGGTAAAACCAGGAAAGGCATCAAAGACTTGTTTCAGAAAGTTTTCAAGGAGGAGGAACTCTCGACTGATGAACTGGAGACATCTGAAGGTTCCAAGATCTGAATGCTTTACTTTCACTCTTGTCAATCAAAAGATAGATTTGTTTCTTTCCAAGCAAGTCCATGTATATATTTTTATTTAAAAGAAACTGGACTTTATGTTGATTAATTTCTGCATGTATCCAGAATTGGTGCAGATCATTATCTTTGTGGAAAGCATAACAATTCTCAAGTTAGACTAATCTATTTACCAATTATTATCTGAAGACTAACGAACTTGCTCAAAGTTCCTTCCCCAACTTGAGCGGCCTCCAATTCTGTGTGCTTGAACTTCAATGTCTAGCTAGTAGGATCATTGCTGAGAATTTTCAAAGTTGACATGCACATGTTTGGAAGGCATTCATCAGAGAATTGCTAAGCCATGGATTGACACATGTAAGCTTCAAAATGTCCCAGGTTCTATCTACATGACCAATGGTGAAGGATAATGGAACTGTAACACTTGCTGGAGAATCCTAAATCTGCATCTCCATGAGATTAGGATTCATCAACTCAATTGTATCAAAAGGTGGGCAACTGTTACAACAAGAAAATCACATTTAAATAAAAATATTTTTGGCTGATTCTAGAAGAAAAGAATCAGAGAAAGACTGAAAGAATTTCAAGTGGTAATATCTACAAACTGATCTATCTTTCTATATATATTGTACTTAGAACAATTACATTTCAACTATTTGTTATAGCTTTATGGTCTGGGCATACATAAATGAGAGGTTTAAAGGTTTCCTATTATAAGGACAGAAGCAACTGCAACTAAAATAATGCTGTATCTATTATAGAATGTTAAAAGAAATACCATTATTTACTCAGTGTATTCCTTCTAAAGAGCTATCAACAAAGCATGGCGTTGCTCTGAACTTTTTTTTGGGGGGGGGGCTTTCTTGTGAAAGTGCAAGTGACTATTTAATCAAAAACATTCCATATGGTTCACTCGCTGTGGCTCCATGTAGAGAAAATGAATTTTGCTATGCTAGAATCATGTGGGGCTACTCATAAAGAATTTTTAAAAATTCAAGGGGTGCAGGATAAAATGCCAAATGGGTGGTAATAGCCGTTTGGCATTTTGATTTTATTGTATTTATTGTACCATATTGTCAATGGTTGCCTATTCAGCTTTGAAATTGTAGGTATCAAATTCCTATATAGTTCTGGGTTAACATATATAAGAAGGTTTCTGCATCAATAGAAGGCAATGTCTGTCTTGGGAAATAAAGGAAACATTCTAAGCTTTGTGGTTTCATGCTTAAAATTCATTTAAATTACACAGGCATCACAATTATAGAAATAAACAGATATTTAAGCCTGTGCTTAGCAAAGTTACTTTAGTCTTAAGCAACTTTAATTGCACCAAGGAGCTTTTTTTCTTCTTCCAATAAATGCTGATGATATTTTATCTTTTATATGGTTAAATAGAAGTTTATACCTTCAGATTTGGAAGTTTCTGTTAATGTGGCACTACAAAAGAGTAGATTTAGCTCATCTAGTCATGTTTCCTGTCTGATTTACCCAGAACAGAGGATTCAGGAAAGCTGACAATTGAACATATAATAACTAAATGCTTGATCCATAATGGCAAATCTATAGTGCATGTACCAGAGGTGGCATGCACAACCCTCTCTGTGGGCATGCAAGCCGTCACCCCAGCTCAGCTCTGCTGTGCATGTGTGCACACCTCCTGCTGGCCAGCTGGTCTTTGGGTCTCTGCAGCACATGTGCAAGGGTGAGCTGTATGTGGGGGACATGCATGCATGCATGGGGGTGAGGTGCATGCATGGAGGACATGCATGCATATGCAGGGGGCAGGGGGCATGTGAAGTGGACACATGTGCATTGTATTTTGGGGGTTTGCATGTATGTTTTGGGCACTCAGTGCCAAAAAGGTTAGCCATCACTATGTTAGATGAATTGAAGATAAGCCATGCCTGAACAGGATGTGATCTCTTTGCTTCTTTGTCCTATCAGGCAAAGGAGCAACAACTTGCTTCTTCAGACCACAATGCTAGCAGGTGGATTCTTCTGTCACTGCACCCAGAATGCATAGCTGAAAGCAGAAGGAGAACCAAGAGAAGCTTTTGGCTCCCCACCATCTACAAAATGGTGTCACCATGGCTGGTATATAATGGTGACATTGCACTTGGAGCAGTTACAAGAGCTGCAGGGGGGCAGGGGAATGGCTGAAAAGAAGCATTCCAAAATACTTCAAATATCTGGGGTAGGCACAGTGCTGACACCAACAGGAAAATTCAGGTTGATTTCTTCCAAGGTGGACTTCGCTCTCTTCCCAATAAGTGGCTCCTAAGAATGGTGGGAGATTTGGAGACATTCAAATACATTGAGTTTTGAGAGAATGTTGAAGCTTCTTCAGAGATGGTAAAGTGAGCTTTTGAATGTTTTTTTATTTAGAATTTGTCTAGTTGTTTGTGATGTGGGGAGAATATATACACCTACAAAACTGCAAGCTAGTTCCAGCATCTCAAGTGATTGGTGCGCTAGTGAACTAGAGGGAGGACACTTGTCATGATCCCAGCTTAAAGCTCATTCCTAAAACTGGGTTGCATATTATCTGGGGAAATGTGAAAATTAGGCCTTGGGCAAGACAAGTGGGCATGTTTCCTTATATGGATGAATGTGTGAATGGTTTGAGAAATATTATAAAGTCTTGCCTCATCCAAACCCACTTCTAATTGCATGGTGCAGCAATTGGGCAATGATACAAGCTCTGGGATGTGTTAAGAAATAGCTTTATGAAACTAAAGAAACTTTTTTGTTGTTTTTAGTCACAAAGTTCAGAGCACACAATATCTATTCTGCCTCCCAAGTCCCAGCTGATGGGAGCCCAGCTGATCAGCTGGGTCTTTTGTTGCCTTGCACAGGAGAACGGAGCTGGAAAGCATTTATTAGGGTGGGGAGGGAATGGGGATTTTACAGTATCTTCCCCTGCCACACCCACCAAGCCACGCCCACCAAGTTTTGCCCACAGAATCAATTGTAAAAAGATTTGACCACCACCACGGCCACAGGTACACATAGACTGAAAGATATCCTGAAAGATTTATATAAGATCATGCCTTTGTCAGACCTGTATATTATGAAGAGATAAAAACTTCAAAACACATTCACACAAAGAATCATTTTTCCTATAAATACCTCCCACCTGGAAACTTCAAAGTAGTCTGTCTTTCAGCAATGTCTTTATGCTCTTGAATAAACATTCAACCTTTTCAAGCAGCATGCTTGCTATTATTCTTACGTAATCCCAGCCAGTGTTGGGTTGTAACCGGTTTAACAACTGGTTCACATTCGCTTCGCACACACAACATTCAATAAACACTGATTTGAACCTCTCCAGCTCACATTCTAGCCTTCCCTGGTAAGTATTTATTTAATTTTATTTATTTATTTGATTTGTCAATCGCTTACAAAATAATAGGTATAAGTATAAACATAGTTATGAATACATGAAATGGATACATATAAGAAAAAATAAAAAGAAACAATAGGACAGGGACGGTAGGCATGTTGGCGCACTTATGCACACCCCCTACAGACCTCTTATATGCTTATGCACACCCCCTAAGACCTCTTATGCACATCCCCTACAGACCTCTCAAGTAGAACAGCTGAGGAACTGTAATCTGCTTTGCCACGCAAATCAGCTGAGTTGCAAAAGAAGAAAATGTAAGACAGGATAGGGCGGGTAAGGGTGTGGGTGGGTAAGGGCCAATTGATTGTCATTTGTACCAGTTTGCAAGAACCACCAGCAGCACATCACTGATCCCAATTTGGAAAATGGACCAGAGTTCTTTTCTCATTGGTATGCAAAACACACATTAAACACAGTCCTTCCTTGTAATGCCATTGTTACTTCCTTACCTTACACTCTGTGGCTTGCCTGCACATGCTCCCTTCTCTTGCCCTGCTCTTCCTCTCCTTGCTAAACCTCAGACCTGAGCATACTCCCAGCATGCAAATGACTTTGCTCCTAAGCCTTGCATACTACATGCTTATGCACATGTATCCTGCCTGCCAAATGCTCTTGTGTATATCTTCCCCCGTAAACCAAATCCCAAAACTCACTCCACTTTTGAATTTACATGGTTTGTATAGCTTTCACATTAAATTAATAATATTTACAGACCCCTCACATTCTGGACATAAACTGTTTCAACTCCTACCCTCAAAAGATGCTATAGAGCATTGCACACCAGAACAACTAGACACAAGGACAGTTTTTCCTGAATGCCATCACTCTGCTAAACAAATAATTCCCTCAACACTGTCTAACTATTTACAAAGTCTGCATTACTATTACTATTAATCTTCTCATCACTGCTTATCACCCATCCCCTCCCACTTGTGACTGTAACTTTGTTGCTTGTATCCTAACGATTTACATTGATTGTTTCCTAATATGATTTGATTGCTTATTGTATCCTGTGACTATTATTAAGTGCTGTACCTTATGATTCTTGACTCTTGATGAATGTATCTTTTCTTTTATGTACACTGAGAGCATCTGCACCATGATAAATTTCTTGTGTGTCCAATCACACTTGGCCAACAAAGAATTCTATTCTATTCTATTCTATTCTATTCTATTCTATTCTATTCTAT
>BLBF01000002.1:5136792-5146792 GCA_015471245.1 Laticauda colubrina | reverse complement strand
ATGGCAGTGGAATTGGACAGTGGGGAAGAACAGGGGCCAGTCAGGGAGTCTGGAGAGGACTCGGATGAGGGTCTTGCATCCGCTGGGGCCAGGACCATCTGGGAGTGGGGTGCTGCCTTCAGAGCCTCCAGAGTCTGGTAGCAGTGAAGCAGAAAACCCAGAGGAGCCTGTTCCCAGTGCGCATGTGCGCAGAGCTGCTAGAAGGAAAGAGCAGCTGAGACAAAAGGGGCAACTCAGGAGTAACGCTTGGAGGTGATTGCCCCTCCCATAAGGGATAAAAATCAGGCCTAAATGATGAAACCTTTGCAGGAAGCAAAGTAGTTTGATCAGTTCCACGTCCTCCTAGAAGGTCTGTGTATTTTGATTGTTTTTTTTCTTGTACTTCAGTTGGTTTCTTTTATAGTAAATTGAATACTTCTGTTTTTGGCAGTTTTCCACAGAGCTGAAAGGTGCGTGCTTATCTTGGGTGACTGTTTAAGATTAGTTTTGGCTGGGAATGAAAACAATTCCCAGTGTTGCAATAAAATAGGTTTTGCTTTTAAAGCAAGTTTGTGTTTAATCATGTTTTACAAAATCTAGGTCAGAACAAATAGAATACAATTTAAATGGAATAAGAAAAGAACAGCTTTGAATATGTGGGTTGGCGAAGGTTTCCAAGGGTTTAATGACTCAGAGTTAAACATGTATGGGATGAAAAAAAGATGATAAGATTGATTGATCAATCAATCAATTTGATCACTTAAATTTTGCCTTATCAGTTGTAGCAAAGACAATGGCAAAGAAAGCAGAATGTAGATAAAATAACACAGTCTGTTCCCTCACTTTTGTAAACCAGCTTCCAAATGGTATAAACCTTTATTAAACTGAAGATGTACTTTGAAAATTTGTTATTACCTAAAGCATAGATGAAACAGAAAAAGAGAGATTCACAATGATTTTACACTAATTGTTATGCAGTTTTTTTATTTTTAAAAAAATCACAATTTGTGCAGAAATAAATAACATGAATCAAACAATAAGTACCCATTATCTTATTCTTAAAAATCACCCCATTCTTATTAGCCAAGTTAAGATGAGACATGGATACTTTTAGCATATGTTTCAAATCTAATCCTCATTCTTGTTCCTCTTGCTGACCTTCATCTTTGAATGGTTATCTTAACATTGTGTGTACAAAATAAAAATAAAAATGACCAGAACATGAAAAAGGGAGGAATGAATTCCTTTCACAGTTTTGGCTTAGCTTTGATAATAATGAATTGAAACTGAAGTGTAGGAAAAGAGCAGGCAGAGCTGGGGTGGCAGTGTTAAACAAGCCATCAGCCTAGAATCATTACATTCTCACAAATGGTCTAAATCCAATCCCTCTTAAATTCTGTTAACCCATAACTGGTGCCAATTTAGTATTGACTAGATTCTTAAGCAATAAATCTGAGATGTAACAACATATGGTCCTGATTCTTTGTGCCTAAGAATTATCTTAGTTATAACCAATCAGCTCACAAGCAGTGGTAGGATTCAAATAATTTAACAGCTGATTCTCTGCCCTAATGAGTTCTTCCAACAACTAGTTCACCAAACTGCTCAGAAAGTTAACAACTGGTTCTCCCGAAGTGGTACAAACTGGCTGAATCCCATCACAGCTTACAAATAATCAGGCTACATCTCAGCAACAACAGCCACCCAAACAGTTAGAAACCAGACAATGACTTAGAAGTAACAAACAACACTGATGCTAATTTGGATCACACAGAAGGTACTTAAAGCCAAGGACTATGTCTCAGTAATAACAGCCAGCCAATCAAACAGTCTAAAATCTGACCATGACTCAGAAGTATCTGAACAAACAACATTCCTACTAATTTGCATCACATAAAAAGATATTTAAAGGGCAGTGTTCTGACAGACAAGCACAATTCAAAGCTCACTGACAATATCTCCTTGAAAGGTGATGAAACGTTTGCAACCAAATTGCCAAGTTCAGAGCTCAAACCAACAGCCCAACTACCAACCTGAGCTACTAATATTCAAATACATTTCAAAGAATTATTTAAATGTAACTGTCTTTTTCTCTTCTGGAATGTACCTCTTCCTTCCTTGGGAATCCAGACTACATTCAACTCCACTTCTAAAATTTTATAAGCTGGCCCTAAAGAATGCATGTGTTGAATCACTCTTGTAGAATTCTCTAATAAGAGGATATCCTAGGTTTCACCAATCACAAGCATGGTGAAAGTTTTCTTTCTAATAAGGCTGAAACTTACCAGAACTTTGGCCCAAGTCTGCCCTGCTTCTGAAATTCCTTTTGGCAGACATCCTGAAAATATAAGTATGTTTTTCATTATTATCTCTGGCTACAGGCAGAGATTGTGATCTCTGTAGTTCCTCTGTGTTATTTCTGTGGTAACCATCTCCAACACAATAATATAATACAGAGGGAAGCACATTGACAGATATCAAGACAGATGGAAAAACTCATATGATTGTTCTATTCTTGGTGATAATTTTTAAAGAAACTGTACATATTTATCTGGGCTTAAATGGAAATGTAAAAGTTTGAAGCTTGGGTGTAGAAAAAGTCAGAGAAGAGCAACCAGGATGATTAGGGGACTGTAGACTAAAACATACAATGAATGGTTGCAGGAACTGGGCTTGGCTAGTCTAGTGAAGAGAAGGACCAGGGGAGACATGATAGCGGTCTTCCAATATTTGAGGGGCTGCCACAGGAAGGAAGAGGTCAAGCTATTTTCTAAAATGCCTGTAGGCCAGACAAGGAATAATGGATGGAAACTGAACAAGGAGAGATTTAACCTGGAAATGAGAAACTTTCTGACAGTGAGAACAATCAACCAATAGAACAGAAGTTGCCCTCAGAAGTTGTGGGAGCATCATCACTTGAGACTTTCAAGAAGAGATTGGATTGCCATTTGTCAGAAATGGTATAGGGTCTCCCACTTGCATGGGGGGTTGGACGAGATGACCGACAAGGTCCCTTCCAACTCTGATGATCTGTTATCTGTTAATAACAAAGGTGCTAATAGTTACCTTGTGTATTACTACAGGTAGTCCTCAACTTACAACCACAATTGTGTCCAGAATTTCTGTTGCTCAGTGAGACATTTGTTAAGTCAGTTTTGCCCCAGTTTACGACCTTTCTTGCCTTGGTTGTTAAGCGAATCACTGCAGTTGTTAAGTTAGTCACACAGGTTGTTAAATGAATCTGGCTTCCCCATTGCTTGTGAGAAGATCACAAAAGGGGATCACATGATCTTGGGACAAAGCAATGGTCATACGCATGAACCAGTTGCCAAGCATCTAAATTTTGATCACATGTTTATTGGGATGCTGCAAAGGTCATAACTGTGGGGAAATGGGCATAAGTCATTTTTCTCAGTGTCATTGTAAGTTTGAACAGTCACTAAATGTACTGTTTTAAGTCGAGGACTACCAGTATAGCATCATATAATAGAGCATAGCATAGTGTAGTGTAGCGTAACATAGCACAGCACAGAATAGCACAGAACAGAACAGCATAGAACAGCACAGAACAGAATGGAATAGAATAGAATTCAAATGCTATACTATACTGAATACTATGCAATTCAAATACTGTAGCATACCATACCATACCTAGATACAGTTGGGGCGAAGAGAGAGAGAGAGAGAGAGAGAGAAGAGACAGAGACACACACAGAGAGATATTTACAATGCTTACAAAAAGAGATAAAGCCCTTTGAGAAACCTTTGAAAAAATGCTTTTTAACCTGAAAGTTTTTTTTGAAAATTTTAATAAAATGTTTGATGGGTCAATGACAAGGAGAATCAATCCAAGGATAACACCCATGTGTAGATGACATAATTTGGAATAGACATGCAGTTGAATGGACTGGGAACTGGTCAGTTGCAGCCAGATGTGAAAAAAGAGCCTGGTCTGAGAATTGCAGGCATGGAGGAAAAGGCTGAAAGGGAAACAAATACAAGAAACTTAGAGGGATGCTTTTGAAAAATGCACTTATTATATTTAACCAGAAAACATTTATTTATTCATCATTTTTGTTGCATTTTTTCTCTTTACACATCTCAATCATCATTTAACAGTACCGAGGCATCTTTGTCACAAATACACATCTCCATACTTTCCTAATTATTTATATACATTTCTGATCAGTTGGCTGGAGTTTTTATCAGGATCTTCAATCAGTCTTTATCCCAGTCCACTATTCCATCTTGTTTGATGGGTTCCACCATTGTTCCACTACCAAAGAAGTTCCCTATCTATAACTTCAATGATTACAGACCAGTGGCACTCACTCCTATCATCATGAAGTGCTTGGAGAAATTGGTCTGCCAGCACATCATTTCTGGTCTTCCATATACATTTGATAAAACACCAGTTTGCATACAGAAAATTTAGATCTACAGAGGACGCTATAACCATCATTCTTCACATTGCTCTGACTCATCTAGAACAGTGGGAGGGCTATGCTTTTTGTGGATTTTAGTTCTGCGTTTAACACAATTCTTCCACATGTATCTAAACTTCTAATGTCTAAACTTCTGGACCTTGGGTTTTCTAATTCAATCTGCCTTTGGATTATGGATTTCCTGTCTGGCCGCTCACAGAGGGTCAGATTAGGTAATCATGCCTCTTCAACCCTTATTCTTAACACTGATACACCACAGGGTTGTGTGTTGAGTCCCTTACTCTACACTTTTTATGTGCATGACTGCATTCCCACTTATGCTAGTAATACTATTGCTAAATTTGCAGATGATACAACAGTGGTGGGACTTACCTCTGAGGGGGATCCACCGAGATGAGGTGGACCGGTTGCTTTCGTGGTGTGGAGACAATAAATTGGTCCTCAACACCAATAAGACCAAGGAGCTTATAGTGGATTATAGAAGGAACAGATCAGACATCCAGCCCTTGCTTATCAATGGAGACCGAGTGGACCAAATAGTCAGTTTTAAGTTTCTGGGTGTTACCCGAAAAGAGGACCTGACCTGGGGTGCCCACATTGAAACCTTGGTCAAAAAAGCCCAACAGAGATTATACTACTCGAGGCTTCTCAGAAAGCAACAACTGAATGAGAAACTGATGGTGACCTACCACTGCACCATAGAGAGCACTTTAACATACTGCATCTGTGCATGGTTTGCCAATTGCACAGTGGCAGATAGGAAAGCACTCCAGAGGGTTAATGTCATTGCCCAGAGGATCATTGGCTGCCCTCTCCCCTCTTTGTAAAAGCTTTATAGCTCCCATTGCCTTAAGAAAGTTCAGAACATTCTCAAAGATCCATCTCATCCTGGGAACCCTTTTTTTGAACTATTACCATCTGGCAGACAGTACAGAATAATAAAAACAAGGACAAGTAGTCTGAAAAACAGCTTCTATCCCAGGGCAGTAGCTCTTTTGAATTCTTCTGTATTGAGCAGTGTTGGTGTGGTATCAGGGGTTACCAGTTCAATGTGTGATGGGTGAATGATGTGTTTGTGTTTATGTTCATGGTCATGGTCATGGTCATGATGTGCACTGAAGATGGTGTTTGATTTCGTTATACGAGGTGCAATGACAATAAACTATACCTTCTTCTTGTCTCTACAATTCTTATTTCTATTGTCCATCCACTCATACCAATTTTCTCACACTGCATCGAATCTTCTTTACTTTTTAACTCTAGGCTGAGTTTGTCCATTTCTGCACATTCTAAAATCTTTTGAGTGACTAAACCTTCTGATGGTATGCTATCCTTTTTCCAGCATTATGCGAATGCAATCCTTGCTGCTGTAGTTATATGCAAGATCATACAATTTTCTTACAGGGAGACTTTCAAAACAATGGATGCTGTAGATATTTTTACAACAGGGGCTTATGGTTCTTAAAAATGAGCAATTGTTGGGAAAAATCCCAATGAAAACATCAAGGAAAACTTTCATTTTTAAGAATCAAATGAGGATGTTTGACCCTGGACAAACCCTCTTTGGATAGAACAGAGAAAATGATTGCAGTGATTTGTGGTAGCTGTTGTAGATTTTTTACAAGTTAAATACATTAATAAGTTGTTAACAGAGGAGTTAGAAGTTTAATTCTGCTGTTGGTTCACCTGTTAACTACCCTTCTTTATATACAGTAGATAGATGAGGTCAAATTGGTTCAAATAGATACATAGAATTTTATAAATTTTGGTCCTGCTTCGTAAGGGGGAAATTATTATTGTTGCAATACATTTAAGAGCATTCAGCTAGGGGGACAACATATCTATTCCTTCCTACATTGGCACAGTCATTGTCATAATGGTGCTTTCAGAGATTGCTATCAAAAGTTCCTCATTTCCTGACAAGGATGATTTCGAAAAAAATATATGCTTATTTCCTAGCAGTTGTGCACCCAGCTCTTCCAGAGGTGGGTGTGTTGCTTTTACAACTCTCCTGAACATATATAAAGCAATTATGTAGAATTTTTCAGATATGCATGAGTGATCACAGTTCCTTTCAAACCAGAACTAAGATTAAAAAGAATAATCTTGCCATTAAGAATAAGAATTGCATCGATCTAAAAGGAGATTTTCTAGTAGTCATCTTCAAAGAGAAGGTAAGACATTCATACAAAAATAATCTTTGTTACTAAATTCTCCTCTATCTATGATCCTTCATCATAAATACAGCTTTGTCTCCAAAGAATTCAATGGAGCCACTTTGAATACCTTCTGATAAAAATGTATCAAAATAAACTAAATGCTTTTGTTTGTATTGATCTGTCATCTTCCCTTTGTAGCTCTGTAGTGATGCCAATTATTGAAGTCTGAATATTACCCTGTTCATCCTGGTAACATTTAGAATAGAATAGAATTCTTTATTGGACACATGTGATTGGACACACAAGGAATTTGTCTTGGTGCATATGCTCTCAGTGTCCATAAAATAAAAGATACATTCATCAAGAATCAAGAACCATAAGGTACAACACTTAATAATAGTCATAGGGTACAATAAGCAATCAAATCATACTAGGAAAGAGTCAATATAAATTGAAAGGATACAAGCAACAAGATTACAGTCATACAGTCAAAAGTGGGAGGGGATGGGTGATAAGGAGTGATGAGAAGATTAATAGTAGTACAGACTTTGTAAATAGTTGGACAGTGTTGCAGGAATTATTTCTTCAGCAGAGTGATGGTGTTCAGGAAAAAACTGTCCTTGTGTCTAGTTGTTCTGGTGTGCAGTGCTCTATAGCATCGGTTTGAGGTTAGGAGTTGAAACAGTTTAGGTCCAGGATGTGAGGAGCCTGTAAATATTTTCACAGCCCTCTTTTTGACTTTTGCAGTATACAGGTCCATGCAGTATATTTCCAATACTTCCACTGAATACAGGTGCTTTGTAGAATAATTAGCCTGATGAGATAAACTCTTTGCAATATTGCAGCCTTGTTTCCTAATATGTAGAGTGACTAGATATTCTTTATTATTTCCTACCATTTCTTTTTCTCACTTCAGATCCCATCAACCCCATTTCATATTCAGACTGAAATTGCTTTTTAACCCATGCAATCCATGATGATGGTGATAATCATTGTCATCAAGATGCAAAAATTTTACATGTTTTGAGTGAGCTTCTGCTAATGTACACATTCTGTATATGATTCATTTTGATTAGTAAATACAATTTTTGGTCCTATTCCATACATCAAATCCAGAAGCTTAGAGCATTTCAGTTTTATTTTTTACCTTCCTTCCCTTTTTTTTAATTTAAGAAAACCAAATTACCTTTCTTCCTTCCCATTCATTAATCCATGTGGGCTTACTATTTAAAGTTACAATATTAATTGGAAATCTTCCATATTTCATGAGTACACCCAGTGGTGGGATTCAGCCAGTTTGCATCACTTTGAGAGAACCATTTGTTAACTTTCTGAGCAGTTTGGTGAACTGGTTGTTGGAAGAAATCATTAGGGCAGAGAACTGGTTGTTAAATTATTTGAATCCCACCACAGAGTAACACCAGATAGGACCCTAGATGATCCATAGATGGAAGATGACTTCCAATGCAGCATTTCCTTGATAAATCAAGATTTTCACATGACACTTTTTAATCAGAAAAGCAAGTCCAGATCATCACCCTTATCAACCATACAGACCGAGTCCTTGCATGCTTCATGGTGAGGACAGGACTGCTAATCTAGAAACTACTGTGCAATATGCAGTTTTAGAGACTAAAACTAATGCAAAACAGTTTTTCTTTTGTTCCAACAGGAGTATCTGCAGCCTTAGAAGGAAGAGAAAAGACTGGAGCATTATGGATATGACATCCCCCTCTCCTTTCATTGTCTTAACACAAATCATTGCAACATCTGCTGGCAAAAACAGAACCTGCTATGATTCTGGCAAAAACGAAGAAGTGCTTATTTTTGCAATCTTCACTATGCTTTTTTGTGTATTGGGAATGTTGGGCAATGGCCTTGTGATCTGGTTGCTGGGCTCCTCCGTTAAGAGGAACACTTTTGCCATTTATATAATCAACCTCTCTGTTGCGGACATTGGTTTGCTCACCTTTGAGCTGATTATCGAAATCCACTGGCTTTTTACACATTTCTATTGTGACTTTCCCTACGAACTCTTCCAAACAGGCCTGCTGTTCATGTACAGTACAGGGCAATTTCTCCTGACAGTCATCAGCATTGACAGGTGTGTTTCAATCCTCTTCCCAATTTGGTATCGATGCCACCGGCCGGTACATCTGTTCCCTGCTGTGTGTGCGGTTATCTGGGCCATTTCCTTCATCCTCTCTTCAATTTACTTCACAATTGCAAGTGTTCATAAATATGAACTGAAATATACCCTGAAGTATCAGTTTGTTGTTAATGCTGTGCTTTGTCTCCCACTTATGACCATCTCCAGTGTCATCTTGTTTATCAAAATCTGCTTCATATCCAAAAGCCAAAGGCGAAGGAAGCTTTTGACAGCTGTCTTGCTAACTCTTTTCTTCTTCTTAGTCTTGGCTTTTCCACTAAATGCCTTTTATTTTATCCAGTATTTTTCAAAGTGTCTACATCCCAACCTTGTACATTATGGCTACTTGTGTACCTGCATCAACAGCAGCATTAACCCTCTGATCTATTATCTAGTGGGGAGACAGAAGGGTAAAACTCAGAGAAGCATCAAGGACTTGTTTCAGAAAGTTTTCAAGGAGGAAGAAAATTGTACTAATCAAATGGAAACTTCAGAAGGTGCCACGATCTGAACTCTTTAATTTCACCATTATCATCCAAAAGAAATAATCATTTATTTCCAAGCAAGCCCATAATTTATTTATTTTTATTTAATGAAAACTGATCTCTATAATGATTAATGTGTGCATGAATCCACAATTTGTACAGATAATTATCTTTGTGCAATATCAAAACATTTCTCAAGTAACCTATTTACCTGGTATCTCCAATCTGATGATTAATTAGCTTGTTTTAGTTCAGTAGTCCCTGACTTGAGTGGCCTTCAATTCTATCTTTGAACTTCGGTGTCTTACGAGTTGGATCATTGTTAAGAATTTAAGTGGACATTCACATTTTTGAAGGCATTCATCATAGAAAGGCCAAGCCAAGGATGGACACAGATAGCCTCCAAAATGTCTTAGGTTCTATCAGGTATATGACCAATGGTGAAGGAAAATGGAATTCTAGTTCATTTTATCTGGGGAATCCTATATATCTCCATAAGGCCAGGATTCATCAAATCAACTGTATTAAAAGAAGACAACTGATACAACAATTATGAAATCACATTGAAACGGAAAAAGTTGTATGATTCCAGCAGAAAAGAATCAAATGAAAACATTTTAATGTTTATAAATATTCATGGTAATATTTATAAACTGGCCACTCTTCCTACATATGTGTGCGTGTTTATGTGTGTGTGTGTGTATATATATATATATTTGTTTTTTTAAGCTTTTGCGGGTACTTACATGTGTGCTGTTCAGCTTCCTTCGGGTATTATCCCAC
>BLBF01000002.1:5112807-5130536 GCA_015471245.1 Laticauda colubrina | reverse complement strand
TTGGTCTGTCCAATGTATGTGGCCGGGCATGATGTACAGGGAACTTCGTATATGCCTTGGTTTTCAAGGTCAATTTTGTCTTTGGGGTTTCTCAGGATGGCTGCTATTTTTATGTCTGTTTTGAAGGCAGTCTTGATGTGATGCCTGTGTAGTATCTTACTGATTTTATCTGTAGTACCTCTTATGTAGGGCAAGACAGCTGTTCCATAGGTCTGTTGATCTTCTAGGTCTCTGTTATGTCTTGGTGTGTTTTTGTGGATCAAGTTGGTAATTTTGTTTTTTTGGAAGCCATTGGCTGTCAATACTTTAGTCAGGGTGCATAGTTCAGTCTTTATATGTGTCTTGTCTGCCAGGCGTTTGGTTCTGGTAGTGTTTTAGCCATGGAATTTATCTGTGCTGGGTGGTGGTGGGATTGGGCGTTGAGGTAGCAGTTGGTGTGTGTTTTCTTCTGCTGTATGGTGTGTCCTAGTGTGCCAGTTTTTTGCAGGTATTTGTATGTGGATCTTTGGTTATTCGGGTTTTCTCCCATGTAAAATTGGAAGTATCTAGGTAACGTTTTGATGAAGTCTCATTCATCATCTTCAGGCTTGTTTCTTTGGCTCTGTTCTTCTCAGAGTAATGTGAGCTTGCAGATGCTTGTTTCTTTTAAGTGCTAGTGGGGGTGTGACTTGATTGGATGGGGGCTTGGCTGTGTTCTGATTGGGTGGGGGGGTCTTCTCATTGGTTGGGGGTTTGGCTGTGTTCTGATTGGTAGGGGGGTTGGCTGTGTTCTGATTGGCTGCGGGTGTGTTCTGTTCAGGTGGGGCTTGGTTGTACTCTGGTTATTCTTAGTTGCTGGTGGATTTGAGCTTGTGATCTGTGATCCTGTTGTTTGGCATCACGTTTGTGGTCGTGCCACATCTTCATGGTGGGTGTCAGTTCGCTTCTTGTATGGGTCAGAGGGGTTTGAAGCGGGTAGTGGTGCAGCTGCGGTACGGCTTCTGGTACATGGTCATGTCTCATCTTCTGTGTGGGTGAGAGTCTTTTTTCTACATGGAAGTGTGGTGGTAGCATCTTGTGTGGCACTCGTGGGTGTGGGTCTGGTGTCACTCTTCATGTTAGGTACTCATTTATTAATGAGGGCAGGTTTCCAAATGGTTGGTAGGCGGGAGGTGTCATCTCGTTTATTCATGCTGTGTGGGCGTTTTTCTATCTCTACGGCTTCTCTGATTATTCTGTTGTTGAAGTGTTCAGTTTTGGTGATAGTTCTGGTTTTTTTAAAGCCAATTTCATGTCCTTTGGCTTTGAGGTGTTGGACCAGGGAAGTGGTCTGTTCTTCTTTTTTGATTGAGTTCTTGTATTCTTCAATGTGTGCACTTATTCTTCTATTAGTTTGTCCAATGCAGGCAGTGCAAGGGATTTCCTATACTCCTTGGTTTTCTAACTCGATTTTGTCTTTAGGGTTTCTTAGGATGGTGGATATTTTTCTGTTTGTGCAGAATGCTGTTTTAGTGTTGTGTTTTTGGAGGATCTTGCTGGTTCTGTCTGTATTGCCTTTTATATATGGGAGGAGGGCTTTGCCATTCTCTGGTTCTCTTTCTTGGCTTTTGGTTGGGCTTTTTTTTTATTAGGTGGGTAATCTTCTTTTTTTGGAATCCATTGCCTGTTAGTACATTAGTGAGAGTGTGTAGTTTGGTTTTTAAGTGTTGTTCATTGGCTAAGCATTTTGTTCTGGAGATGAGTGTCTTGGCTATGGAATTGATCTGTGCTGGGTAGTGGAGTGAGAGTGTGTGTAGATAGCGGTTTGTATGTGTTTTCTGAGCTTTGTAGTTTCATATGTTAAATTCATTTAAAACCTCTTGGAATTTCTGACTACCATCACAGATTTGGTGTTGTTTCTGCTCTGAGAATTGTTACCTGCAAATAATTCCTTTTTGCTTTGATATGAGTCTCAGGATGAGGTCATAAGATTCCATGATTTTCTGGAAACCAAAAGCAATTCAGCAATTCTGTGGAGCTATCTTCTCCAAACTCTTTCTGGGAAAAAAAAAAAAACACCAGTCAAAGTAGATTGACTAAGAATAAAACAGTAAAGTGAGTTGAAACCCAGTGTAGGGCAGGGAGTGCAGGCCAGATATACAGATGTATCCTCTGTTTGAGCTAACTGCAGAGCTGCAGTAGAGAGCCTGATATAGTTTTTGTTTCATAGATGGGATACAAAAAATGTCAACACTGCTAATTCCTATTTAATAGTCACAAGAATTGGAGAGGTGGTCCCATGGAAACCCAATCTGTAAATTGGATGGGAAGCTATATTGTATATATTTAGACAGATGATAGTCAGATAGATGGAGGGGGGGGAGAGAGAGAGAGAGGGAGGGAGGGAGGGAGAGAGAGAGAGAGAGAGAGAGAGAGAGAGAGACTGAGGCCAGCCAGATGGATGGATTGATGGATGAATAGATAGATAGATAGATAGATGGTTAGATAGATAGATAGATTTCTTCCTTAAGCCCATGTCACACAGCCCAATGGATGCAAAAAGGACACAACAGACGAGCAAAATGTTCCTTCCGTTGTTATCCACTCTCAAAAGGGGCAAAAATTTGCATAACCGGAGCGGATAACATGGACGCGGGGAGGACGCAGGGTGGATGCAAAGCGGATGCGGAACGGAAGCCCAGCAGATGGAAGCGGATGGGAGCGGATGGCACATCCGTTAGGCTTCCGGGGGGGCTCAGCAAAGCGGATGCGGAACGGATACAGCGGATGCACAGCGGACGCGGAATGGATGAAGCGGATGCACAGTGGATGCACAGCGGAAGCCTAATGGATGCCTGACGTTAATTGCGCATGCGGGGAGGATGCATTGCCAGCCTTGGTTCATGTCTGCCTGCCAGCCTTGGTGCCTGCCTGCCAGCCAGCCTTCCTGCCAGCCTTGGTGCCTGCCTCCCTGCCAGCCTTGGTGCCTGCCTCCCTGCAGCCTCCCTGCCAGCCTTGGTGCCTGCCTCCCTGCCAGCCTTCCTGCCAGCCTTGGTTCCTGCAAGCCTCTCTGCCAGCCAGCAACCCCACAACCATGCAGAAGCACAGCAAGCCTCAGCCATCTGCTGCCAGCCCTTGCAAAAGGGACAGAGCTACCATCCTGCCCCCAGGCCCTCACTCTGGTTCTGCTGGGGCTTCTGCTGTATGGGCTCGATCTTCTGGGGCTGGGGCTTCTGCTGCTTCTGCTTCTGGAGGAGCAGATGACAAGCACTCCAGCACCAGCCACCTCCACAGCACCTGGACCATTCACCCCTGAGACTGAGCGCCCAAGAGGAGTGCCAGAGACTCATTTTTGTTTTATAGCTTGTTGTTAATAAAGTCTATTTATGATTCACACACTTGCTTCATTTCTTTTTTTTAATAAAGTCTTGGTGGAAACTTTTAGAAATGGTTTAAGCCTTTGCGTGCTTGTGGGATGGGTAAGGATAGCTATGGGATGGGTTAGGATAACAGTGGGATAGATAAACCTCCAGTGCAAGCATAGTGGGACTGTATGGTCCACCCTCCCAGGTGCCACACCTACGGCCCTTTATTATCAATAATAATGGAATAATTATCCACACATGTCAACATAAACAGAACTCTTTATTAAACGCCCTGTTCATTGTAGGCCAACCAAACATACATGGCTCAATCCCCATTGCCTTGCTGGAGGTCCACGAGCCTGTTCTGCAAAACTGGGTAGTGTATGCGCATGAGATTGTGCAGGATGCAGCAAACTTCCACGATCCTCCTCATCCTCTGTGGGCGATGATGCATGGTGTTGAGAAGTACCTGGAACCTGTCGGCCAGGATGCCAAAGGCGTTCTCCATCACCCGCCTTGCCCTGGACAGCCTGTAGTTGAAGATCCTCTCTTCACGGGTGAGGTATTTGGAGGTGTAGGGCTTCATGAGGTAGGTTGAGAGGGAGAAGGTGTCATCCCCCACGATGAAGTAGGGCACATCTTGCGTGTCATTGGGCAGGTTTCTGGATCTGGGAAGCCCACCATGAGGCTGCTTTCCAGCCCCTCCTTGAGGTGACTGTCATTGTATACCTGGGCATTGGAAGATGAGCCGTTGCCTGAAACATCGATGTACATGAACTTGTAGTCATCATCGACCATGGCGAAGAGGATGATGCTGAAGAAGCCCTTGTAGTTGAAATAAGTGGACCCCGAGTTGGCTGGAACCTTGCAGGCCACATGCTTGCCATCGATGGCTCCAACGGTGTGTGGTAAGTTCCACTTCTGATACCACTGCTCTGCAACTTTCTTCCATCCTTCTTCAGTGGTGGGGCAATGGAGGAGCTCCTCCTTGTATTCTTTGAGGATGGCCTGCACCACTTCTCTGACCACAAAGCTGATGGTGCTGGGTGGCACCCTCCAGCCGTACTGCATGCTCCTGTAGGGGGTCCCTGAGGCCAGGTGACGCAGAGTGAGTGCCACCCTGAGCCCAGGTTCCAGGCTGGGCGGGAAGTTGGTTTTTGTCTTGCTCAGCCTGGGTGTCAGGCGCTGCAGAAGTTTGTCAAACATGGCTGGAGGCATATTCATGAAGTTCTGGAACGCCCGAGTGTCTTCGCTCCTGAGCTCCACCATCAGCTTGTTGTAAAGTTGGTACTGTGCTCTTCTGGCTAACCATCTTTGGACCCAGACTTTTTTTGGGTGCCTCCTTTTCTTGCCATAGTAGAGTTCACAGAGACTGTTGATGGTTTCGCAGTGATGCAGAAGGATGTTTTTGCAATCCATGCTGGAGATGACTGGATGCTGTGGAAGAGGAAGAGGAAGAGGAAGGCTGCAGATGTCTGCACTGCTGGGCTGCTGGGCTGAAAGTGCGAAGCAGGCGAGTTGCTCCCCCTTTTTATAGGCAGTATAGGTGTCCCTTTGCATCCTCTAGGCATCCTCTAGGCATCCTCTAGGCATCCTTAATATCCGAGATAGGTCCCCTCTGAGAACGTTATTTCCGTTTTAAACGCTTTGTTTCTGTTCTGCATCCGTTCTGCGTCCGTTCTGCTTCCTCCCTGCGTCCGGGCGGATGCGAGTTGCGCGGATGCGCAACGGATGCCTAGCGGATATAGCGGATGCGTAACGGATGCAGAACGGATGCGTCGCGGCTGCGTAGCGGATGCAGAACAGACTAACTGGATACATTTTCCGTGCAAAAGTTTTAGGCAGCCTAAAACTTTTGGAGCGGATGAAACGTCAATAAACGGATCCTGGACGGATTGAGAGGAAGCCAAACGGAGGCAGTGAGTACATCGCATTTTAGAACGGATGGCAAGATTTTTTTTCCATTTTCCTTCCTCTTTGCATCCATTTTTGCAGTGTGACAGGGCCTTTAAGAACTTCAAGGAAATGAGGTGGGTGACACAAACAAGATTCCTATATTTCACTCTGAGAAGCAGATTGAAAAAAACAGCTTTGAGATCACTTGAACTTTTCCTGAAGCACGTCTATGGAGATTCTCAATCATTTAGGTCATGATTGTCCCAAAGACAGTTTTTCCAAAAGACAACGACATTCTTAGTGGGAATTTTTTTCCTTGAAGACATTTCATTTCTTATCCAAGAGGCTTCTTCAGTTCTGAAACAAAACAACCAGAAGAAGATTTCTGTACAACTGTCCTATTAGTCATCAGATTTCATGTTTCCTTCTTCACCCTGATGTCAAGGCAATCTTGCCTTCTGATAACTGAACAAGTCTCTGTAATTTTCTTGTTAAGGATTTCAGAAATGGTTTGCACCAGCAATGGGATCCTACTTGTTCCACTACCAGTTTGGTGATCATGTGTGTGTGCATGCACACCTAATGCATGCATACCTAATGCATGTGCACAGCTTTCCCCACATCAGCTGAGGCCTGCAATGCCAATCAGCTGAGAGGATAAAGAAGAGAAAAGTGCAGGGTCAGGTGGGAGGTGGGAGGGCTGATCCTGCTTTCAGCTGATTGTCAGAGGCTTTTTTCCTTCCTTTCAGCTGATTGTGGGAGGCTTTTTTACCACGGGTAGCATACCACCACTGGTTTGCACATCCTTTCTTCGTGTACCTGAGAGAAAGTGATGGACCCAAGGCCATCCAGCTGGCTTCATGACAAAGTCAGGACTAGAATTCACAGTCTTATGCCTGTTGGAATAAATTTTCTGAGTTAGTTCCCAGCTGGGAAAAAACACAGATGCTGAAAAGAAATGAATTCTGAAGCAGCTGCCAGAAAGTGGGATTCTTTAATGAAGGAAGGTAAAAAGCAGGTGTGACACAGCTCCAGTGTTCTTGATTTGCAAGCAGCTTGGAAGTATGAATCTGAACTTTTTATGCTTAATTCCCCTTTGAAGCTTTTGCAACTTGATGGTTTATTTGTTTGCCTCTAGTTAGAGTGATTGCTCTGGATCCTGTCTTTCTGCCTTCATAGATTAATCCTGTTCCAGGGTCTTTCCTATCCTGGGGGTTAATCTTGTCAGGGGACAGGAAAAAGTGAGTTTCAATTTTGTTTTGGTGAGTTATTTTTAGCCTGATTCTCCTTATCTTAATGGTTCTACTTAACTTTCTCTTGTCAACTCTGTTTGCAGAGCTGCTCTGAGTTTTTACTTTCAGCTGGTGATTCTTGGTTTTTTTTAAAGGGGGAAGGGCTGGCTTGAGTTTCTTGGCATGGTTTTCTGAGGTTTTTGGTGCTGTGAGTTTTCTGGCACTGTCCTTTTGGGATATACTTCCCACATGCCTTTAATCACTACAGCAAACTAGGTGTAGAATTTCAGGATTTCAGTCCCAGGTTTTGTATAGCATCTTTGAATAGGTGTGATGTAGCCCAGAAAATCCAATCTTGCTGATTGTTGTTGGAATTAGATGCGGAAGGGCTCAAGGTTGACTCAGCCTTCCATCCTTCTGAGGTTGAGGTCAGTCAAATCAGGACCCAGATTTTTGGAGTCAATATGCTGTTTATTTGTTAACAAGGACAGAAATAAAGTGTGATTACACCCAGGGCAAAGTTCTTATTAAGTTCCTCTTTTTGCTGGCTTTTATGAAGTTGAGTAAAAGAGTGACAAGAGAATTTCAAAGAAAAAGCAAAACAATTCAGTGTGATGATGTGATACTTTTCTATCATAAATGTTGGAGTTTTAAAGTTGGCTAATAAGGATAACATATATAGTGACTTATATATGTTACCCTATTAGCCAACTTTACAATATTATTAACTCCTGCCTCAGTTAAAATGAGCCAATAACTTAAGAAATAAACACAGCCTTAGGTTATAATGTAAATCAGTAAATTGATCATGTAAATCAGTCATGTTAAGTGACCCAAATACATTAGAATTTCAAAGGATTATCATGCAAGCAGAAGAACATTATTCCTACACAGAGTTAAAAGGAATAGAATAGAATAGAATAGAACAGAACAGAACAGAACAGAACAAAATAACAGAGTTGGAAGGTCATCTAGTAGGTCTTGTAGATCATCTAGTCCAACCCCACCCAAGCAGGAGACCCTACACCATTTCTGACAGATGGTAGTCCAGTCTCTTCTTGAAAGCTTCCAGTGATGAAGCTCCCACAACTTCTGAAGGCAACTTCTGTTCCATGGGTTGATTGTTCTCACTGTCAGAAAGTTTCTCATTATTTCCAAATTGAATCTCTCCTTGTTCAGATTCCATCCATTATTCCTTGTCAAGCCCACAGGTGCTCCAGAAAATAGCTTGCCCCCGTCTTCTCTGTGGCAGCCCCTCAAATATTGGAAGACTGCTATCATGTCTCTCCTGGTCCTTCTCTTCACTCGACTAGCCAAGCCCGGTTCCTGTTACATATTCTTCATATGTTTTAGTCTCCAGGCCCTAATCATCCTGGTTGCTCTTCTCAGCACTTTTTCTAGAGTTTCAACATCTTTTTTTATAGGATGCAGTACTCTAGGTGTTTACTTACTAAGGCTTTATAGAGTGGTATTAGTATCTCCTTTAATCTTGATTATATCCCTCTGTTAATGCAATTTAGGATTCCATTGGTTTCTTTGTCTGCGGCCACACAATATTTGCTCATATTTTTGACGGTTACAAGATGAAAATGGCTTGCATAACACTCTTCCAAGTGTATTCTTTTGATATGACTGACTAACTTCTAGTTCCAGGTTTTTTTTTTTTAGTGGTCTCCCATTCTATTGGTAACAAAAATAATCTTAGCTCAGATATTCTCACATGGTTAAAATACTGAAATACACTGTGCTTTGTTTTTTATGGTTAATTTCTTTTCAGTAATATACTGTATGCAAACTTTTATGCTGACAATTGACAGCAGAAGCCAGAAAGAATGATAAGTGGAATTAATTTCAAATGGAGAAGTGTATGTGTGTGTGTGAGAGAGAGAGAGAGAGAGAGAGACAGACAGAGAGAGAGAGAGAGAGAGACAGAGAGAGAGAGAGAGAGAGACAGAGACAGAGACAGAGACAGACAGAGACAAATGGAGATGCAAATGGAGACAGAAGCAGAGATTGCTCATGCCGATAAAAAATTTTTAGTTAATATTTTTATTTTAAATGCAAATAATAAAAACATAATAAATATACATCTAAATACAAAAAAAAAGGAAAAATACAAATATAACAGTGCACCCCACCCCTGGAGACCAATTTTTTCTTGCAGTTCTTCTATAACAATTAAAAGACTTGTTATATATTCCAATTGTGCCCTTATCACTTCCAAAATGAGATATATTCTTGAGTAGGTTTATTCCCTTTGCCTTCCACCAACATTGATTTTATAAAAATTCCCCCCATTTCATTAAAATTGTTTGCTTTAAGCATCCCTTCTTAAAATTTAATTTCTGTTGTTAATTTATCATTTCTTGCTGTACTCCAAATTTTATTATACCATTCATTTCCTTGAATATCCCAATTTTGTCTACAATATTTAGCCATCACTAATCTAGCAGCCATTATCAAATTTGGAAACAATTCCTTTTTTGTTTCATTTATATCCCGTTTTTCCACCAGTAACATTAAGGCAATTCTCGGTGACATATCTAAATTTACATTCAAAAGTGCATTAATTTCTCTAAACACCATGTTCCATATTTGTTGTGCACTTTCACAATCCCACCCCATATGTTTATATGTTCAACCTCTTTCTTGCACCTCCAACAAATATTTGTATATTTACCATTTATTTGATTTAATTTACTTGGTGTTAGGTACCACTTCCATATCACTTTATCGATTTTCCTTAATTCTAACTGATGTATTCTTATATACTCTTCTATTCCAAATATTTTTCCAATCATTATTATTTATTTCTCCTAAATCTGATTCCAAAATTAATTTTAAACCTTTTGCCTATTCTTCTAATTCAATTAATATTCTATATATTTTCCCAATTCTTCCTTTACCTATATATTCTTCATTCACCTCACATTTTTTTATAATCATTTCAAATTTTGTTAACTGTCTCCTCAAATTCTTCTTCCACTTTTATCCATTTCTCTAATTGTATAAAATTCAACCAATTTAATTTAAATATCTGATAAAACATTATTTAATTGTGTTATATTCTTTATCTTGTTTTTCCAGTCTTTCCATTTATATAACTGATTTTCTGTTAATTTACTAATCCATTCTTTCAATTCAATCTTAGGGAATTTTTTCATTTTCACCACCGATGTTAAAAGAGAAATTCCTGGCATTAACTGGAATCTCCATTTATTCCATAATTCTATCAATTTTTTTACGGGGTTTTGAATTCTCCTAGCAATTTTTTAATATCCTTTTTAAACCAATATATTTCTATAGGATCACATATTTCCCTTAATTCTTTCAACTCTATATCCCTCCATATTAAATCTCTAGTTACTGCTATAATATCTGGGATGCCAATAAAATCTTAATTCTATAAACACATCTTCCATCCCCATCCAAGATGAACAACAGTTCATTTAATGGCCATTCAAAGTTACAACAGTAAGGAAAAAAAAAACTTATGAACATTTTTCATAGTTATAACTATTGCAGCATCTCCGTGGTCATGTGATCAACATTCAAGTGCTTGGTCACTGACTCATATTGTTGTGGTTTGACTGCAGCCAGTGTGGACGGCAGAGGTATTGGACAGTGAGGACAAAAGAGAACCAATCAGGGAGTCTGGAGAGGACTTGGACGAGGGTCTTGTGTCCAATGCAGGGATGAGGGCAGGGCCATCTGGGAATGGAGTGCTGCCTTCACAGCCTTCAAAGTCTGGCAGCAGCGAGGCAGAGGACCCAGGGGAGCCTGTTCCCAGTGTTTGTGTGTGTGCAGAGCTGCTAGAAAGCAAGAGAAGCTAAAGCAGAAAGAGCAACTTGGGAATAAGACTGGGAGGTGATTGCCCCTCCCAAAAGGGATAAAAGTCAGACCTCAATGACAAACACTTTGCAGGAAGCAAAGCAGTTCAATATGTTCTGGGTCCTTCTTGAAGCTCTGCGTATTCTGGTCAGTTTTTTCTGATATTGTTTTAATTAATTTGGATACTTCTGTTTTTGGCAACATTCCACAGCACTGACAGGTGTGTGCTTATCTGTTTAAGTTAGTTTTGACTGTGAATGAAAATAATTCCCAGCATTGCATTAAAATAGGTTTTGTGTTTCAAAAAGTTGTGTTTTATTACGCCTGGGTCTGAGCACATATTTATGATGTTTGCAATATCCCAGGGTCACGTGGTCACTCACATGGTCACCTTTTGCAACCTTCTGATGAGCCAAATCAATGGGGAAACCAAATTCACTTAACAACCATGTTACCAACTTAACAACTGAAGTCATGTACTTAACAACTTTGGCAAGAAAGGTTGTAAATGGGGCAAAGTTCACTGAACAACTTTTTCACTGAATGATGGAAAGTTGGGCTCAATTGTGATCCTAAATCAAGGACTACCTATATTTCAATGCACTCTGCAATTTGACATATTCTCCCCTTATTCCTGTACAGTTTACAGACAGAAAAGGCACTGGTATGTTCTCACTCAAATTTTTAGATTGCTTCCCCTTCCAAGATACCACCAAATATGCAATTTGACATATTCTCCCCTTATTCCTGTACAGTTTACAGACAGAAAAGGCACTGGTATGTTCTCACTCAAATTTTTAGATTGCTTCCCCTTCCAAGATACCACCAAATATTTAATCATGTTCTTTGCATATTACAGAAAAAATTATCTTGCTGGTATTGCAGAGATTAAACAAGCTCCCCTTCTTTCTTTCCACTTTGGCTGCATATATTCTGTTTTCTCAAAACATTTCTACCACAAGCCATCAAACGGTGAAATCGGATTCATCAAAGACATTGCAATTTCTGGGCATCCTTTAGCTGATCTTTCTTGGACCTACTGGCTATTCTTACCAGGTAAGCCTGTTGTCTCTTGGAAGCTATAATATGAAAAGAAGTCATCTTTAATTCTGGATAGGTTGAAAGAAAAGTTGGTATGAGTTTGTAAGATGCCATGATTTTCTCCGACATGTTGATTTGAATAAATCCTAGGCTTGGTTTTGGGGGGAAATGGAAAGAAGAAGAAAAATCTTCCCCAAGCTCTTTTTGAAAAGAGGTCCAAGAAAGATCAGCCAAAGGATGCCCAGAAACTGCAATGTCTTTGATGAATCTGATTTCACCCTTTGATGGCTTGTGGTAGAAATGCTTTGAGAAAACAGAATATATGCAGCCAAGGTGGAAAGAAAGAAGGGGAACTTGTTTAATCTCTGCAATCTCAGCAAGATAATTTTCTCCTGTAATTGATCAAAATAGATTGGCTAGAATCCGATGGGCAGCAAAGATGAGCAGCAAAGAAAAGTGGGATTTCAATTGAGAGCTGGTCCACACATTCTCTCCAGATTTGAAGAGACAAATCTCCCTCAGGACAATGAGGCAGAACAGCTGGAATAAGTGTTTCCTTTTGATATGATAGGCTAACTTCTAGTTCCAGGATTTTTTTTAGTGGTCTTCCATTCAATGGTAAATAAAATGAGCTTAGCTCATTGATTCAAATCCTTTCATACATTGTTAATAGAATAGATGGAATAGAATACGATATTGGCCAAGTGTGATTGGACACACAAGGAATTTGTCTTGGTGTAAATACTCTCAGTATATATAAAGAAAAGGTACATTCATTAAGAATCAAGAATCACAATGTACAACACTTATTGATAGTCATAGGGTACAATCAACAATCAAATCATACTAGGAAACAGTCAATATAAATCGTATGGATACAAGCAACAAAATTACAGTCTTACAATCACAAGTAGGAGGGGATGGGTGATAAGGAGTGATGAGAAGATTAACAGTAATAGTAGTGTACACTTTTTAAATAGTTGAATAGTGTTGAGGGAATTATTTGTTTAGCAGAGTGATGGCTTTCGGGAAAAAAATGTTCTTGTGTCTAGTTGTTCTGGTGTGCTTAGTTGTGTCTAGTTGTTCTGGTGTGCTATAGCTTCATTTTGAGGGAAGGAGTTGAAACAGTTTATGTCCAGGATGTGAGGGGTCTGGAAATATTTTCACAACCCTCTTTTTGACTCGTGCAGTATACAGGTTCTCCATGGAAGGCAGGTTGGTAGTAATTGTTTTTTCTGCAGTCCTAATTATCTTCTGAAGTCTGTGCCTGTCCTGTTGGGTTGCAGAACCAAACCAGACAGTTATAGAGGTGCAGATGACAGACTCAATAATTCCTCTGTAGAATGGGATCAACAGCTCCTTGGGCTGTTTGAGCTTTCTGAGTTGGTGCAGAAAGAATGTTGTGGTTTTTTTATGATATTTTTGATGTTAGGTGTCCATTTTAAGTCATGTGATATAGTAGAACTTAGAAATTTGAAGGTCTCTATTGTTGATACCATGTTGTCTAGTATTGTAAGAGGTGGTAGTATGGGAGGGTTTCTTCTAAAGTCTACCACCATTACTATAGTTTTGCATGTGTTCAATTCCAGATTGTTCCGGTTTCACCACGAGGTAAGTTGTATAACCTCCTGTCTGTGTGCAGATTCACTGTTGTCTCAAATGAGACCAATCACTGTTGTGTCATCAGCAAACTTCTGTATTTTAACAGATTGATTGTTTGAGATGCAATCATTGGTACATAGGGAGAATAGAAGTGGAGATAGCACACAGCCTTGAGGAGTCCCTGTGATGATTGTACAGTTATCGGATGTGATTCTGCCTAGCTTCACCTGCTGCTTCCTGTCTGTTAGGAAGCTTATGATCTACTTACAAGTGTGTTCAGGTACCACTAGTTGGTTTAATTTACTTAGAAGAGTGTCTGGAATGATGGTATTGAATGTTGAACTGAAGTTGATGATCTTCATCTTCTTCTGATGATCTTCTGATGTCATCATCTTCTGATGATCCTTGTGCAGGAGATTCAAGGTGTTGTAGGATGTAATGCAGAACCATGTTAACAGCATCATCTGTCGATCTATTTGCTCGGTATGCAAACTGCATGTGATCTAAGAGCGGATCTGTGATGGTTTTCAGGTGGGACAGCACAAGCCTTTCAAAGATTTTCATAACTACAGATGTTAGAGCAACTGATCTGTAGTCATTCAATTCCTTGATAGAGGGCTTCTTTGGCACTGGGATGATAGTAGAGTGTTTGAAGCAGGAAGGAACATAGTACATCTCTAGTGATCTATTGGAGATTTGAGTGAAGATGGGGGCCAATTGGTCAGCACAGACTTTTAAACAAGAAGGAGTTATCTTGTCTGGCCTTATTGCTTTTCCTGGCTTCTGTCTGTGTGTATTTCTTTTTCTGTGATCACCAGAGGTTATGAGCCTAGTGGATTGGGGCCAGTTGTAGGAGGCTTGGCTGTTGTTGTTAAAATACTGAAATGCACAGTGCTTTGTATTTTATGGTTAATTTCTGTTCAGTAAGATACTGTTGTGCATGCTTTTATATGACAATTGACAGCAGAAGCAAGAAAGGATGATAGGTGGAATTAATTTCAAATGAAGAAGTGTGTGAGAGAGGGGGGGAGGGGAGGGAGGGAGATGGAGAAATGGAGAGAGATATGCAGATGGAGACAGAAGCAGAGATTGCTCATGCCAGTAAAACCCTAATTCTATATAAACATTACACATCATTCATCCCCATCCAAGATTTCAGCCTAATAAAACGAGCTAACCATTTCCCCCCATTATCTTCAATGAAGATTTAAGCTTTTTCTCTGTTAATTTGACTCCTATCCACTGGATCATCAGCAGAGCATTCTTGTTCAAAAGCAATTCTAGAATGATTTTTTTTTCTAGAATATTTTTCAAACTAAGCCCAACATCATCCCCATCCTATGGTTTTAGCACATCAAAGAGCAAATTCTGTTTAGTACGTGCTCAGATATGCTTCTAATTCCCCCGTTGTTGTTGTTGTTTTACTATCCCTGAGGGATTTCAAAATCCATTTGTGAAAAAAGATGAGGGAGAAGTAAGCCGACATCTTATTTTGCAGCCCTTCAAGTACAATTTGTTTTTTCTGCCTCATGGAATAACCACAGTGTACAAAAAAAAAAAAAAAAAAAAACCAGCATTCTTCCAAAATCCTCTTAAAATTTCATTGTCATCATTTTTTCCCAGGACTTTCCAATAATGGTTGTCAATTTATTCCAGTCCACCATCTTCCCTTAACTGTACCCAAATTGAAATTGAGTTCTGTGTTTTTAATCAGGATTCTAAAAGTCTCTTCCAAGACCACGTGCTTCCCAGAACAATTTCGGATTATTAATTCTAAAGCTTTACGTGGTTTACATGCAGCTCATCCCACACTTGAGGGAGAGTAGGGTTCCTCTTGTATCTCATATATCTGGGTCTACCTTTCACTATTATTACTTTGCTGTTCATATTGTTTATTCTTACTAATGTTGCCAGGTTTCCGGTGATTGCCCAATTTAAATCATGAGCTTTGAGCTCAAGATTTATTCGGAGCAACACACTGGCATTAACCTACCATGTTTCTCATATAATAAGGCCGGGTCTTTTTTTTTTTTTTTTTTTTGAGCCCTGAAAAAATGGCTAGGCTGTCTTTTCAGGGATGACTTAATTCCCACCACCTTGCATCTTTGGGTGGGTGGGCGGCGACGGCTGGGATGTTGACCTCAGCGTTGGTGAGGCACTTAGTATTGGGGTCAACACAGGCAGCACCATATCCGAGTGTGCAACAAAAGTACTTCCTAATGGCAGTCCCCCCCCCACCATTCCCCCCCATTTCGCATGTTTTAATATAGACCTTATTTTTGGGGAAAGGGCTTAATTTCATTTCATGCCTATAAAACATGCTGGGACTTCCTATTGGGGGAGGACGTATTGTTGGAGAAACAGGGTAAATGCAACTAACTAGCCTAACCAGCATCGAAAGTGTTTGGCATTCTAGTGAAAAAATGTTATCTCTGGGCTTTGTATCCATATTTTCCTGTGCTCGCACTTTCATCCTCATAATAATGCTCTCAGAGTTCTCTAGAAAGAAGAGCTCCTCATTTTCTAGCAAGGGTGATTTCAGAATAAATATACACTTATTTCCTAATAGTTGTGCTCCCACCCCTATCTATATGTGCCCAAACATGCATAAAGCAATTCTATAATATATTCTGCTGAAGGATGAAGGAGAAGTCACAGCTCTTCTGCAGTCAGAGCTGAGGTTAGGAAGAAAAACCTTGATATCTGGAAGAACACTTAGCAGAGATATAGAAGGAGACCTTCTTTTAGTGGTTTTCTTCAAAAATAGAAAAGATGTTCATAGAAACTTTTCTTGTTACTCATGTCTCCTCTTCTATCTATTATCCTTCATCATATACAGCCTTGTCTCCAAAGAATTTGATGGATAAAATTGCTTCCTTGCTTCCTAATAGGCAGAGAGAATTTTAAAAAGTATTATTTCATGTCACACACACACACACACACACACACACACACACACACACACATCATATATGTAATGTATATTTCACTGCCTCAACCCCCACTTTGAGGGAGATGGTCAGTTAAGAAATTTGATCTATAAATAAATAAATTCATGAAATAAAATCTATGTAGAGGAAGGTCAAATGCACCAGACTACGACTAAAACATTTATGCAATGAGAGAAATGGAAATAATTTGTCGGACTATTATCTTTTTTAAAAAAATATTTTTTCTTGCTGTGCAATTAATTACATACTGTAAAATCTCCATTCCTTCCCCATCCCACTAACCTGATTTCCAGCTCCATTCTCCTGTGCTGGGCAACAAAAGAAGACCAAGCCAATCAGCTGGGACTTGGGAAGCAGAGAATACATGGGGGTGGGGCCAGTCAGAGGTGATATTTGTCAGTTCTCCAAACTACTTAAAATTTCCACTACCAGTTCCCTGCAACTGGTCACAACCTGCGGAATAACACCTCTGGTGACATTGTAATTTTCTTTTCTTTTCTTTTTTAATTTTAATTTTAAAAAATTCTATATTGAAATTCAAAATATGAAAAAGTTTACAAAAAAATCACTAATAGTAGATGTGTCAATACCTTTCCAACATCATTTCCCTGACAATACAAATCAGGAATATTAATTCACATTGCCTTGCAAACATTAATAAAAAGATATATATATATAATATTTATATATATATAAATATAAATATAAATAAAGCTTTCGCGGGTACTTACATGTGTGCTGTTTAGCTTCCTTCGGGTATTATCCCACGTCATTGTAGTGCTTTAAAAGTTGTAGCAACGTTTCAGCAGAATCTCATCTGCCATCATCAGGCTTCTGTATTGAGTTTGTATGTGGGTCAGGGTCTCACAGCCGTTGGTTTTAAATTTGAGGCAAGCCTATTATTGTGGCAGGATGTTTTTTTCTACATCCTGATTGGTTGGGAGTCTTGGTCTGTGTTTATTGGACTTGGAGTTTGTTTGATTGGTGTTTCTGGTTTCTTCTGTCTATTTTGTGGCTTTGATTGGCTGGCAACACTCTGTTCCTGCACTGGAGGCTTTCAGTGTAGCTTGGCTTCATATGAAAGGACGGCTATTACGTATTAGGAAGCAAGGTTTCATATGGGTGCCTGGTGGGGGTATGTTTGAGCTGTAGGCATCAGAGGGAGTCTGTTTGTGCCCAGGTGTTTGCCTGGCTTGGGGTGTGGAGATCTTTCTATTTGTGAGTGCAGGCTTCCAAATGATTGACAGTCTGGTGGAATCATCTCTTCTATTCATGCTTTCAGGTCTTTTTTCAATCTCTATGGCTTCTCTGATGATTCTGTGGCTGGGGTTTTCTATAGTGGCTAGGGTTTTGGTGCCATTGAAGTTGATGCTATGACCTGTGGCTTTCATGTGTTGGACTAATGAGGAGGTGTGTTCCAGCTTTTTTACTGCATTTTTGTATTCATCTAGGCGGGTACTTATTCTTCTATTGGTCTGTCCAATGTATGTGGCTGGGCATGATGCAAAGGAAACTTGGTATATGCCTTGGTTTTCCAGGTCAACTTTTTCTTTGGTGTTTTTAAGGATCGCTGCTATTTTTTTGTCTGTTTTGAAGGCAGTCTTGATGTGATGCCTGTGTAGTATCTTACTGATTTTGTCTGTAGTACCTCTTATGTAGGGCCAGACAGCTGTTCCATTGGTCTGCTGATCTTCTAGGTCTCTGTTATATTTTGGTGTGTTTTTGTGGATTAAGCTGGTGATTTTGTTTTTGTGGAAGCCGTTGACTGTCAATACTTTAGTCAGGGTGTATAGTTCAGTCTTTATATGTGTCTTATCTGCCAGGCGTTTGGTTCTGGTAATTAGTGTTTTCGC
>BLBF01000002.1:5039041-5098970 GCA_015471245.1 Laticauda colubrina | reverse complement strand
TATTGTATTGTATTGTATTGTATTGTATTGTATTGTATTGTATTGTATTGTATTGTATTGTAATTATATTATATTATATTATATTATATTATATTATATTATATTAAATTATATTATATTATATTACATATAGCAGCTATTCTCCAGCCACACAAGAACAGAGAATTGGAATTACTGAAGTTAACTTTTGATTGTAAAAAAATTGTCCACCAATCTTTGCATTAAAAAAAAAAACTGTTTATTTCTGTAATAAGGATTGGTTTCCTTTTGTTTTCTTTCTGTCAACAGATCAGACTCTGGATTGTTAAATTTGGTTTAGAGTTCTGGTAGTGAAGATGTTGCAAATGTATTACATGAAGCCTATATTTTAATTCTAAGCTTGAGAAATAATATCAAAGTAAATATGAATGTTGTAAATGGTGGAATGGTGAAAAATGTAGCACAAAAACATCTATACCCAGATGACACACCGCTTGAGTAAAAAATGGAATCTTTGTAATTTTGTAATTTTTTATTTGAAAAATAAAAAAATACTATGCAAAAATAATGTTTCTACTTCTCCATATGATGTTCGATTTAATAATCTAACATGAAATCTTATCAATTGTAGTGGTGTCACTTCTGGGTCACAGAACTGACCTTGTCCATACCATTCAATTCTTATTTTTTGAGTTCTTCTTCACTACTAGCCAGTTTCTGCTGATGCCCATCAGCCTGGACAGGTGTGTGGTGTTTACTTCCCACTCTGGCATCACTGCATCATCCTCTATATTTCTCCAAACTTGTTTGTAGCCTCATCTAGATCCTCTCTTTCTTGATCTCTGCTGTAGACGTCATTCTCTCCCAGATCAGCAGCTCATCTTTGCTTTTCCAGCTTATTGTGAATGGTTTACTTTGTACACCTGTTATGATTGTCTCTACTGCAACCCTTTTGATTCACATGAGGTCTAAATTGCAACACAATCAAAGGAAGCTGCTCACCACTACTTTGCTGGTTCTCCTTTGTTTCCTCCTTCTCTCTCTCCCAATAAATGCATTTTATGTCACTGCATATTTGGATCCACCTCATGACATTCTCATGACCATTGGATTCAGATGTGCCTCTCTCAACAGTAGCACCAACCCTCTTCTTTATTTCTCAGTTGGGAGGAAGAAGAGGGGAAGGGAGCAGCCCAGAATATCTTTCAAAGTTGCTCTGCAAAGAGTTTTCAAGGATGAACAGGACAGTGCAGAAGACCAGGAAACTCTGAAGGAAGACAAGTTGTAAAGTGTTGCTGACCTGTATATTCAATATTTTCTACTGTTGCTTAATTTGGAATATAATATGTGTTTTCAATAAGGATGTGTAACATGGATGTGCTCTACAAGAGACAGCTACAACACTCAAAACCACAAAAAAACATGGTTGCATTCATAGTTTTTAAAGCTAGCAAAACACTTTAACACTTTATATGAAAGATGTCTTTCATTTCGTTCCATTTGTTGGTTTGTTTTCATAATAAGAGTTTTGGAGCAATAATTGTTAGTTCATAGTGGATGAAATGGTTTAAAGATTTAGCCTTTATCATCATTTAAAATGTTATGCTTTGATGTATATTTTCCAAGCATTATCACCAAATTCTAGAGTTTGAAATTCAGTCAGCCATTATAATTAACTTAGTAACTTCCATTAATAGCTTAGTAACCTCCATTTTTGAAATGAAGTTGTTGATTGAATTGTAAGTTATTTGAAAGCTTGAACAGTTTTAAATGTTGAGGTACATTGATGTCTGTTTATATTTTACATTATGCATAGTAGATTTTCTATCAGTTATAAAAGTAGCACAAGTAAATCAGTGGTGGTATTCAAAAATTATTACTACTGGTTCTGTGGGCATGGCTTGGTGGGCATGGCGTGGCTTGGTGGGTGTGGCAGGGAAGAATAAAATCCCATTCCCTCTGCACTCCACTAACCTGATTTCCAGCTCTGTTCTCCTGTGCAGGGCAACAAAAGAAGACCCAGCCAATCAGCTGGGACTCAGGAGGCAAAGAATAGATGGGGGTGGGGCCAGTCAGAGTTAGTATTCTGAATTACTCAAAATTTCCACTACTGGTTCTCCAAACTACTCAAAATTTCTGCTACTGGTTCTCCAGAACTGGTCAGAACCTGCTGAATAACACCTCTGAAGTAAATTATCCTTCAAGTCAATCTTTATCCTTCAAGACTGACTTGAAGAATAATTTATTTGTACTACTTTTATAACTGTTATAAAATATACTATGTATAATGTAAAATTAGCACTCTGTAGATGTAGCCCTTTGAAGAGAAATATCACTGAAATGACTTATATTTTTAGCCAGAGAAAAGAGATGAAAAAAAGAACCAAACCAATCTCATAGAAAATATTCAAAGATTAGAAGGCAGTTGGGAAGAACAGAAAACCATGAAGGAAGAGCAGTTTCGTTGTACTCTTCAAACAATAAAAGAACAGTTTTTAATATTTTCACTTATAGTTATATTTAATTGAAGATATATGGAATAAGATTGTGTAATTTAAATAATTATAGGAAATAGAGAAAAAGGAAAACTTGCTTGTACAAATAATCCAAGAAATGAAATATGATATTGATGATCTAGAAAATGTCAGACATATTATTCTATATTTTATCCTTTTTAACTTTTAATTTTAAATTTATCACATTCTTACATTATATTTACATTTACAATAAAGTTTGCTTCTAGATTTTCTTCTTTTCAATGCATTTGAAAAATATGTGAGTTTTATTGTTTTAAATCTTTTTGCTTCCTACATGGCTTCCAATGTTTGGTTAAGGATAGCCCTTGCTGGCCTGTCCTCTCTCTATAGAATACAGAATAATGAAGTTGGAAGAGAGAATTTAAACAGAATTTAAAGAAGGCCACAGGATGTTTTCACTCAGATTCCTTCTCCTACCAAGATCTAGTCAGATATTTATAAAGTTTATTTTGGGCACTTACAGGCAATCATCGTGCTGAGTTTGCAGAGATTAAACAAATTCCTCTTTTTCTTTCCATTTTGGCTTCCTAAATTCTGTTTTCTCAAAGCATCTCTACCACAGGGCATCAAAGGGTGAAAGTAGATTCATCAAATATATTTCATTTTCTGGGCATCCTTTGCTCTTCAAATAGAGCTCCTGGTTATCATCCCCAAGAAACCTGTTGTCCAGGTGTAGCTCATGGAAATTGTGTTATATGAACAGAATCATAGAATAACAGAGTTGGAAGGGACCTTGGAGATCATCTAGTCCAATCCCCTGCTCAAGCAGGAGATCTGCCTAGGATCAAACTCAAAGCCTCTCGATTGTGAGTAACTATTGGATGTTACCATAAGCCACCCAGAGTAACCCTGTGGAAAGATGGACAGGCCAATAAATGGAAAGAAAGAAAGAAAGAAAGAAAGAAAGAAAGAAAGAAAGAAAGAAAGAGGCCCTCTTCTGTTGTGGATAGGCTGAAAGATGGGTTGGATGGGTATGTATGATACCATGGTTTCATCCAATAGGATGATTTTAAGAAATCAGTAAGAAATCAGTAGTTCAGATTTGACTGACAAAAGTGGTTTTGACTATGTGAATTTTCGAACTAGGTCCCTGGTTGTCTGAAAGTATGGCTACTTCTTCTGGTGCCCTTCATTGCCACTTGAAAGCAAAGCTGCATTCAAACCGGCAGAGAAAGGCTACATTTGTGTGTTGAATTGTGGCAACTTTTGGTAGAAATCAATAACCTGATGTTGTCCAAACTTGGGAAATTCCAAATTTGGAATCAGCCAGAATGGGAAATAATGAGGACTGTTGGGAATTATAATGAAAAACATCTAGAGGACTTAAGGATAAAATTCTTGGTTTTGTGATCACTGCAGCAATTCTCCAGTTACACAAGCAAAAGAGAAATTGGATTGCTGAAATTACCTTTTAATTGTCAATTAAAAAAAAAAAAACACGATTCCACAGAAATCTCTCTGTTGCTATAATAAGAACTGTAATCAGAACTTCTCATTTTGTTAGCAGGTACTTTCCAAGGTCCCTTCTATTCTGTTAAGATTGCATAGAGCTTGTAGTGCACTACATTCAATCTGGGTTGCCTTCATATAGATATGACTCTGGGGAATTTATGCTCTTGAGGATATAACTGAACTACACCAGCATGACTAGCAATATTGAAAGTACCCAGAGTCCCACAAGTTCTGCATTTGACCTTAAAATGAATCAAAGATCTCTTTTATTTCAGCATTTTTAAAATTAAATAGATACATCTAAGATGTTCAGAAGGAAAACATGGCAAAAGGCTCTTTCCCTACTTCTGAGTAAAGGGATGTTTGAAATGCTCACAAAACACAGGCAGCATTCATTGTTCAACAGTGATTGCATTTGGATGTCCTAACCTTTATACATTGATTAACCCTATTTTAAAAGCAGTGGTCCCCAACCTTTTTTGTACCAAGGACCAGTTTCACACAGAAACACTTTTTTGCAGACCGGCAAAATCAATTCTTCCCCAACAGTAAAGGGCTTCTTAGCTTTAGCAATGCGGTCCGCGAAGTTAGGCGTGGAAGTTAGGCGAGGTCAGAAGTGGTTATCTTTCAAAATAAGACACCTGGAAGCAAAAACATATTTTTATACATATTTTAATCACGATTATCTATTCTTTGTGGTCCAGTAGAAAATGATCCATGGACCGGTACCAGTCCAAGGCCCGGTGGTTGGGGACCCCTGTTTAAAAGTATCCATATTCATGGCAACCAGGATGCTTTAAAACTATGGTAATCATTTTAAATATTAAAGTTATGCACTGTATGAGTACATATCTTTTGCCTGTCTTAGATCCAGTCAGTGTCATTGGATGATTGTGAGAAAGAAGAACTCCATGATTTTACATACCCATTTTGTGCTTCTCAATAAACAAGAAAATCTGGCCAGGATCAGATGTAACAGTCATGAGGAGGAATGTGAATATTCAAATAGACCATAGTTTAGAAGTTAAGGTGTTGTCCTTCAACTGCAGAGCTTCCTTAGAACATTGTAATGATATGCAAACATGTACTGGTATGTGGGAATGACCTTGGTAAAGAGGAGAAAGAGTTACAGCCTTAACAAACATTGTGCAAAATAGCAACAGCAATAGCACTTAGACTTTCTGTATATACTGTTTCACAGTGATTTATAGCCCTCTCTAAGTGGTTTACAGAGTCAGCCTATTGCCCACAACAATCTGGGCCCTCATTTTACTGACCTTGGAAGGATGGAGGACTGAGTCAACCTTGAGCCGGCCAAAATCAAACTCCAGGCAATTGGCAGAATTAACATGCAATACTGCATTCTAACCACTGTGCCACTATGGTTCCAGAAGGCTATCTTAGCCCACCAGGGGGATGGGAATGACTTTAAATTTTCATGCAAAAATTTCAAAAGTCGCCAGTGTTGACAAGCAAAGGAAGAAACTGAGTTTGGATTCAATTTCAGGTGTTTTCTCAGTCTTATTATAAATAGGGATGAAATTAGACTGATTTTCAGTCTGATGTTTGTTTCTCCTTCAAAGTTGCTATGAAGTCTCTATAAATCCACACACCCCTGAAAATTTGTGGAAACATTTTCTCTTTCTCTTTTCAGTTTTACAGAAAAATGCAAAGGAAATCCCTCTGTGGCATAGATATCGGTTCCTGTTGCTGAATAAATTCTTCTTTCTTACAACAGCAACAGCAACTACAGACAAAACTGGGTTCATCAATCAAATCTATCTTTCTGGACTTCCTTGGATTCTCAAGGATATCTGTTGGTTCTCACCAGGGATTACTGAAAATCATCACCAGGTATGTCCACAACTCAAACAGAGCTTTTACCATGGGAACTATTATATGGAAAGAACTCTTAGTTCAGGGTGAGCCATGGAAACTGCTAGAATATGATGATTTGATATCACATATCTTTCAGAAAGATCGTTCATAGAATAACAGAGTTGGAAGGGACCTTGGAGGTCATCTAGTCCAACCCCCTGCTCCAGCACAGATGATTAGTTACTTAAAAATATCAATTAAATAGTTGAGTGGAGGAGATATATCACATCTACATGTACTTCCTCAGCAGTGTAATTCCTAGCCAACATAACCATGCATATCTTCACCTCAACCTGCTTGCAGTAAAAACAGTAATAGCCCTGAGTTTTCACATCTGTTTGGAGACTATGTGGACAATTTGGATGCATCTACAATGGAGTGATTTAGAGCATTTCCATTTTTACCACTGCTAATTATGAGCACAAGGCTAATCTTTTTTTAGGGAGTTCACAGTGTTGAACATGTGGTCCCACAACCTATCTGCAGTGACCCACTGTTCTGCTCTTGCTGTTTGGGACAAATGTGGTTACTCATCAAGGACTTCGTTTCCAGAGGTGGTATTCAGCAGGTTCTGTCCAGTTCTGGAGAATTGGTAGCAGAAATTATGAGTAGTTCGGAGAACCGGCAAATACCACCTCTGACTGGCCCTGCCCCCATCTATTGTCTGCCTCATGAGTCCCAGCTGATTGGCTGGGACTTTTTTTTTTTTTTTGTAAAAATTTTATTTAGGTTTTCACAAAACATAATACAAATAAGATATCTTTTTTTGAGAATAGTATGGTCCCAGGTTATCACTTCTCCATACAGACACAAACTCAATTTCATATTCATCTTTGTGTTCTATTCCATAACTTATTACTATTTTAACATTTTCTCAATAATTTTTCCCTTCCCTTAGTTTTGTCAACCTTGATTTTAATTATCTCATTCCTTTCTAAATTCAATTATATATTTTTTTCAAAGTTTAAATATCTTTCTAATCATTATATTTATACTTTTGTCTGTCCTATTTCAATTTCATATTTTCTTGTCTCATTAAACAAAAATTTCCCCTGTAGTTACTGATGGGAGTATGATACTTTTGTATCTTTTAATTTTTGTCCATTCAACTCTTATTTAAACTTCAATTTATACCTTTACAATTGTCACATTCAATATAACACATAACTTCCAGTCAAATTCTGCTTGGTACATTCTTAAAATACACACTAAGTTTTTAAAGAGAAAGTATATATATAACAATAATAAATAAAATACTTATTCTATTCCAATTCAGCTCTATCATTAATGTTAGTGATAATCTTAAACATCTTTAACATTTCGTTTCAATGGGATATCATATTTCCTTAGGAACACTTATAATATTTCCATAATTTTTATTTTCACCTTAAATGCCTATTAATGTCAAAGTGGATTTTGGTCAGTTTCTTACATCAATCTCTTAAGCCCATGTCACACTGAACCAACGGATGCAAAGAGGATGTAAAACGGACAAAAAACCTTGCCATCCATTGGTTAACGCGATGTATCCGTTCTGTACTCACTGCCTCCGTTTTGCTTCCTCTCTATCCGTCCAGCATCCGTTTATGGACGTTTCATCTGCTCCAAAAGTTTTGGGCTGCCTAAAACTTTTGCGCGGAAAATGTATCCAGTTCGTCGGTTCTGCATCCATTACGCATCTGCTATATCTGCTAGGCATCCGTTGTGCATCCACGCAACTCCATCCGCTCCAGTGGTAAATGGACACAGGGAGGAAGTGGAACGGACGCAGAACGGATGCAGAACGGATGCCTAATGGATGCAACACTAGTGTTTAAAATGGAAAAAACGTTCGCAGAGGGGACCTATCTCGGATATTAAGGATGTCTAGAGGATGCCTACAGGATGCCTACAGGATGCCTACAGGATGCCTAGTGGAAAACCTATACTGCCTATAAAAAGGGGGAGCAACTCGCCTGCATCGCACTTTCAGAACAGCAGCCCAGCGGTGCAGACCTCTGCAGCCTTCATCTGCCTCTTCCTCTTCCACAGCATCCAGTCATGTCCACCATGGATTGTAACAAAGTCCTTTCGGCAGCCACCATCGTTCTGCAACCGTGCGAAGCCATCTGCAGGCTCTGTGAACACTACTGCGAGAAGAAAAGGAGCCACCCAATAAGAGTCTGGGTCCGAAGATGGTTCGCCAGAAGAGCAGAGGATGGACTGTACAACAAACTGATGGTGGAGCTCAGGAACGAAGACACTCGGGCATTCCAGAACTTCATGAGGATGCCTCCAGCCATGTTTGACGAAGTTGTGCAGCGCCTGACACCCAGGTTGACCAAGGCAAACACCAACTTCTGGCCCAGCCTGGAACCTGGGCTCAAGGTGGCAATCACTCTGCGCCACCTGGCCTCAAGGACCGCCAACAAAAGCATGCAGTACGGCTGGAGGGTGGCACACAACACCATCAGCATTGTGGTCAGAAAAGTGGTGCAGGCCATCATCGAAGAATACAAGGAGGAGCTCCTCCAGTACCCCTCCACTGAAGAAGGATGGAAGAAAGTTGCAGAGCAGTGGTATCAGAAGTGGAACTTCCCCCACACCGTTGGAGCCATAGGTGGCAAGCACATGGCCTGCAAAGCTCCAGCCAAGTCGGGGTCCACTTATTTCAACTCCAAGGGCTTCTTCAGCATCATCCTCTTCACCATGGTCGATGCTGACTACAAGTTCATGTACATCGATGCTTCAGGCAATGGCTCATCTTCAGATGCCCAGGTATACAATGACAGTCACCTCAAGGAGGGGCTGGAACGCAACCTCATCGTGGGCTTCCCAGATCCAGAACCCCTGCCCAACGGCACACAAGATGTGCCCTACTTCATCGTGGGGGATGACGACTTCTCCCTCACAACCTACCTCATGAAGCCCTAAACCTCCAGACTCCTCACCCGTGAAGAGAGGATCTTCAACTACAGGCTGTCCAGGGCAAGGCGGGTGGTGGAGAACATCTTTGGCATCCTGGCCAACAGGTTCCAGATACTTCTCACCACCATGCAGCATTGCCCAGAGACTGTGAGGAGGATCATGGAAGCTTGCTGCATCCTGCACAATCTCATGCGCACCTGCTACCCAGTCTTGCAGAACAGGTTTGTGGACCGTCAACAAGCCAATGGGGTCATGGAGCCTGGGGAATGAAGGCAAGGGCGAAACCTGATCGACACTGAGGATGTGCAAGGCCCCAACAGAGCCCCACATGAAGCGAAGAAGCAGTGCAACCTCCTGAGACAATGGTGCAACTCCCCAGCTGGAGCAGTGTAGTGGCAAGACAGGATAGTAAATGCTTAATGGATGCTTCCTTCAGCCTGTCTCATCACACGGATGAGATTGGGCCATGTATGTTTGGTTGGCCTACAATGAACAGGGCATTTAATAAAGAGTTGTGTTTATGTTGACATGTGTGGATAATTATTACATTATTATTGATAATAAAGGGCCGTAGGTGTGGTACCTAGGAGGGTGGACCATACAGTCCCACTATGCTTGCACTGGAGGTTTATCTATCCTACAGCTATTACCATTCCCACAGCTATTACCCATCCCACAGGTATCCTAACCCATCCCAAAGCTATCCTTACCCATCCCACAAGCATGCAAAGGCTTAAACCATTTCTAACAGTTTCCAGCAAGACTTTATTAAAAAAAAGAAATGAAGCAAATGTGTGAATCATAAATAGACTTTATTAACAACAAGCTATAAGACAAAAATGAGTCTCTTGCACTCCTCTTGGTCGCTCAGTCCCAGGGGTGAAGGGTGCAGGTGCTGTAGAGGTGGCTGGTGCTGGAGTGCTTGTCATCAGCTCCTCCAGAAGCAGAAGCAGCAGAAGCGCCAGCTCCAGAAGAGCGAGCCCCTGCTGCAGAAGCCCCAGCAGAACCAGAGTGAGAGCCAGGGGGAGGGATGGTAGCCCTGTCCCTCTTGCCAGGGCTGGCAGCAGATGGCTGAGGCTTGCTGTTCTTCTGCATGGTTGTGGGGTTGCTGGCTGGCAGGGAGTCTGGCAGGAACCAAGGCTGGCAGCAAGGCTGGCAGGGAGGCTGGCACTAAGGCAGGCAGGAAGGCTGGCAGGGAGGCTGGCAGGGAGGCTGGCTGGCAGGCAGGCACCAAGGCTGGCAGGCAGACATGAACCAAGGCTGGCAGGAAGGCTGGCAGGAAGGCTGGCAGGCAGACATGAACCAAGGCCGGCAGGAAGGCTGGCAGGCAGACATGAACCAAGGCTTGCAGGAAGGCTGGCAGGCAGACATGAACCAAGGCTGGCAGGAAGGCAGGAAGCAAGGCTGGCAGGCAGGGAGGCTGGCAGCAGGGCTGGCAGGGAGGCTGGCAGCAAGGATGGCAGGGAGGCTGGCAGCAAGGCTGGCAGCAATGCTGGTAGCAAGGCTGGCAGAAAGGCTGGCAGGCAGATATGCAGGCAGGGCAGGCAAGGCAGTCGATGTGTCCGGCAGCAGGTCTTTCCTCTGAATGGCGTCCTGCTTCCGAGCTGCTTCCGTTATATCCGTGGGGCTGACACAATGCATCCTCCCCGCATGCGCAGTGAACGCCAGGCATCCGTTAGGCTTCCGCTGTGCATCCGCTTCATCCGTTCGGCCTCCGCTCTGCTTCCGCTCTTTCCGTTCCGCGTCCGCTTCGCTGAGGCCCCCCGGAAGCCCTGCGGATGTGCCACCCACTCCCGTCCGCTCCCATCCACTTCCATCCGCTGAGCTTCCGTTCCGCATCCGTTTTGCATCCGCCTTGCGTCCTCCCTGCGTCCGTGTTATCCGCTCTGGTTATGCAAATTTTCGCCCCTTTTGAGAGCGGATAACAACGGATGGAACATTTTGCTCGTCCGCTATGTCCTTTTTGCATCCGTTGGCCAGTGTGACATGGGCTTTAGTTGTTAATATGAGGAAGGAAAAAAAAAAAAACACCAAATCCTTTCCCTTCCCTCTCTCCTTCACTACTTCAAAATCTTCTTTGGGAGTAATGTTATTCCATATAGTTCAAATTCCAGGGTACCTTATGTTGTTGCTTTTTCAGTTTGACCCATTCAGCCAAAACATTCTCTTCTTATCTTCCTCTTGCACATTCTTTTCTGGTTGAGTTCTTTTTTGAGGTGGCCATTTCTGACCACTGCTGCAACCGCCTTCAGGAAAGGAAGTAATGGCCAACTGGGGAGGAGAGATACAGCTCTTGCCAACCCTGCTGGTGGTCTCCTCCCTCTTCACCACCTCTACAGGGTGGCTTAGTGGTGAGCATGGATCAAAATCGTGCATGATTGCGGATTTCAGTCCATTGCCAAAGAAGCTCAAACTGGAAGTCTTCTAGCTGGCTCTTCTTTTGTTGCCCTGTGTTAAGCCTGGGTTCCCCAACCAGGGTTAGGTAGACAAGCTAAACAGAATGTGCAGCGTTAGTCAGATAGGCACACAGATAAATGAGTGAGCTAAGCTTGTATGTTTATTAACATACAGTAAAATTAACAGATACGCTTGTGCTATCAAGAATATATTTTATTCCAGTATAAGTTTATAGCATAGTCAAAAACAGTCCAATATTCATTTACCATGTAGTCAGTCCATTCAGGGATATTCAGTTAGCAAAGTCCATGTAGAATATCCTATTGTCAGTTCTCATAAATCAGTCCGTTGTTGTCTCTCCCGTTCGAGCAATGCAGTCTTGCTTCCAAGCAGTAATCAGGGATCATCAAAGCCAGAGAGAGAGAGAGCAAGCTGTAGCCTTGCTACTTTTATATGGTTTTCATAACCACACCCACAATTGCTATTTTACATTTAAAGCTGCATACACTAACTATGATTCATAGTTAGTATTTCACCTAAAACAGTTAGGGTGAACAATGTTATCCCTAACACCCTGCACAGGAGAACAGAGCTGGAAGGCACATTAGTGGGGTGGGGAGGGAATGGAGATTTTGCAGTAACCTTCCCCTGGAGTTGGGTGGGAATGCAGATTTTACATTTTCCTTCCCCTGCCACACTCACCAAGCCATACCCACCAAGCCACACCCACCAAACCACACCACACCACACCCATAGAACTGGTAGTAAAAAAAATGTGAATTCCACCCCACCACTGATCCTTTCCTTTCAAACTTTGGGAAGATGTGCTTTTCGGGTATTCTTCTCGTATTGAATTTTTGCTGACCTAACTCTAAGCTTCTTATTTTCCTTCTGAAGAACTTTCTTGGGATAAGTCTTTGTGTTGTGCAACTACACTTCTTGATAATGTTTTTCAGGTCAGCAGAGATATTTCAATAATTGTCTCCTAGTCTGCCAAATATTCTTGTTCCTTTTTATGCCCTGGTTGTTCCTTTCTTGTCATTTTCTCTGATATTTCTCCTCACATTCATTCTCTTCTCAAGTCAAGTAATGACTCATTTTATTCGGGTTTTCTCCCACGTAAAATTGGAAATATCTAGGCAACGTTTTGATGAAGTCTCATTCATCATCTTCAGGCTTGTTTCTTCGGCTCTGTGCTTCTCAGAGTAATGTGAGCTTGCAGTTGCTTCTTCCTTTTAACTACTAGTGGGGATGTGACTTGATTGGGTGGAGGCTTGGCTGTGTTCTGATTGGGTGGGAGTGCAAAACGTATGCATAAAGGACACAGCAAACGAGCAAAATTTCAGGGGTGGCTCCATCTGTTGTCATCCACTCCAAAAAGTGGTGAAAATTTGCATAAATAGAACAGAAAAGAACAGAAAAGAATGGACGTGGGTAGTTTGTAGCGGGGATGTTAAACGGATGTTCATTGGAAGCCTAGCGGATGAAAGCTGATGGAAGGGGATGACACCTCTGAAGGGGTTATGGGGGATAATTGCGAAGTGGACACATAGCGGATGAAGCGGATGCATCACGTACGCCTAAAGGAAAGAAAGGGGATGCTGCGCTGATGTATATCAGATGCAAACCATTCACTGCGCATCCTTTCTATTTCAGTGCTACTAACAATGTATAGACGTTCCATGTACCTTTTCTTTTCTCCCTCTTTCCATTTTCAGCTGCAGGGGATGTGAGTTGCGAGGATGCCCAGAGGATGCAGAGAGGATACAGCGGACGTTTAACGGATGATAAACAGACATAGAATGTTTGTTGCTCGTATGTCACATCATACATGGCGGAAAGTTCATCCGTTCACAAAGTTTTGTGCAGCTCAAAACTTCTTGCACAGATAAAATCTGTGCAGTGGACGGATGCTCGACAGATAGAGCATATGAAACATGTATGCAATGAGTACACAACCGATGCATAGCATTTTCCAACAGATGGCAAGCTTTTTTTAATGTTTTACATTTTCTGCATCTGTAAGTGCAGTGGGATAGGGTCTTAAGGTTGAGAAACACTGAACCAGAGTTTTATTAAATGTTCTGCTTTTTACATGTGGTCCCAAAAAGAACATTTTGGAAGGAAAAGAATTCTGATTAATAACCATATACAGAAATTTCAGTTACATTTCAAAATAAGGTCCAAAATATCCATGTTGTATTATATGCCATTAAAACAATCCTATGACCATTGTTTTCTTTTTATTTTAGATATTGTATATTTCTTGTGAAGAACCAGATGGGAAAAAAAACTCACCACAAAACTGGTGAAAAAAATCTTCTTTTATATGGCAATGTGATAAAATCAACTGTCCACCATAAGATGTTTCTCCTTTGCTTGTATGGAGAGGCATTGAGGTGAAACGAGTCCTTTATTTTGGGAGATTCAAGTTCTTCCTGAATCTTAAAAGTTATACATGTCAGAATTGACTCAAATGGCTGAAAACTGAAAGGAGAAATTAATCTACCTGCACTGATGTTGCCACATTTCCCTTCCTTAGCAAGAAGCACAAAAGTAAAACCCAAGTGACTTCTGCTGAAGTTCTTCTGTAAAATTTCCCACATCCTCTGCCATACTTCTTGGAAAAATCAGAACAGATGCAAATGTCATTTGGTGTCTGTTGGCTAAACTAAGGGTAAGTGTTTTGTCCTTTAGCTGTCTGGATCCCTTGTTGATGCTCAACAAGAAGCAGAATTTTTTGTTTCAAAAAGATTCAACTCCACAAAACATGACAACCAACATGACAAGCAACTTTTCTGGAATAACGGATTCTAAAATGGGAAACCTGACCTTCAATTATACTGAACACAATGACACTGATATCATACACTTGAAGAGCAAAATGTATCAGCCTGGATTTATTGGGACAGTAATCTATTGTTTCATCATTTTAATCTGTATTCCAGGGATTATTGGAAATGGAGCTGTCATCCACGTTTTGCATTGCCAGATTAAGAGGAATCCTTTCACTGTGTATATCCTTAATTTGGCTGTGGCTGACAGTGGGACTCTCATATTCCTATTTATCTCTGTAATTCTGTACATTATGATTGAAGATTCTCTTATAGAAATCACAGAAATTTTAGTATTCACTTACTGCACTGGTCAACTTCTTCTGACTATCATCAGCGTTGACCGGTGTTTGGCTCTCTTCTTCCCAATTTGGCATCGATGTCATCAGCCCCCTTACTTGTCCACCATCATCTGCATCATTACATGGATAGTCTCCATCCTCTTCTGTGGAATTCATTACACTCTGATTCTGGTTCAACACCGTCGAAGCTTTAGCCTGTTCTATCACGTTTTCATATATATCGCAGTTTGCATCCCACTCATGATAATCTCCACTCTGGCCCTTCTCATCAAAGGCTACATTAAATCACAGATGCAGAGACGAAGAAGGCTTCTCATAGCCATCTTGCTTTCCCTGTTTTTCTTCCTCATCTTTTCTTTTCCACCAATTGCCATTTATATAATCAATGTTATTTACAGTAACAAATATTTCAATTTAATCACATTGGACTACTTATGTGCCTGTCTAAACAGCAGTGTTAATCCGTTGATCTATTTTCTACTGGGGAGAAGGAAGGAACATCATTCCATATACAACCTAAAAATAAATCTCCAAGCACTTTTCAAAGAGGAAGAAGAGAGAGAAGAGCAACCAGAGGTACCAATTGATAGCTAGATATGATGTACACACAAGAGTGGGGTGGGGAATCTATATTTTTATAGCTCCCTGCTAGGATTTATTCAGATAAACATGCTGTGGCAAATACAGGACTATCAGAATAGAGAATTGAAAATAGAATAACAGAGTTGGAAGTCTAATAGTCATCTCCCTACCCAAGCAGGAAACCCTGTACCATTCCATACAAATAGCTACCCAATATCTTCTTGAAAACCTCCAGTGATGGAGCACCCACACCAGAGGTGGTATTCAACAGGTTCTGATCAGTTCTGGAGAATCATTAGTGGAAATTTTGAGTAGTTCAGAGAACCTGCAAATGCCACCTCTGACTGGCCCCGCCCCCTCCTATTCTCTACCTCCCAAGTCCCAGCTAATCAGCTGGGTCTTCTTTGGTTTCCTTGCACAGGAGAATGGAGCTGGGAAGCAGGTTAGTGGAGTGGGGAGGGAAGGGGATTTTGCAGTAACCTTCCCTGGGGCAGGGTGGGAATGGAGATTTTGCAGTATCCTTCCCCTGCCATAACCACCAAGCCATGCCCACAGAGCAGGTAGTAAAAAAAGTTTGAATCCCACCACTGACCCACACCTTCAGAAGGCAGGCTGTTCCACTGATTCATTGTTCTCACGTTCTGAAATTTTCTCCTTAGTTCAAGGTTGGATTGTTCTTTGATAAGTATCCATCTCTTCTTGATTTGGCCTCAGGTACTTTGGAGAATATTTTATCCTGCTCTTCTTTGTAATAGCCTCTCAAATATTAGAAAACTGCTATCATGTTACTTTTAGTTCTTTTCCTTGATAGACTAGACTTATTCAATTCCTACAACTGTTCGTCAGAGACACACACCCCTAATCTTCTTTGTTGCTCTTCTCTGCACTCTTTCTAGAGTCTCAACATCTTTTTTGCATTGTGGAGACCAGAATTGGATGCAATATTCCAAGTGTGGTATTAGCAAGGCATTACATAATGGTACTAATAGTTCAAGGGATCATACTAATTTTCCTCTGTTGACGAAATTCACAACTGTGTTGGCTTTTTTGGCAGCTTAGTCCACTACTGGCTCATATTTAAGTGGTTGTCCACTAGGACTCCTAGATCACTTTCACAGTTACTGTGTTGAGCCAGGTACTACCGATTCAGTACCTATGCATTTCCACTTACATCTATGTGTAAGATTTTACTTTACTTTTTTTTACCATTGTCAAGATATCGTGATGGTGGGAGATGCTTCCAATGTAATTTATTGAACCTTCTGCATGTATTGCCCTTGTGAGTATGTGGGACAGATGGCGAAGAAGCTAGCCACCAGACTAGCTTGTGGAAGAACACAAACAAGCAGTCAGACGAGGAGACCCAAACTCATTGGTATCCTCATACTGCAATGAACAAGGATACACATTCAATTTTTCAGCTTCTAAGATTGTTGGATGAGCAGACACCAAAACAGCCAGGGAAGTGATTGAAGCCTGGGAAACAGGCCCCTCATGTCAGTCAATAGGAGTGCTGGTTTACAACCAGCTATCAAGTACTTTGATGGTGAGCAGGAGCTAATAACAGCTAATGATTCAACATACCCCAATCAACTTCTGAAAAGCCACAGAAACCATAAATACCACACAGAGAACAGCACAAACTCTGCTTGAGAGAAGTTCCCTGAAGATGGGTTCTAGCATGAGTTGGAAAGTTCAGAAGACAAAATCTCTTGTCTCACTGACTTCAGAACTACACAATTTTATCAAACATGAGCAACAACTAGATAATCTTTATTAGCTATGAAGACATGAGCAAAATCTTCTTGGATTTTGTTGAGGTTCAACTAGGAGCTTGCCAACACATCGGTTCATACATTATTCCTCATGGAATATGTTTCATCATCTGACTGACAGCCAGTTATGAGGCATAACTATTAACTCTGTCTCAGAAGGAATCAAACAGAAAATAATTCAAGATTAATTTCATGGATGGGAGGGAAGGTCTACTAAACTTCTACCTCTGTGTCATGTTTACCTTGGTTTATTCTGATGTTAACTGTTCTTTTTTTATTGGGATGTTGAGGAAGTTCAGTTTCTTAGGATCATTTATGTATCAACATATGTAAAATCAGAAAATGGATTAATTCACTAACCAAAATAGCAATAACAACAGAACTTAAACTTATATACCATTTCACAGTGCTTTAGAATCCTCTCTAAATCGTTTACAGAGACAGCATGTTGCCCTCAATATTCTGGATCTTCATTTTACTGACTTCAGAAGGATGTTAGGCTGAGTCAACCTTGAGCCTGTGAGAATTGAACTACTAGCAGTTGGCAGAATTAGCTTGCAATACTGCATTCTAATCACTGCCCCACTATAGCTCATCCTTGAAGAACTTATGCAGGAATAAACTTGTCTGAGAGGGATTTATATCTAAAAAAAAATTTTAGGTAACCAATCAGCCAGAAAAATATGTTAATTGTCTTCATTCAAGGACACTGTAAGAACCGCGGTGGCACAATGGCTAGAATGCAGTGCTGCAGGCTACTTCTGCTGACTGACTTCTGCCAGCAGTTAGGCAGTTCAGTTCTCACCAGCTTAAGGTTGACTCAGCCTTGTATCCTTCCGAGATGGATAAAATGAGGATTGTTGGGGACAATAGGCTGATTCTGTAAACTGCTTAGAGAGGGCTGTAAGAGCACTGTGAAGTGGTATATAAGTCTTAGTGCTATTGTTATCCTTAGTTTATGATGACTATTAAGTACAACCATATAATAATTCACTGAAGTTTGAAACTTTTACTCTTCCCAATGGGAATCCTACCACTAGTCGGTTTAATGTAAAGTATATCACAAAGGTGAGTACACCTCGTCACATTTTGTAAATATTTAGGGATATATTTTCATGTGACAACACTGAAGGAATGACACTTGGCTACAATGTAAAGTAGGGAGTATACAGTATAACAGTGTAAATGTGCTATCCCCTCAAAATAACACAACACACAGCCATTAATATTGAAACTGCTGGCAACAAGAGTACACCCCTAAGTGATAATGTCCAAATTGGGCCCGTTTTCCCTCCCTAGTGTCATATTATTTACAAAATAAATATTTATAAAATGTGAGGGTATGTACTCACTTCTGTGATATACTGTATAACAGAAAATTGGTTTTCTTTTTTGAATTTTGCAAAATGATTAGATAGATTTATGGTACCCCCTCTTTAAAAGATATAATACATAATGCTGCATACTTACAGAATATTGATCTGTTGAAACTAGTCTTCTTGGAATAATTCCTAGATGCAGCTATTGTGATCCGTAAGTAAAGGATATAAAGGGGGGAAAAGAAGAATTTTAAGAGAATTACTGTAGCCAGCATCACTTAGCAGCCCAAATCCTAAATTTCATATACATTAATAAACTTGCTCAATTTTCAAATAATTGTTATAAATGTAGATTATCACAATAATAATCTCAATTAGTACTGCAATGGGCTATTTTGTCACAAATGAGGTGTAAAAATAGGACATCTAGATTGGGCCAAATATCTTTGCAGAAGCATCATGGTCATAATTTGTCAGCCAGTTACAAATCCATTTGGTGGTGGTTATTCCACATTTTTCTAGTTTATCAAGAAGTAGATGGTGATCTACTTTATCAAATGCTTTACTGAAGTCTATGTTTACTATGTCCACAACATTTCACTTGTCCACCAATTTAGTCACTTAGTCAAAGAATGAAATAAGATTTGCTTGGCATGCTCTGTTTTTGATGAATACATGTTGGCTTCTAGTTATAATTTTGTTTGCTTGTACATGTTCACAGATTTGTTGCTTATCTCTTCCAAGAACTTCCCAAATATTGATGTTGGGCTGATTGGTCTGTAATTTTATATACTTATATAGAAGCAAAAATTAATTGTTTGTAGCTAACCATTCTCAAAGAAGAAGCAGAACCCAAGGTTTTAAATGAATTTAAAATATGAAACCACAAAGCTGATTCAGAGTCAGAGTATTTCCTTTATTTCCCATGGTTGACAAGATGTCCACTATTGTTTATGGTATGAGGGCAGAGGCTTTTTTAGGTATGTTAACCCAGAAACACTTACAGATATTGACATCTACAAGAGGAATAGGTAGCTGTTGAAATTATGACACAATAAATGTAATAAAATCAAAATGACAAGTAGTTACGACCAACCCCTTTTTGCACCACTTTGTATTTTCAAACTTTCTATATGAGCTACCCTGCATGATTATGGCATGGTTGTAGAAGAAAGATTCACTTTCTTTGGATTGAACCCAATACACAAAAAAGCATAGTGAAGATTTCAAAAATAAGCACTTCTGTATTTGTGTAGGAATCATAGGTTATGTTTTTGCAGCTGGCTATTGCTGGAGAGTGGGAGTCATATTCATTATGCTTCAGTCTTTGTTTTCCTTTTGTGGCTTCAGATACTCCTGCTGGAACAAAAGAGAAACAGATGGCATTAGGTTTTATCAGTGTCCCTAAAAATGCATATTGCAAGGTAGTCTCTAGATTAGCAGTCCCGTCCTCACAATTAGCATAGAATGATGCTGTAAACACCTGCCCCAGCTGGTCCCTTAGAAAAACAAAACTGTTGACTCCACTGAGTTGAATCAACTTTTATTGAGAGAAAGTGGATGAAGTAAAGTCAGGCAAAATGTGAAAGCTCTGTGCAAATCACAAGGCAATTCTTCTGTATCCCCAAAGCCAATCCTCCTGACCAGTCCACCAGCAGCCAATGTGATGCTGCAAACTTGTTTTGAGAATGCTGAAGTGCTAAGCAGATAACAATTGATCCTCGAGGCATGACTGCCATGGAACCAGGCTGGAACCAGCTGGGAGAGAGACTGCTCTGTCTCCAAACACAATTCCCTTCTTTAATCCCCAAGCAGTTACAGCAAAAGGGAAAGCCTGTGAAAAATGCCAGCAAACCTTCCACCCCCACCTTCCACAGAAAGGCAGGACATGATGATGGATCTGACATGCTGCCTCCCTGAACATAGGTTTCAATCCTGCAGAACAAAACACAATAAACAGGAGGAGATAAAACAGTTACCAAAAGAAAAAATATTTTAGGTTTGTCAAGAAAAACCTTGGCTGTGAAAACATTTGAAAAGTCTAGGTGGTGGTCTAAAGTGGTGGTCAACCCATTCATTCTGGGACTCAGAGAAATCTTTCCAGGCCACTAAGCATTGGAGGTTTCCTCTATGTCTATGGCAGTGGTGGGATTAAAAAAAAATTACTACTGGCTCTGTGGGCATAGATTGGTGGGCATGGCATGGCATGGCTTGGTGGGTGTGGCTTGGTGGACATGACAAGGGATGAATACTGTAAAATCTCCATTCCCATCCCACTCCTGGGCAAGTTACCACCGGTTCTCCAAACTACTCAAAATTTCCGTTACCAGTTCTCCAAAACTGCTGAATACCATCTCTGGTCTATGGGAATTGTTGAGGTAATTCCCCATCAGGAGAATGAGTGCACACAGGGAGATGTAGTGAGAGTAGTGAAGAATAACACATAACTTGCACGCAGATACACTGTATAGTAAAATGTAGGTTTTTACTTCCAATAAACATTTAAGCAAAGTCCAAAAAAGCAGTCCAAGTCATTCACGGTTAAAGCAGTCAGTTTTCAGTCCAGGGATAATCCAAATAACAAAGTCCAGTGTCAAAAACAGTTCAGTAAAAGACTTACATCAACAATCAGCAACAGTCAATAGGAGGAAGGGCAACAGTCTCCATAAACAACAGAACAGGAACAAAACAACCTAGGTTTCTGGCTCCATCTCATGGCCCTTTGAGGAACTACACCCAATTACACTTTTAGCATTCCCTAAAAGAGGCAGTATTAAAATGTCTATCCTAGTTTATATATTTTCCAACCCAACTAACTGTTCAGTGACTTACATTCTTAACAGGAATCTAAAATATTCTGGACCTCAAAGTGCTGTCCCCCCTCTATCATAAGTGGCTCAGATAATGGTGAAAGCTGAGGCCTAAGGGGAGAGGTGATTTCTGGTTTTAACAAGTTGCAGTGAAAAACAGGGTGGACCCAACCAAGGGACTTAGGCAAATCTAACTTCACAGACACAGGGTGGTCCAAAATGGAAACATTCTAAGACAGGGATCCCCAATCCTCAGTCTGTGGATTGGTATCGATCCATAGCATGCCAGAAACCAGTCCAGAAACCAGAAACAAGTGAAGCCCCAGTTGTGGCATACAGGCAGCTTACAAAATCAAGTCCTCTCTGGCTTCCAGAAAAACCTCTCTCCACAGAACTGGTCTCTGGTGCCCAAAAGGTTGGAGGTGATCTGTTCTAAGCATCCTAGAGTGGGTACATCAAAAACTTCCACACAGTTTCCAAACAGATATGAGAACTCAGATGGGCCATTCATGCTTTTACGGTAGACAGATTGACATAAAATATGGCCCTGGGTAGACCTACAAGGTTGAGGAACTACATCTTCAGTGGTATATATCCTCTACCAAACTGATTATTTAAAATAACTCATGGTCTATGACACATGTACTTTTACAAGAAATCATAGTATCAAATAATCTCTTCTTAGCAGTTCCTGAAATTTGTTCTGAACTGAGAAAGGTCTCAGGCCACTCTTTTGAAAACAGCAAAGTCCATGATCTGAGCAGAGAGGACAGTTGGCTTTGAAGAGGGGCCAAAGAGGCCATCTATATTAAAATCCTCAGACCTCAACAGGGGAAGAGGGATACAACACCAGCTATCTAAGAAGGCTCTGCACACATTTGCACTACTCAGCTGACCCCGAGGACACAAGCAAACCTCCAAGTGTCCTCGATGACTCTCTAAAAGAATGCAAATGGCCAGATGACTGAAAGGAATTTAAATATTTCCATTCCCCACCATCCAGTCAGAGCTGAAGAAGCTTCTTGGATAAGAAGCAAAACATTTTCAAAGAAAAACAAAGAAGTCCAAGTGCCTCTTGAAAAAGCACCTCTGGGCCTATCATGATGAAAGTTTTAACTTTGCTGTGGACATATCTGGTGATGATATGCAAGAATTCCTTGGTAAAAACCAACAGATCTCTTGGAAAATCCAAAGAAGCTCAGAAAGGTAGATTGAATCTATTTTGATCTGTATTTGATTTAGCTGAGGTGAGAAAGCAGAATTTATTCAACATCAGGCATAGCTTTCCAGGTACAGAAAAGAGGAACTTGCTTAACATTTTTCTATGGACTTGGAAAGAAAAAGCGTTTCTACACATTTTTTCTAAAGGAAATGTTTAAATACTTCATCATAACTTTGAAGGAAAAGCAAGAAACTGAAAATCAGTCTAATCTCATCCCGTCATATTTCTACAAGATTTAGAAAACATGAATCTAAAGTTTGCTTCATCTTATGCCTGAAAATGTTTCATTGAAATGTTTCAATGAAAATTTGAACCATACATTTGAGGACATAAATTGGGTTGAAAAGGATTATTTAGAGCAATTGAAGTAAAAGGAACCTTTCACATTGTGGTGCTTTTCAAGATATAGAAAGCACCACACATGGAGCTTCCCTTGAAGAGTACTCAGAACTACAGCTGATTTTATCACTATTTCGTGAGTTGCACTGGTTATCAGCAGGCTTCCAGATGTAATTCAAAAGGTTCATTTTCACCTGTAAAGACCTTCAATGGCTTAAGGCAGGGGTCATCAAACTTGACAGCTTTAAGACTTGTAGACTTCAAGAATTCCTCCTCCAGACATGTTAGCTCAGGAATTCTGGGAGTTGAAGTCCACAAGTCTTAAACCTGCCAAGTTTGAAGACCCTTGACTTAAGATCTAGGCTCCTAGGAGACCACACCTCTGTTTTTGTTTTGCATGACCTCTAAAATCTGGAAGAACATCTTCATTCTAGATCCCAGTAGTCATAGAACATAGAATAATATAGTTGGAAGTGATCTTGGAGGTCTTCTAATCCAAACCTCTGCTTGAGCAAGAGACCCTACACCATTTCAGACAGATAGCTGTCCAGTTTCTTCTTAAAAGCCTTCAGTGATGGAGCACTCACAACTTCTGAAGACAATTTGTTCCATTGGTTGATTATTCTCACCATTACGAAATTTCTCCTTGGTTCTAGGTTTCTTGTCTGCTTGGTTAGTTTCCATCCATTGCTTCTTGTCCTGATTTCTGGTGCTTTGGAAAATAGGTGGACTCCCTCATCTTTGTGGCAACTCCTCAAATATTGGAATACTGATATCATGTCTTCCCTAGTCCTTCTTTTCACTAGACTATAGACATACCCAATTCATGCAACTATTCTTCATATGTTTTAGCTACCAGCTCCTTACTCGTCTTTGTTGCTCTTCTCTGCACTCTTTCCAGAGTCTGGAAACATCTTTTTATATTGTGGTGGCCAAAACTAAATGCAGTATTCTTACTACGGCTTTGTAAATTACTACTAATACTTCATATGACCCCTCTATTAATACAACTTCAAATTGCATTGGCTTTTTTGGCTGCCACCACACACCATTGGCTCATATATAAGTGATTTTCTACAAGGACTCGAAGATTCCTCTCACTATTACTGATATTGAGCCAAGTTTCAGCTAGTCCGTACAATACAATTATTTTTCTTTGACTCAGTGTAAAACCTTATTTTCTATTTACATTGAATATCATTTTTTTTTAAAGATAAGACCCAGTTTTCAAGTCTATTGAGATCCATTTGGATCTTGAGCCTATCTTCTGGGGTTTGGGCTATTCTTGCCACTTTAGTGTCATCTGCTCATTTGATGAGTTCCCCTTCTATCCCCTCATCTAAATCATTGATGAAGATACTGAAGAATACTGGGCTAAAAATGGAGTCTTGGAGTACCCTGCTGCTTATTTCTCTCTATGAAGATATAGTTTCATTAAAGACTTCTCAATAAATAGAAGAGTAACCAGGATGATTAGGGGACTGGAGACTAAGGCATATGAAGAACAGTTACAGGAACTGGGCTAGGCTAGACTAGTGAAGAGAAGGACCAGGGGAGACATGAAAGCAGGCTTCCAATATTTGAGGGGCTGCCACAGAGAGGAAGGCATCAATCTATTTTCTCAAGCACCTATAGGCCAGACAAGGAATAATAGATGGAAACTGAACAAGGAGAGATTTAACCTGGAAACAAGGAGAAACTTTCTGACAGTGAGAACAATAAACCAATGGAACAGCTTGCCTTCACAAGTTGTGGGACTGCCATCATTTGAGACCTTCAAGAAGAGATTGGACTGCCATTTGTCAGAAATGGTGTAGCGTCTCCCGCTTGTGTGTGGGTTGCACTGGATGACCTAAAAGGTCCCTTCCAACTCTGATTATCTGTTATCTGAATACAGTTATCTGAATACAGTAATGAGGGAGGGTGTGTTCATTTGATTTCATTTGTTATGTACAAGGGCTATCCACAAAATAGATTATGTTTTGCAATAGAAAAAAAACAAATGTAGGAAAAAAAAATTATCATATACACTTGAAAGTGACACTTAAATACTACTTTTCAACATATTCACCGAACAAACTGAGGCACTTATCATAGTGGTGAACAAGCTTTGTAATTCCATTGTCATAAAATTCAGCTGCCTGAGATTTGAGCCAGTCAGTCACGCCTGCCCGCAGTTCCACGTCGTCATCAAAGTGCTGTGTTCCAAGCCAGGTCTTCATCCTCGGAAACAAGTGGGAGTCGCTTGGTGCAAAATCAGGGCTGTAGGGCGGATGAGGAAAAATCTCCCACTTGAAAGTATTCAAGACTTCTTGAGTACGATTTGCTGTGTGTGGACGGGCATTGTCATGCAAAACAAAATTATTGAGCTTAACTTTCCTCTACGCTTGTTCTGAATTGCTTTTCTTAGTTTTTGCAATGTTTCACAATACCTCACAGAGTTTACTGTTGCACCATGTTCCAGAAAATCAGTAAGAAGCACACCTTGCCTATCCCAAAAAACAAGTCACCATAATCTTCCTTGCAAAGAACGTTTGCAAACATTTTCTTGTTTTTTGGGGGGAATTTGTTTGCCCCCACTCCATAGACTGCAATTTGGTCTCGCTGTGCACATGTTTGACCCAAGTCTCGTCTCCAGTTACAATTAGATCAAGAAATGAATCTCCATCTTTGACATAAGAGTACAGAAATGTCAATGATGCGGCCATACGCTGATTCTTGTGGTTTTCTCTCAGGATTTTTAGCATCCATCTTGCACAAAATTTGTGGTAGCCTAGCTTTTGTGTAACAATTTCATGCAACAAACTGCATGAAATTTGTGGGAAACTAAGCTACTATGAAACTACGTTACTGTGAAATGGCGGTTTTCATGAATCTTGTTATTGACTTTCGCGACCAGTATATCAGTCACAATGATCGGATGTCCACTCCGCTGTTCATCATGAACATTAGTTCATCCATTTTTAAACTTAATGCACCATTGGCACACTCCACCTTCAGTGATGATGTTGTCCCTGTACACTTCATACAGTTGCCGAAAAATTTCAATCGGTTTATGGTTTTTTGCCAACAAAAACCTTATCACTTATCGCACCTCACAACTCACAGGATTTTCAATTGCAGCACACATTTCAAACGTTTGATGTGAAATAATGGCAATGATACGAACCTCCCACTAGCACAACTAGATGCAGACTAAGCGGCGGACGCACAGACCAAAGATGGCCACGCTAGCTCCGCCCCTTCTCGCTACAGATGAAAACGTAATTTATTTTGTGGATAGCCCTTGTATTTTCTACATTCTTTTCACAGACTTTCAAAGATTTACTCAAGCAGAATAATCAACATTTGGTTTTTTTCTCCCAAATTAAGATGCCAATTATATTTGTTAGTGATCTCATTTTCAAATCACAAAGTTACATTAGGACTGGAAAAGTTCCTAAATCAACATAATTAATGTCGGGTGATATTTTTAATGAAATTATTAATGCTTACATTTAAGCCCATGTCACACTGAACCAACGGATGCAAAGAGGATGTAAAACGGACAAAAAACCTTGCCATCCGTTCGAAAACGCGATGTACTCACTACCTCCGTTTGGCTTCCTCTCTATCCATCCAGCATCTGTTTATGGACGTTTCATCCGCTCCGAAAGTTTTGGGCTGCCAAAAACTTTTGCGGGAAAGTGTATCCAGTTCGTCCATTCTGCATCCGCTCCGCATCCGCAACACATCCGTTACACATCCATTACGCATCCGCTATATCCGCTAGGCATCCGCTGCACATCCGCGCAACTCGCATCCGCCCGAATGCAGGGAGGAAGTGGAACGGACGCGGAACAGATGCAGAACGGATGCCAAGCGGATGCAGAATGGAAACAAAGTGTTTAAAACGGAAAAAACGTTCACAGAGGGGACCTATCTCGGATATTAAGGATGTCTATGGGATGCCTAGAGGATGCCTAGAGGATGCCTAGCGGAAAACCTATACTGCCCATAAAAAGGGGGAGCAACTCGCCTGCATCTCACTTTCAGAACAGCAGCCTAGCGGTGCAGACCTCTGCAGCCTTCATCTGGCTCTTCCTCTTCCACAGCATCCAGTCATGTCCACTGTGGATTGTAACAAAGTCCTTTCGGCAGCCACCATCATTCTGCAACTGTGGGAAACCGTCTACAGGCTCTGTGAACTCTACTATGGGAAGAAAAGGAGCCACCCAAAAAAAGTCTGGGTCCAAAGATGATTCATCAGAAGAGCAGAGGACGGACTGTACAACAAGCTGATGGTGGAGCTCAGGAGCGAAGACACTCGGGCGTTCCAGAACTTCATGAGGATGCCTCTAGCCATGTTTGATGAAGTTGTGCAGCGCCTGACACCCAGGTTGAGCAAGACAAACACCAACTTCCTGCCCAGCCTGGAACCTGGGCTCAAGGTGGCACTCACTCTGCGCCACCTGGCCTCAGGGACCACCTACAGGAGCATGCAGTACGGCTGGAGGGTGCCACCCAGCACCATCAGCTTCATTGAAGAGTACATGGAGGAGCTCCTCCAGTGCCCCTCCACTGAAGAAGGCTGGAAGAAAGTTGCAGAGCAGTGGTATCAGAAGTGGAACTTCGCCCACACCATTGGAGCCATAGATGGCAAGCAGGTGGCCTGCAAAGCGCCAGCCAAGTTGGGGTCCACTTATCACAATTACAAGGGCTTCTTCAGCATCATCCTCTGCGCCATGGTCGATGCTGACTACAAGTTCATGTACATCGATGCTTCAGGCAACGGCTCATCTTCAGATGCCCAGGTATACAACGCCAGTCACCTCAAGGAGGGGCTGGAACGCAACCTCATTGTGGGCTTACCAGATCCAGACCCACTGCCCAATGACACACAAAATGTGCCCTACTTCATCGTGGGGGATGACGCCTTCTCCCTCCAAATACCTCACCCGTGAAGAGAGGATCTTCAACTACAGGCTGTTAAGGGCAAGACAGGTGGTGGAGAATGCCTTTGGCAACCTGGCCAACAGGATCCAGGTACTTCTCACCAACATGCAGCATAGCCCAGAGACCATGAGGTGGATCGTGGAAGCTTGCTGCATCCTGCACAATCTCATGCGCACCCGCTACCCAGTCTTGCAGAACAGTTTGTGGACCGTCAACAAGGCAATGGGGACATGGAGCCTGGGGAATGGAGGCAAGGGCAAAACCTGATCGACACTGAGGATGTGCAAGGCCCCAACAGAGCCTCATGTGAGGCAAAGAAGCAGTGCAACCTCCTGAAACACTGGTGCAACTCCCCAGCTGGAGCAGTGGAGTGGCAAGACAGGATGGTAAATGCTTAATGGATGCTTCCTTCAGCCTGTCTCATCACACAGATGAAATTGGGCCATATATGTTGAGTGGCCCTACAATGAACAGGGCATTTAATAAAGAGTTGTGTTTATGCTGACATGTGTGGATGACTGATTATATTGTTATTGATAATAAAGGGCCATAGGTGTGGCACCTGGGAGGGTGGACCATACAGTCCCTCTATGCTTGCACTGGAGGTTTATCTATCCCACAGCTATTACCCATCCCAAAGGTATCCCTGCCCATCCCACAGGTATTACCCATCCCAAAGGTATCCCTGCCCATCCCACTGCTATCTTTACCCATCCCACAAGCATGCAAAGGCTTAAACCATTTCTAAAAGTTTCCACCAAGACTTTATTAAAAAAAAGAAATGAAGCAAGTGTGTGAATCATAAATAGACTTTATTAACAACAAGCTATAAGACATAAATGAGTCTCTGGCACTCCTCTTGGTCGCTCAGTCCCAGGGGTGAAGGGTGCAGGTGCTGTGGAGGTGGCTGGTGCTGGAGTGCTTGTCATCAGCTCCTCCAGAAGCAGAAGCGGCAGAATCGCCAGCCCCAGAAGAGCGAGCCCGTGCTGCAGAAGCCCCAGCAGAACCAGAGTGAGGGCCAGGGGGCGGGATGGTAGCCCTGTCCCTCTTGCCAGGGCTGGCAGCAGATGGCTGAGGCTTACTGTGCTTCTGCATGGTTGTGGGGTTGCTGGCTGGCAGGGAGGCTGGCAGGAACCAAGGCTGGCAGCAAGGCTGGCAGGGAGGCAGGCACCAAGGCATACAGCAAGGCTGGCAGCAAGGCTGGCAGGCAGACATGCAGGCAGGGCAGGCAATGCAGTTGATATGTCCGGCAGCAGGTCTTTCCTCTGAATGGCGACCTGCTTCCGAGCTGCTTCCGTTATATCCGCGGGGCTGACACAATGCATCCTCCACGCATGCGCAATTAATGCCAGGCATCCATTAGGCTTCCGCTCTGCATGCACTGTGCATCCGCTGTGCATCCGCTGCATCCGTTCTGCGTCTGCTTTGCTGAGGCTCCCCGGAAGCCTAGCGGATGCGACATCTGCTCCCATCCACTTCCATCCACTGGGCTTCCATTCCACATCCGCTTTGCATCCACCCTTCGTCCTTCCCGCGTCCGTGTTATCCACTCCGATTATGCAAATTTTTGCCCCTTTTGAGAGCAGATAACAACGGATGGAACATTTTGCTCGTCCGCTGTGTCCTTTTTGCATCCGTTGGCCAGTGTGACATGGGCTTTAGTTATTGATGCTATTGAGGTGAATTGACGTGGTGACAAAGTGGTTAGAATGCAATGCCAATATTTTTTTTTATTTTTTTTATTTGTCAATTGCTAACAAGATAATAGGTGTAAGTAAAAACATAGTTATGAATACATGGATACATACAAGAAAAATAAAAATATATAAAAGAAACAAACAATAGGACAGGGATGGTAGGCATGTTTGTGCGCTTATGCACGCCCCCTACAGACCTCTTAGGAAAGGAGTGAGGTCAATAGTAAACAGTCTAAAGTTAAAGTTTTTGGGGTTTAGGAAAAAAACAACAACACAGAGTCAGGTAGAGTATTCCAGCCTTTGACCACTCTGTTGATGAAGTCGTATTTCCTACAATCAAGTTTGGTGTGATTAACCTTGAGTTTGTATCTCTTGTGTGCTCTTGTGTTGTTATGGTTGAAGCTGAAGTATTCATTGACACGTAGGACATTGCAATGTATGATTTTATATGCTATACTTAGATTGGACGAAAGGCAGCACAGTTCTATGTTTTCTAGGTCCAGAATTTCAAGTCTGGTGGCATAAGGTATTATGCAACAATTAGAGGAGTGGAGAACTCTTCTTGTAAAATATTTCTGGACTGTCTCAACTGTGTTAATATCAGATATGTAATGTGGGTTCCAGACTGATGAGCTGTATTTGAGTATTGGTCTAGCAAATGTTTTGTATGCTCTAGTTAGTAGTGTAATATTACCAGAGAAAAAGCTATGTAAGATTAGGTTAACAACTCTTAATGCCTTTTTGGCTATGTAGTTACAGTGGGCTCTAACACTGAGGTCATTTGACATGAGTACTGTTGAGGTAATTCCCCAATAGGAGAATGAGCGCATACAGAAGTTTGAGACAATAGTGTTTGAATAATACACACACAGCATATAGATACACTGTACAGTAAATGTAGGGTTTTACTTCCAGAAAGGTTTAAGCAAAGTCCAAAATAAACAATCCAAAGTAATTCACAGGTAAAATCAATCAGTTTTCAATCCAGGGATAATCCAAATATCAAAGTCCAGTGTCAAAAAACAGTTTAGTAACAGACTTACATTAAATCCAGTAATATTAGTCAATTAGAAGAAATGGAGGAATGGCAATACTTTCCAACAGGAGGAAACAGAGATACTCACTCAGACACACTCTCTTCTGAGACAAAGACTAAACAATCCAGGTTTCTGGCTCCATCTTATGGTCATTTGAGAAACCACACCCAATTGCAGTTTTTGCAATCTCTTAAAGACATAGTACTAAAATGTTTACCCTGGTTTATATATTTCTAACCCAAATACCTGTTAGGTGACTTATATTCCTAACATTCTCCCCTTTTGGGTAAGATAATATATACAACCTTACATTCTAAGTCCATAATCTTCGCAGCTAGCTTTATGCTTTATGGAGCCTTGGGCCTTTGTAAAATGATCTGCTATATTGTTTTCTGACATACAGTATTCTAGCTTAATCGTCTAAAGGCCCTGTCCCACTGCACTTACGGATGCAAAGAGGATGTAAAATGTTAATAAAAGCTTGCCATCCATTGGAAAACGCTATGCATACGTGTTTCATATGCTCTATCCGTCAAGCATCCATCCACACTGCGATTTCATCCACGCAAGAAGTTTTGGGTTACACAAAACTTTGTGAATGGCTGAACTTTCCGCCGTGTACGATGTAAATCCACGACATACGAGCAACAAACATTCTATCATCCATTAAACATCCACTGTATCCTCTCTGCATCCTCTGGGCATCCTCACAACTCACATCCGCCGCAGCTGAAAATGGAAAGAGGGAGGAAACAAAAGGTACATAGAACGTCTACACAGCATTAGTAGCATGGAAATAGAAAGGATGCACAGTGAACGGTTTGCATCCAATATACATCCACACGGCATCCCCTTTCTTTCCTTTAGGTGTATGTGATGCATCGCTTCATCCGCTATGCGGCCGCTTTGAAATTATCCCCCAGAACCCCTTCGGAGGTGTCATCCCCTTCCATCTACTAGGCTTCCTATGAACATCTGTTTAACATCCCCGCTACATGTCCGTTCTTTTCCATTCTGTTTATGCAAATTTTTGCCACTTTTTGGAGAGGATGATAACAGATGGAGCCACCCCCGAAATTTTGCTCGTCCGCTGTGTCTTTTATGCATACGTTTTGTGTCCGTTGGCCAGTGGGACCGGGCCTTTACTTTGCACACATTGTCTCACATTTAGATATCTTAAATCAGTGTGTTTTGTTCTTGTTTTAACAGCGATATTTGAAGCTATCTGTATTGCTGATTGGTTATCTTCATAAACTACAATAAAATCTGTTACATCAATTCCCATATCAATCAATAATTGCTTATACAAAACTAAATCTGTACATAGTAAAGACAAACATGAGAATTCAACCTCCATTGTTGACAAACTTAGATGTTTCTGTCTAATAGATCTCTATCCAATCAATGCTTTCTCCAATAATACAGCAGTACCTGATGTAGATTTCCATGTATTTATTGTCTGTAGCAAAACTTGCATCAGCATATGCAGTCAAATTCAGTTCATCTTTTGGCTCCAAATACAATGCATAGTGCATTGTTTATTTCAGATATCTTAACACACTTTTAGCAGCTTGCCAGTGCTTTTTAGTTTTCTCAGTGTTAAATCTCGCTAATTGATTAACACTGTATGCAATGTCTGGCCTTGACCAATTATTGAGATAAGATAAACTACCAATCAAGGACTGATAAAATGTTCTTATCAAAAACAGGACTTTGAACATCAATATGGCTAAACTCCTGGCTCATTGGTGTTTTAGCTGGCTTACAAAGTTCCATTTTAAAACTTTTTAGTAATTGGTTAATTTTATCTGCTTGTGAGATCTTGTATCCTCCCCTACTTCTATCTATCTTAAAACCAAAATATTGTTTGTTTCTCCTAATTGTTTTATCTTAAATTTCTTTTCTAATAGTGAAATTATCTCAGTAGCTTCTTGTTCAGTTTTGATGATTAATGCTATATCATCAGTAAATAATTGCAATAATGACACTATGCCATCACTTTCTCTTTTGAACAAACATGGATCAGCCATGCCAGCTACAAAACCTATTTTAGTTAATTCTTTAACTATACATTGGTTCCACTCATTTCCTGATTGTTTTAAATCATAAAGACTCTTTTTCAATTTCCAGCTACCATTATTATCAGTGTTATCATTTTTGATACCTAAAGGTTTCTTTAAATATATAATGTGTTGCAACGGTGCATGCAGATATGCTGTCTCCACATCCAAATGATTTACAATACATTTCTCTTTAGCTGCCCACACGAATGCTGCCCTTAATGTATTAGCCTTCAGACTAGGTGCAAACACCTCATTGTAGTCATTTACTGTCTGATTGAACCCTTGTGCTACTAACCTGGCTTTATGGGTAACAGTCCCATCTACACCTGTCTTCAGCTAATATATCCATTTACATCCTATGTCATGTTTACCTGGTGATAACTTATCATTTTCATATACTTCCAGTCTTTTTAATGATTCCAGTTCCTTATCCATTACTTTCTGCCAAGCAGCTTGATCCTTAGCAGGGTACAGTTTCAGTTCACTATAATTACTTGGAACTTTATTCACTTGGCATACAACACTAGCCTGATATCTATCAGGTGGTCGTGTTACTCCAGTTTGTTAACAAAAGATTCCAAACTATGTTGAAATTGGCTGGTGTTGAGCATAAATGTTCTGCACCCTACAGACCACAACATAACTCGTTTGTAGAATGAAGAGGGCAAATGTTACAAGCCATGGCTTGTACTATGTTATCTGACTCAGGTTTGCCTGAAACACTGTGGGGTAAGGCCATAATGTGTAGCAATCATGTGTTAAACAATGTAGTTAACACAACTGGCAAATTGCCATTCACTCACTGGCATGGCAGAAAACCAAATTTAAGTTATCTACACACATTTGGAGCACCAGCAGGGGTGTATATTCCCTCACAAGTCAGACTGAAAGGACAGCATAGAGCTAGGAAATTATTTTTTGTAGGTTACAAAGCCAACCATAGATTGTTTAGTTTCTGGGATCAAGGCACAGCTCATATTTATTGTAGTGCTAGTGCAAAATTTCTTTAGCACGTTGGGTGGAATAAACTGGAACAGGAATCCAGCAATGATATTATTATTGACACCCAAATAGTCCCAAAAAATGAAATTGTTAAACCTTCATCAAAGAGTTATAGTTGCGTTTTTAAAGTTGTAGTGACGTTTCTGCAGAATCTCGTCTGCCATCATCAGGCTTGTGTATTGTGTTCATCAGAATGTATACATATATACATTTTACAGCAAGGTTTGAGTGATAGTCACACTTATATTTTTCTATCATTGATGTATTCTACCTTGTATTCTACTTCATCATCCTTTTAGTATCTTAGATTCTATATGAATCAAATTAAATTTACAATTAATTAATTTACATTAATTAAATTTACAATTAATTACACGTCTCCCTTGTTTTCAATAAATTGTCAAGCTATCAGATGTTACCTTTTCTTTAACCAATCATATCAGATATCCCATATTTTGTATTAGTCACTGTCTTGATTATTTTTTAAGAGTTTGGTTAGACTGTCCATCTTAACACACTCATGTATTTTATTGATTACCATACTTTCTGAGAGGGATCATAACCAATTTCCAATTTTGGGCAAAGCTTATTCTGGCTGCAGTTATGATATGCAGAATCAGGTATTAGTATTTCTTTTTCATTTTTGGTTCTATCATGCCTAATAAAAAGATTAGACATTTAGCTTTTTATAATTATGATTATTTTCTTGGCTTTTTCATTCTCTATACCCTACCTTTTTGATAGTAATAAAGCAGTCAGGAAGCAGAGGAAGCCAAGGGTTGAATGAGTTTACTTTTGATCAATATAACTTGAGATAATCGAGTGTGATAAACACAACAATTGGCAAAAGGAAATTGCTAATTTCAATAGAAAAGGTCATATGTGGCTCAGGATTGAATTCTGGAGTCCTTGTGTTGTGGCCTGTCAGCCCTGGTCCCTCCAGCAGTCAAATCAGAGGAGGAGGAGATGCCATGGGAGTCAGGGTCAGCAGTAAGGCAACCTGGGAGCACTGAGGAGGAAGAGGGAATGGAGCTGTCAGAAGGGGGGGGGTAGAGTCTGGGCTGTCCATGAGCCCTCAGATGGAGAGTCAATTGTCCCCATATCTGGAGGTGGCTGATTAGGAAGAGGAGGAACAGCTGGGTCCAGTGTCTGACATGTAGATGAACAGAAAGTAAAGGAGAGGAGAGCAGTGGAAATCCATGGGCTGATCCATGGGAAGGAAGAGCCACTGCTACTAATGAAGCCCCACCCTAGCTCTGGGGATGAAAGGCAGGGGACGGAGATGAATAGATGTGGCAGACAACTATTCATCTCCCTGCTGGATGGACTTGTTAGCCTGCATGGAGAGAGAAACTTTTTGCCAGGGCTGCCGTCTCTCCTAATTAAAGTAATCTTTTAGTTCACTTCAGAGGGTTTGTTATGTTTGGGGAACTAGGTCAGAACATCTTGGTTACCTTTGGTGAAAGAGAAAAGGAAAGGGAAATGCTACCCCATTTTCAAAGGCTTCCCTTCTTTCCCGATGGAGATAACAGACAGATATGGAAGCAAGTGGAAGAAGTAATTCAAACCAGCAATTTTGTACCTAAGGCATTGGGGGGGGGGGGAGCAACAAAAATAAACAATGGTCACGTTATATCAACAAAGAAGCTCACATCTAATAATTGGTGATGTATACCAGGAAACAGCAAAGCCATTTTTGTAATCTCATGAATAAGGAGAAAACAAGGCCAGGAAATGCAGGCAGGAAGCATGAGGTTGAATGTGTTTGTTTTTGATCAGGGTAACCACAATGAAAGAGTGTGAGAACCACAGCAGAAGAGATGACTAATTTCAACAGGACATATGTAACTCAGGGCTAAATTATGGAGTCCTTGATGCTTTCTGAGCTGGGATCTTTCCTTTCAGATCTTTTCATTACCAAACTACCGTATATACTCACATATAAGCCGATCTCACATATAAGCCGACCCTTAAAAACTGCCCCAAAATGAGGAATTTTGAAAAAACTCGCATATAAGCCGACCCCCAAATACCATGGTGTGTTGTTTGGGCTAATAACAAAAGAGTATCAATATGCAATGCACTGATGAAGGTTCATTATCAAAGCATTTGTGTAGGAAACAATATTAAGTTAATTGCCCGGTATGTAAAGAATCTGATGTTATATAATGGTAATATATGCACTTATCGTAGCAAAAGCTTGCAGAAGAGCATAAATGAGAATAAAAGCCATTATTGTTGTGTTTTACTTTTATTTATTTTCACAAATTAAACTGTGTCTCAGAATCCTTCAAATTCATCCTCATCATCACCCTCGTCCTCAGATTCCCCAAAGAGATGTTTCCAATTCTCCAATGTATATTTGACATTATCTTCATCCCACATTTCTTCATCTTGATCTTCATTTTCATTTTCTGCCACTTCATCACTGTCTTCATTTTCAGTTTCATTGCTATTCTCCTGCCATACAGCATCATCTTCAGTGCCATCTAATTTGTTGCAAATGCAACATTTTAAAAAGGATTTCTGTACCATTTCTTGTAAAATCATATCCCATGCAATCTTCACCCAAGACACAACTGTGGGCAAAGGAGGGCGTTTGAAGTTTCCTTTGGCTGTTAGTTCAGCCTTGCCATCTGCTATCCACTGTGTCCACAGGTTTCACATGTGTGTCTTGAAGGGTCTGTTCAGGCTGACATCTAGGGGTTGTAGCATTCCAGTCAACCCTCCTGGTATGACTGCCTGTTTGACTCCTTTTTACCTTTTCGGTTAGGTGAGCTCTGAATTGGTCCCAGACTAGCATGGAGTATTTCTTGAGAAGACCTCCATTTCTGCGCACCCACACTTGATTACGCCTTCTTCATCCATCTATCCTTTGGGATGCTGATGGATGAGCACACCACTGGGAAATTTGTCCTTTGGAAGGGTTTTTCATTTAAAGATTACCATCGGGGGTAGCTTCACCCCATCTGCAGTGCAACTCAGCACCACTATAAAATGGGTTTTTTGGTGCCCTGTTGTCTTAATAAGAACTGTTTTTTCACCCTTTTGGTTCAATGTTTTAGTGCTTGGCATGTCAAAGCACATAGGGGTCTCGTCCATATTGCCAATCCTGCCGAGAGGAAAATCACTAGTCTTTCGTTTATTTATCACGAAACGTTGGAAGTTCATCACCTTTTCCTCAAATTCTGATGGTAGCTTTTGGGCTATTTTTGTTCTTTGTCTTAGTGATATCCCATTTCTCTTCAAAAACCTTGTACACCAGCCTGGGGAAGCAGTGATGGCTGAGGTACCTTGGTATTTTCCAGATTTGGCCATCTGCAATACTTGTAAGCACACAGCCAATCTAGACACACTGTAGCCATTCTGCCTTTGAGCCTCAAACCACTCAAGAATGTGCTTTTCCATTTCAGAAAATTGCCCAGCTTTGGGCCCTCTTTTTGTACGCTTTGAACTGGGGGTGCAATCCAATGTACTATCCTTTCTCCATCTTCTAATATTGCTCTCATCCACTCCAAAGGTTCTTGCTGCTTCAAGGTTGCTTGTTTCCTCTGCAGCCTTCACTACTTTTAGTTTAAAAGAAGCAGCATAAGACATTCTTTTTCTTTTAACATCAGACATGGCTATATTTTAATGAATTTTACTGCGGAACTTTACTAAATGCAGAGAAACTGGACACAAAGTTGCATGTGACGATCGCAAACACTACAGCGGTCACATGAATAACTAACCAATCAGAGCGTGTTATATCCGGTGGGAGAAAAAGCAAAATGGAGGCACCAGAGTAAAAAGAAATGTGCTGTATGTATATATCGCTGAATGGTAATATCGATATTGTGTGATCTGAGAAGTGGTGTCATATCGTTATGTCATTTGTGTCAGAAATCAGATTTATGCACGTATAAACCGACCCCCCAATTTTTTTTAAAAAAAAAGCGTTCTAAAGTTGGCTTATATGCAAGTATATATGGTAGGTAACATCATAGAGGCATTCGAGTGTGCAGATTGATGTCTGTTTATATGCAATAGCTTACCTGCCTTGTGCTGGCAAGGATGTGGATTTCTTTTTGGCAGTAAAAAACATCTGTAAGCAAAAACAAACTCAGAGACCACCAAGGACTGCACAATGACTAATATCTATAAGACCAAAGCTCCCTTAGTTTTGGAGAAGATGACATTTGTCTCTGAATCTATCCAACAATAACATAATGTTGAGGAAAGAGGAAGAGAGGAATAGGAGAAGGGATGCTTTGAGGCAGCCAAGGGGCAGGACACGTATTTCCTTATAGGACAATGAATGGGACAGATTTTATAAGCAGCTACAGTTCTCCTTCTGTATCTGGAAAAGTGATCAAACAAGCTATCTACAAGTCATTTCTGCTGTGTGTCTACAGAGAGGCACTGAGGTAAACCGAGTCCTTTACACTGTGGGAGTCAAGATTCATTTCCACAGAAGATAACCGCCATATTGTCCTGAATAATAATTATCAAAATGAGACAATTTATTCAGTACAATGATACTCCTTTCTTTCTATTGAGATGTAACCTTGTCTTATTTACTCATATCTTTGGGCTTCTATATTAAGAGGAATTCTTTCATTGTCTATATCCTCAATTTGTCCATGGCTGACAGTGGAACACTCCTATTCTTTTTTGTGAGAGGAATAATGAACCTGACTAGGCATTTTCCCTTAGAAATAACACAATGTTTAATACTCACATGTTGCACTGGTCAATTTCTTCTGACAATCATCAGCACTGACTGGCTCTCTTCTTCCCCATTTGGCATCGATGTCATCAGCCCTCATACCTGTCCACTACACTCTGTGCCATTTCATGGATAGCCTCTTCACTCTGTGTAATTAATTATGCCTTGTTTCAGGATGAACTGTATGAAAGCTTCCCCTCATTCAACCAAATTTTCATCTGTTACCTTCGTTTGTGTCCCACTTATGGTGGCCTCCAGCTTGGCCCTCTTCATCAAAGGCTACCTTAAATCCCAAATGAAGAGGCAAAGAAAACTTCTCAAAGCCATCTTGTTTGCCCTCTTTGTTTCCCTTATTTGTTCCATTCCACCTTGTGCCATTTATCTCAAAGATGTTCTTTTAAAACATATAATTGAAAGGTATGGAAATTTAATCATATGTGGCTACTTCTGTGCCTGTCCGAACAGCAATGTTAACCCACTGATCTATTTTCTGCTGGGGAGAACGAAGGAACATTACACTACATGCAACCTAAAAGTTAACCTTCAGAGACTTTTCAAAGAGGAAGAAGAGAGTGAAGAGCAATCAGGTGTGATGTACTCATGAGAGTGAGGGTGGGAAATCATATTTTTGTCATGCACAAAGTACAAAGAAGATGCACAAGAAGGGAGAGGTTCTTTTGGCTTCGTATTTCAATTTTTAGAAATGGAGATTTGGAATTATGAGAAACAACAAGAAATACTTGCAGAACAAGAAGATTGGAACAAAGAAGAAGCCATCTTTAATGAACAAGTAATCTTAGGTGGGGGAAAAAAAGGAAAGGAGGGAAAGAGAATGGAAAGTTTAAGATTGGGAAAAACAACTCAAAAAAAAAAATAGAGTGAAAAATAAGTATAAAATCAGAAAGCAACAGAAGAGGGAAATGCAGAAGAGAGAATTAGAAGTAGAGAGACAAGGGGGTAAAAAGGGGAGGGAGAAGATGAGAGGGAAGAAAGAAAGAAAAACAAGTTATAAAGGACATGAACAAATAGGGCCTATTTAGAGATAATGGGTGAAAATTTAATGGAAAAAGGGATTCTGCAAAGGTACATAAGATAGTATTGTTATATTAGAAACAGAAATAATTTTAGAAAATATGAAACAATGTATGATTAAAATGTTTGATAAAATAGCTATCATAATTCAGTGGAATGCTTGTCAATAAATAAATGTAACAAAATGAATATTTAATGATTTACAAAACATATGTGAAGAGAAATAAAGGAAAAATTAATTATGGAGATTATATGTGTCTTTAAGGAAGCATGATATTTAATTGAAAAGAAGTGTTAAAGATGTTAAGATTTTAATGATTATTAATGATAGAACTGAATTGGAATGGAATGAGGGTTTATAATTACATATATTTATAATTCTTTTTTTTAAAGAATATAGTGTGTATTATAAGAATGTACCAAGCAAAATTCGATTAGAAGTTATGTATTATGTATTATATTGAAGGTCATAACTTTAAGGTATATATTGAAGTTTAAATAAGAGTTGAATGGATGTTATTAAAAGATATAAAGGTGTCATACTCCAATTAGTAACTACAGGAGAAAATTCGTTTAATGAGAAAAGATAGCATGAAATTGAAACAGAACAGACAAAGGTATAAATATAATGATTTGAATTGAGATAATCAAAATAAAATTGAGAAAATTAAAAGAGGGGAAAAACTACATAGAAAATGTAGAATAATATATGATATGGAATAGAACACAAAAAGGAGCATGAAATTGAGTTTTGTGTCTGTATAAAGAAGTTCAATCTGGGACCATGCTATTTTCAGAAAAGATGTTTTACTTGTATTTCGTGTGTGAAAACCCAAATAAAACTTTATTTTAAAAAAATAAGTACATAGAAACATAAGCAGTGCCCCTTGCCCAAACTAGCCCAGCTATCTGTTTTGACATTGGCCAAGCAACTGAACAAGGAAGCCCATATCTCTCCAGCATAAGTAGCCCACCCCCAGCAAGGCCACTGATCCTTGGTTTTTCATGAATTGGTCCCATCTCTTTTTTGAAGCCAACCAAGCTGCTAGAAAATGTATTAGAATAGAATATAGAATAACAGAGTTGGAAGGGACCTTGGAAGTCTTCTAGTCTAACCCTCTGCTTAGGCAGGAAACCCTACACCACTTCAGACAATTGGCTATCCAACATCTTTTTTAAAACTTCCAGTGTTGGAGCATTTACAACTTTGGAGGCAAGTTGTTCCACTGATTAGTTGTTCTGTCAGGAAGTTTCTCCTTAGTTCTAGGTTGCTTCTCTCCTTGCTTAGTTTCCACCCATTGCTTCTTGTCCTGCCTTCTTGTGCTTTGGAGAATAGCTTGACTCCCTCTTCTTTGTGGCAGCCCTTCAGATATTGGAAGACTGCTATCATGTCATCCTTAGTCCTTCTTTTGATCAGACTAGACATACCCAGTTCCAGCAACCATTCTTTATATATTTTAGCCTCCAGTCCCCTCATCATCTTTGTTGCTCTTCGTTACACTTTTTCTTGAGTCCACTAGAATTAAAATTAGGCCACTCATTTTCTCAGAAGGAAGAATGAAATGAGATGAGAAGGGATTCCTTTCATGCTCTTGGGGGGGGGGGGATTACATAATGACCAATGCATAAAAGTAATTTTTAAAATGAAAAAAAAATATCTTTTTCCTGAGCTAATAGCATTCCTACCTCCATCACTAGGGGGTATATTCCTAGTTGCATAAAAGAGGAAGCTGTTATAATATTGACTGGAAATAGCCATTTTATTGGCTAGGGGAATTCTGGGTATTGAAATCTTACAGTTGCCATGTTTGAAAAGTCCTGGTCTAGACCAGTCTCTAATCCTCCACTCCAGAGTTAAGTGATTAAGAAAGTGGTGGTCTCATAGATCCAGTTTTATCTGAATAATACTGATTTTGGGGGGGCTTTTCAACTAGATTTCATTCAATATACAGTTTTCAGATTGCTTTCGTTGTCTTGGTGAATAGTCAGAAAATTAAGATGCTTAAAATCTGGATTACCACATTCCACATTTTGAAGTTTTTTCCGCTTGTTTTTCCACCTCTAAAATCTTATTTTCAATTAAGATAACAAGGCAACAAAGACTGTCCTAAAGTTTGACAGAAACTGGTGATGAAATGAAACTCCTAAGAATTTTAGAACAGTAGGATGCAAAGTAAAAATTAAAAAAAGATAATCTGAAATATAAGAAGGAATCTCTACTTTCTTAAAAACACCAGGAACATCATCTTACAGAAATTACAGAAGATATCTGCAGCATGAGACTAATTTTACTAATTAAGCAGTAAACTGTTTAAGAAAGTGAGGTCAAACCTTCAGAGAGTCATGATATCATTTTAGAGAGAGAGTTTAAAATGTAATAGTGTTTATGACTGCTGCATTGAATATTGAAAACCATTTTTGTATCTTCTTTTTTCTACTTTTCTTAATCTTTTTTCTGTACTTGAATACTTTTTGCTCTCCTTTTGTTTTCTTTTTTCTTCCTTGTTTTATGTTAGTTTTGATTAATGTTTAACTTTTTAAAAAAGCTTCAATAAAAATGAGAGGGAGATGATGATGAAGTGATTAAGAAGCTATAGAGATTGAGAGATGGAAATAAGAGAGAGAGGGGGATATAAGAGAGAGAGAAAGAGAGGGAGATAAGAGAGAGGGTGGGAGAGAGATGTGTGTGAGAGAGAGGGAGATAAGAGAGAGGAAGACAGAGAGAGGGGGAGAGGGAGATGGGGGAGGGAAACTTGAGAGAGAATGGAGAGAGATGTGTGAGAGAGATGGAGATAAGAGAGAGAGAGAGAGATATTTCGGTTAACTTCCATTAACCAGACAAAAAAACTTCTCTTTGGAAGTAAGAAATACGTCACAAGAGCAAAAGGAAAAGGGGGGGGGAGAGAAAGAGAGAGAGAAATAGAAAGAGACAGAGAGAAAGAGAAAGAAAGAGAGAGAGAAAGAGAGATACAGGGACAGAGAGAGAGAGAAAGAGAAAGAGAGAGACAGGGACAGAGAGAGAGAAAGAGAGAGAGAGAGAGAAAGAAAGAGAGAGAGAGAAAGAAAGAGAGAGAATAGGAACATAAATCCCCCACACACACTATTTTAACATCCATTTCGGCTGCCGATATCCGCCCTCAACGATACGAAAATTCGGCCAGGCTTTTATGATGTAGTTATATTCCTTTCCTCCCACAAGAGAGATTACAGGACAATGGTTTATTATGGCCCTTACTCTCAAAGATGCTTTTTTCCCCCAAAGAAAAACAAAACAAAGAAAGTCCAGTTGCCTCTTGAAAAAGTACTTTTGAGACAACCAAGACCTGAAAGACGGACCAACCCCAAAGACATAATAAGGCTGTTGCTGTTAATAATCCACAGATTTTTTTTGTCTTTCCACTTTGGACATCTCTGCAGCTGATGATCAAGGAGCCAGGCTCTCCAAATCTGTCGGCTTGAAAGGCGATGGCATGGGGGACTTCCAAGCCCCTCCGGGAAGGTTGTTTGGTTTTTCTCAACCCAAAAAGCGCCGCTTTCGGCCGTCGCCCGACCGCAGGCGAGAAAGCTCCGCTCCGAAGTGACGAAAGAAGGACCCAATTTGGTTTGTACAGGGCAGCAAAATCAACGCAGCCTTCTTTTTGGCCACCAAGCGCCTTTAATGGAGTTTTGCACGACTGCGTCATTTGCATGCCTGGTTGGAACCACCCTTTCTCCTTCGCCCGCAAGGTTTCAGCTACTAAATCGTTGAAAATGAAGGTTTGACTTCTCCGGGCCCGCGTAGAATCGCTTTACTTGCACAGGTACGTCGTGGTTATTCTTAGGTTTGGTTTTTTTTTAAAAGGGGGGGTTCAAAATTACAACGCCCTCTGGGGGGGGGGGGATGAAAAAAAATATAAATAAATAAATAAATAAATAAATAAATAAATGAGGAAGTGGCTGGAAAGGAAAGGATCAAGCTATTTTCTAAAGCACCTGTAGGCTTGACAAGGAATAATGGATGGAAACTGAACAAGGAGAGATTCATCCTGGAAATAAGGAGAAATTTTCTGACAGTGAGAACAATCAATCCATGGAACGGAAGTTGCCTTCTGAAGTTATGGGAGCTTCATCACTGGAGGCTTCCAAGAAGAGATTGGGCTGCCATCTCTCAGAAATGGTGTAGTGTCTCCTGTTTGGGCAGAGGGTTGGACTAGATGACCTACAGGGTCCCTTCCAAGTCTGTTAATCTGTTAATTTGCAAAGTTTATTCTGACATTTAATAAAATATCTGTTTAGTCTCCTTTCCATTCCATTGTAGATTAGAGGTGAGGAATCTGTATTTCCCAAGAACACACAGACACGTACACATACACACAGAGAATATCATAACCCCACCAACTCTCCACTTCTCTAAATGAAGAAAGGATCTGTAACCAACAAAATATATTTGAAAGAAAGCTTGCCTGGGTAGTTTCACTTTCAAATGATGAACTGTAGTCAATACTGACTCTAAAATAACTTTTCAATTAAGTGTTAATCAATTGTTTGGCAAGGAGCCTCATGGAGCCTGTGTCTTGGTGCAGATGCTCTCAGTGTACATAAAACAAAAGATACATTCATCAAAAGTCAAGAATCATCAGGTACAACACTTAATAATAGTCATAGGGTATAATAAACAATCAAATCATATTACAAAACAGTCAATAAAAATTGTAAGGATACAAGCAACAAAGTTACAGTCATACAGTCACAAATGGGAGGAGATGGGTGATAAGGAGTGATGAGAATATTAATAGTAATAGGTTTGTAAATAATTGAACAGCATTGAAGGAATTATTTGTTTAGCAGAGTGATGGCGTTTGGGAAAAAACTGTCCTTGTGTCTAGTTGTTCTGGTGTGCAGGGCTCCATAGCATTGTTTTGAGGGTAGGAGTTGAAACAGTTTAAGGGCCTGTCACATAGGCCAACGGATGCAAAAAGTATGTAAAAAGGACACAACGGACGAGAAAATTTTCCATCCATTGCTATCCACTCTCAAAAGTGCCCCGAATTTGCATAAACAGAGCAGACAACAACGGAAAGGAACGGATGGGGGGAGGATGTAGCCAGGATGTAAAGCAGATAATCTAAGGAAGTCTAGCAGATGGAAGCGGATGGAAGCGGATGGCACATCCGCAGGGCTTCCAGGGGAGCACAGCGAAGCGGACGCACAGCGAAAGGAACGGATGCAGAGCGGATGCCGAGCGGATACAGTGGATGCATCACGGAAGCCTAGCGGATGCAAAGCATTCACTGCGCATGAGGGGAGGATGCATTGCGTCAGCTCCGTGGCTATAAAGGGATGCAGCTCGCAAGCAGGTCACCATTCAGAGGAAAGACCTGCTGCCAGACACATCTCCAGCCAACAACCATGGGGAAGAAGAGGAAGCCTGTGCCATCTGCTGCCAGCCCTGGCAAAAAGGACATGGCCACCATCCCACCTCCTGGCCCTGACTTTGCTTCTACTGGGGCTTCTGCTGGTGCTGCTCTGGTGCTGGTGCTTACTCTTCTGCTGCTGATCCTGGTCCTGCTGGTGCTGCTGGTGCTGCTGGTGCTGCTGGTGCTTCTGGTGCTGCTGGTGCTGCTTTTGCTGCTACTGTTGTTGTTGCTGCTGCTGATGGTGGTGTGGTGGAGCAGCCCCTAGAACCTCGAAGCCCCTCTGATGAGGGCCCAGATGGCCCTGCCAGAGGGAGGAAGAGGCATACGAGAGAATGGGAGAGGAGGCAATACTCCATCGAAGAGGAACATGAGGATGAGGTGCTCGAATGGCTGAGGGAGAATGAGTATCTACGGAGGAGGGGACACAGGCTCTATCGAGACACCAAGAGGAAGCAGGCTGCTTGGAGAGAGAAGGCAGAGAGCCTGGGCTACACTTTGGAGGTCCTCCTCAGGTGGTGGAAGCACATGCACACCTGGTACGTGAAGCTGCACCTCAAGAAGTCTGGCCAGGCCACGGTCCAGCTCACCGACCGGGAGACCTACGTGATGGCCAAGTGCAGCTTCTTGGAGGGTGAGATCCACCACCGAGGAGCAGCCCCTCTGACAACCCTCTCTCTCAAGCAGCCCACAGAGAGCCAATCCTCTTCTGGCCAAGAGTCAGCTCCTGTGTCCAGGCAGGTATCTGTGGAGCGTCCCATGACAGAGACCCCCCCAACAGCTGCACTCCCCATGGCGGAGCACGTGCAGGACCCCCTGACGCAGTTGGAGCAAGGAGAGGGCACTTCCACCAGAGACCAACCCACATCCACCCCCAGCTCCACCTCCACAGAAAGCAGGCAGAGAGCCAGACCAGAGAGGCAGAGCCACACTGTCCTGCTGGAGATCAGGGACACCATCAAAAGCAGTGTAGAAATCCTCTCTCAGCTGGTACACACTGACATACCATCCTCAAACTGCAAGCCCTTCCTCACCTACGTCAAACAGACATGTCGGAATCCCAGTACCAGGTGATAAAGGACAGGATCACCGGTTTTCTGCACAACCCTCCAGGTCCAGCTGAACCTGCTCCGACCCAGTCCAGGTCTGCTCCTCCACCCCAGGTGATGTCACAGGCCTTCCAAGGCTTTGCACAGGCCCTCACCTTCCAAGGCTATGGCCACCAGGAGTTCCAGCAGCACAGGCAGCCATTCCCAGTCCAGCCACAGGTTCATCGAACGCCACCGATGCCACCGATGCCACCCACACCACAGATGCCACTCACGCCACAGATGCCACCGACGCCTCACCTCACTCACCTGCAGACCAGACAGCCCCAATACACTCCTACCTCCTCCACCCCACAGCCAAGCCCAGCCTCAGAATATCTGTCATCGGTCTTGGGACTGACACCCCATGTCATGGAGGAAGGGGCTCTCAACATCACAGGACTGAGCCAGCTCTCTGAGAGCTTCCTCCACACACCATCCCCTGTTGTCCTCTCGGGGCCAGGCATCCCAATGGCGCCTCAGACCAGCACTCCAGCAGCCACCTCCACAGCACCTGGACCCTTCATCCCTGAGACTTTGGTCATGCCTCAGAGTGACTGAGAAGAGTGCCAGAGATTGGGTTGCTACCTGTTGACTTTATCTTTGCTTGGGACACTTTACTTGAGTCATTTTCTTTCACAGTTTGTTATTAATAAAGATTATCTTTGCTTCACACACTTGCTTCAGTTCTTTTTGTCAACAAAGTCTTGGTGGAAACTTTTAGAAATGGTTTAAGCCTTTGCATGCTTGTGGGATGGGTAAGGATAGCAGTGGGATGGGCAGGGATACCTGTGGTATGGGTAATAGCTGTGGGATGGGTTAAGATAGCTGTGGGATGGGTTATGATACATGTGGGATGGGTAATAGCTGTGGGATAGATAAACCTCCAGTGCAAGCATAGTGGGACTGTATGGTCCACCCTCCCAGGTGCCAAACCTTTGGCCCTTTATTATCAATAACAATGTAATCATTGATCCACACATTCCAACATAAACACAACTCTTTATTAAATGCCCTGTTCATTGTAGGGCCACTCAACATGCATGGCACAATCTCATCAGTTTGATGAGACAGGCTGATGGAAGCATCCATTAAGCATCCATGATCCTGTCTTGCCACTCCACCGCTCCAGCTGGGGAGTTGCACCAGTGTTTCAGGAGGTTGCGCTGCTTCTTCCCTTCACGTGAAGCTCTGGTGGAGCCTTGCACATCCACAGTATCTATCAGGTTTCGCCCTTGCCTCCATTCACCAGGTTCCATGTCCCCATTGCCTTGTTGGCGGTCCACGAGCCTGTTCTGCAACACTGGGTAGCAGGTGCGCATGAGATTGTGCAGGATGCAGCAAGCTTCCACGATGTTCCTCATGGTCTCTGGGCGATGCTGCATGGTGGTGAGAAGTGCCTGGAACCTGTTGGCCAGGATGCCAAAGGCGTTCTCCACCACCCGCCTTGGACAGCCTGTAGTTGAAGATCTTCTCTTCACAGGTGAGGTATCTGGAAGTGTAGGGCTTCATGAGGTAGGTTCTGAGGGAGAAGGCGTCATCCCCCACGATGAAGTGGGGTACATCTTGTGTGTCATTGGGCAGGGGGTCTGGATCTGGGAAGCCCATGATGAGGTTGCGTTCCAGCCCCTCCTTGAGGTGACTGGCATTGTATACCAGGGCATCTGAAGATGAGTTGTTGCCTGAAGCATCGATGTACATGAACTTGTAGTCAGCATCGAACATGGCAAAGAGGATGATGCTGAAGAAGCCCTTATAGTTGTGATAAGTGGACCCTCAGTTGGCTGGAGCTTTGCAGGCCACTTGCTTCCCATCTATGGCTCCAATGGTGTGGGGGAACATCCATTTCTGATACCACTGCTCTGCAACTTTCTTCCAGCCTTCTTCAGTGGAGGGGTACTGGAGGGGCTCCTCCAGGTATTCTTCGATGATGGCCTGGACCACTTCTCTGGTGTTGTGTGGCACCCTCCAGGCATACTGAATGCTCCTGTACGTGGTCCCGGAGGCCAGGTGCCGCAGAGTCAGTGCCATCTTGAGTCCAGGGTCCAGGCTGGGCCAGAAGTTTGTGCTCTGCTTGGTCAACCTGGGTGTCAGCCGCTGCACAAGTTCGTCAAACATGGCTGGCAGCATCCTCATGAAGTTCTGAAATGCACGAGAGTCTTCATTCCTCAGCTCCACCATCAGCTTGTGATACAGTCCGTACTCAACTCTTCTCGTGATCCATCTTCGGACCCAGACACTTCTTGGACACCTCCTTTTCTTCCCGTAGAACAGGTGAAAGAGCCTGTAGAGGGCTTCGCCCTGTTGTAGAACGATGGCGGCTACCAAAAGGAGTGTGTGACGATCCATGGTGGAGATGACTGGATGCTGTGGAAGAGCAAGAGCCATATGAAGGCTGAAGAGGTCTGCACCGCAGGGCTGTTGGACTGAAAATGAGATCCAGATGATTTCTCCCCCTTTTTATAGGAAATATCAATTTTCTACTAGGTGTCCTTTTGCATCCTCTAGGCATCCTGCAGACATGCTAAATATCCGAGATACGTCCCCTATACAAACGTTTTTTCCATTTTAATGCTTTGTATGTGAGCTGCATCCACTTTCATCCTTTCTACGTCCGTGCTACTAACACTGCGTGTCCGTTCCACATCTGTTTTGCTTCCTCTCTGTTTCCGTTTTCCACTGGAGCGGATTTGAGTTGCGCGGATGTGCAGAGAATGCCTAACGGATATAGCGGACACATAACGGATGACGACGGATGTATAACGGATGTTCCCCATATGCGTAGCAGATGTATAACAGACGCATTGGATACTTTATCCGTTCAAAAAGTTTTGTGCAGCTCAAAACTTTTTGAGCAGATGAAATGTCAGTAGACGGATGCTGGATGGATAGAGAGTATGAAAAACGGACGCAGTGAGTAGAGAAGAGATGCATCGCATTAACCAACGGATGGCAAGTGTTTGTCTCCGTTTTATATCCTCTTTCCATCCGTTGGTGCTGTGTGACAGGGGCTTTATGTCTGGGATGTGAGGGGTCTGTAAATATTTTCACAGCCCTCTTTTTGACTTATGCAGTATGCAGGTCCTCAATGGAAGGCAGGTTGATAGTAATTAGTTTTTCTGCAGTCTTAATTCCTCTCTGGAGTCTGTGTCTCTGTCTGTCTTGTTGGGATATTATAAGATTATATCAATCATTATTAGAAAGTATACTATCTTCCATATTTACATCGATTATATAACCATCCAAATATTTACTAATTGGTTTTTCTTTCTCATGAAGTCCCTATTTAATATAAATCCACTCATCTAATCTCTGTATCTGTCAACTAGTCATTTTGTAGAAAAGTTCCCATTTTATAAAATATTCCAAATCTTCTTTTTCTTTAATTTTTAGAGTTAACCTCTCCATTTCTGCACATTTCAGAATCTTTTGATTATATTATCATCTGTAGGGGTTTCTTCTTTTTTCTTGGTGACTCAGGAGGCTGAAATTCCATTGGGTTACTGTAGCTGTAATGGCTTCTTCCTACTCTGAATGCTGAATTGTGACAAGGATGGCCAAAAGGCAGCCATTTTTGTACTTTTCAACCAGTGTAATATTTTGAATGATCTTTCCCACTCCTTTAGAGAAAAACTTTCTCATACTAAGCTAAAATGATGGTTTAGGCAAGAGGTCACCAAACCTGGCAACTTTAAGACTCGTGGATTTCAACTCCTAGAATTCTCCAGCCATTCTTCTTGGATGAGAAGTGAAATGTCTTCAAAAGAAAAACCAGAAAGTCCAATTGCCTCTTGAAAAATCACCTTTGGGAAAACCATGACCTGGATGACTGAGAATCTCCATTGACATTAAACTCAATTTCTCAGCAACATTTTTCCTGACTGCTGTGACATCAGTCTTCTCATTTCTGACTCCAATAAGCCTTAATATGTTTTTGCAAGTTCTTTTCTCATTTTATTAATTGTTATAAATAAAAAGATTGCTCCACTTTTCATTATTCCGCATTTTTTTAAAATGTCTTTCTGAGGGTCATTCAGTGGTAGAATTCAAAAATCCCAGGAACTGGTTTGCTGCCCAGTTGCTGGGTGGGCCATTTTGTGGCTTCCCACAGGTCCAGAGGTTTCCCTCCGGCCTCTGGGAGAGCAAAAATGGCTTCCCCTGAGCACTGAAGATCCTCCGGAAGCCAGAAACCGGCCTGTTTCTGGACTTCTGGAAAGCCTATCTTCCCCCTCCCATGCAGATCCTGTACTTATCTGCATTGAAAATAGTCTGTGTAGAGATTTCTGGGAGGGGAGGGGCATAGTGGGTGGGGCCAGCTGGTCAGTTCAAATACCAGTTCAATGAACCAGGTGCAAATTTAACATCCAGTTTTCCCGAACCAGTCTGAACTGGTAGAATTCTTCTCCTGGGTTTATTAATGTATTCCTGATCTTTTGATTGCATTTGATCTTGGACTGTAAATACAGTTTATTGCTTGATTTCTTTCAGCCATTTTGACAATGAAAAGAACGGTCAAGTTTGCTCTTGTTTAATAATTATATTTCCCTTTAAATTGCAGTACCCCAGGTGGTCCACCTTATCCAAGGATTTGAACTCTTCTAAGCAAGCAAACACTTTTTGCACAATGGAGCAGCAATTTAATTACTCAGAAGGTATGAATATCATGAAAACTATAATATATATAAACTTTCCCTTTCTTTGTGGGTATACTACTGAAAAAAAAAACCTCAAGTGTTCATAAAGCTTTGTGAGCTTCAGAGGTGGTATTCAGCAGGATTTGACCAGTTCTGGAGAACCGGCAGTGGAAATTTTGAGTAGTTCAGAGAACCTGCAAATACCACCTATGGCTGGCCACACCCCCATCTATTCTCTGCCTCCTGAGTCCCAGCTGATCATCTGGGTCTTCTTTTGTTGCCCTGCACAGGAGAACGGAACTGGAAAGCAGGTTTATGGGGTGGGGAGGAAATGGGGATTTTGCAGTAACCTTCCACCTGGAGTGGGGTGGGAATGAAGATTTTACAGTACCCTTCCCTTGCCACACCCACCAAGCTACACCCACAGAACCGGTAGTAAAAATTTTTGAATCCCATCACTGGTGAGGTTATTCTAAACTTGAAATTCTATCACCAAATGTTGAGTTACTGTTGTCCTCTCTCTCCTGAGGTTGAGGATTGCATTGGCATTTTGAAAACATTCAGTGGGTGAATTCACAAAATGGCTTCTGATGGAATTATTCATAAACTAAAACTTATAGAGAATTTCATCAACACACTGATACCTGATACTTCCTACAGTCCACAACCTCCCAGAATTGTCCTTTGGAAGGACACAAGGTATGAAGTCAACCTCTTTGTTTTTCTTTAATTAGAAAAAAAATTATTAGAGGCCCTGAAGGAAAAACAAGGGGGTGGGGATAGCTTCCTTTTCAAAATGAGCATTTTTAAAAATTGTTTTGAATTAATTATCAGGTTAAATAATTCTGGGGTAGCCTAGGGGATCACAAAGACTGATTATTGGCTAATGATCATCTGGATAATGACAGGGAAAAATTCTACATGGGATTATTTTATTTATACATTCACAGACTCCCATTCCAAAAGAAAAAAATCTGTGTGGATGAAGTTTCTAAGCATTTTTGCTGTCTGCTGTTATTGATCAAAATAATAACTTATTATAATTGCTTCCCTAGGTAATGCATCAATCCCAATATGGCCAGGACAGTTTTCTCCTGGTTTTTGGCACAGATACAAGTAAGTATATTATGATACAAATGTTGTGGTTCACCGCCAGCTGTGCAGATGGTAGCTGAATCAGACAGTGAGGAAGAATGGGGACCAGTCAGGAAAGCTGCAGAGGACTCGGACGAGGGTCCTGTGTCCAATGCAGAGATGGAGCCAGGACCATCTGGGAGTAGGGTGCTGACTCTGGGGCCTCTGGATTCTGGCAGCAGCAAAGCAGAGGACCTAGGGGAGCCCCTTCCCAGAGCGTGTGTTCACAGAACTACTAGAAGGCAAGAGCAGCTGAGACAAAAGAGGCAATTTTGGAGTAAGGCTTTGAGATGATTGCCCCTCCCATAAGGGATAAAGGACAGGCAAAGATGATGAACCTTTGCAGGAAGCAAAGTCGTTCATTCTGTTCGGATTAATCCTTCAAGCTCTGTGTGGATTTTGTACTTCGGTTGGTTTTTTATAATTCATTTGGCACTCTAGTTGTTGCCAGCAATTCAAAGGAGGTAAAGGTGGGTGCTTATCTCAAAGGGACTGTTTGGGACTCATTACCAGCTGAGGATGAAAATAATTCCCAGAATTGAAATAAAAGAAGAGTTGTTTTAATGAACTGTGTGCTTAATTACGGTTTAGCAATCTTGCAAGAAGCTTTAGTTTAAGGGCTGTAATTGCCATCAAGTGATCAAAGAACAGATATGCGTTGATATGTGTAAGTTAAAAAAAATGTTTCTTTCTGTTTATCTGTGTGTCTCTCTAGTGTGTGTGTGTGTGTGTGCATGTGAAGCGATTATAAGATAATAGGTATAAGTATAGACATAGTTATGACTACATGAAATGGATACATATAAGAAAAATAAAAGAAACAATAGGACAGGGAGGGTAGGCACGTTGGTGCGCTTATGCACGCCCCCTACAGGCCTCTTATGAAAGGTCAATAGTAGACAGTTTAAGGTTAAAGTTTTTGGGTTTTGGGGAAGAAACCACAGAATCAGGCAGAGTATTCCAGACATTGACCACTCTGTTGCTGAAGTCGTATTTCCTGCAATCAAGTTTCTTTCTTGATCATATGACAACTGTCACATGTGGGGTTCACCTGTAGGCCCACAATTATTTTCCTTTGCTTGTAGAAAAAGATCATCAACCTCAGGATTTCCAGAACCTTTGATTATAACTTTCTCTAACCTACAGTTACTCGACATCTGCTATAAGGTGGACATGTGTTATTTGTTGTCGTCATTTCCCCCATCTGACAGATGTAGTTTAAAATCATTTAACTTTTTCAGTATCAAAGTGAGCAGCTTTTCTCTAATAAACACTAACTATACTTACTAGAATTAACAAACTCTGTGTGAAATTGATAAGCCCTTAATCAATTACACTCTGAAAGCTAACCACTAGCAATAGCACATTCATCTCAAAGTGCATTTCAATTGTGTGCCTGTTTGCACACTTGCAATTCAGTGATAGGATTCAACTGATGTAACAATTGGCTTGGTGGGCACATGCTTCATGCAGGCATGTGTGTCAGATGCGCACTGTGCATTCGCAGTGCTTTTAAAAATAGAAGAAAAACTTTTTACTGCAGCCTGGGTGAGTAAAAACAGCTGAGGCATGGCAATCTGGGCTACCATGCCAATCAGCTGGTCTTCAAACAAAGGAAATACAGCACAGAATAGAGCAGGGGTGGATAGGCAGCCTCAAACAATTCCAAGAAATACCAGTTTGCCCAAACTGGTCCATACTGGCTGAATTCCACCCCTGTTGCAATCCCTTACTCTCCAAAGAATGTAAATATTAAACAATTTGTATGACTTTCCCCTGCATTTATCATCCTTTCCAATTGTTTGTGTTTTCCTGTGCCTGTTCAAATACCAGGTAACAGGACTCTGCCCTCTGCCACAATATCTAACTGATATCAGGTTTCTTGAAATACACTTTGAGAGATTTGCACAGAAGCTTCAGCCACTATTGAATTTAGCAATCTTGCAGGAAACTTTAGTTTTAGGGCTGTGATTGCCATCAAGTGATCAAAGAGTAGACATGCGTTGATATGTGTAAGTTAAAAAAAAGTTTCTCTCTGTTTATCTGTGTCTCCCTGAGTGTGTGTGTGTGTGTGTGTGTGAAGCGATTATAAGATAATAGGTATACATATAGATATAGTTATGACTACATGAAATGGATACATATAAGAAAAATAAAAAGAAACAATAGGACAGGGACAGTAGGCACATTGGTGCGCTTAGGCACGCCCCCTACAGACCTCTTAGGAAAGGAGTGAGGTCAATAGTAGACAGTTTAAGGTTAAAGTTTTTGGAGTTTGAGGAAGAAACCAATGAGTCAGGTAGAGGATTCCAGACATTGACCACTTTGTTACTGAAGTCGTATTTTCTGCAATCAAGTTTGGTGCGGTTAACCATGAGTTTGTATCTATTGTGTACTCTTGTGTTGTTATGGTTGAAGCTGAAGTATTCATTGACAGGTAGGACATTGCAATATACTGTATAATTTTATATACTACCGGGATATTGGTGTAGTTCTAGGTTTTCTAGGTCTAGAATTTCAAGTCTGGTGGCATAAGGTATTCTGAAACGGGTAGAGGAGTGGAGAACTCTTCTTGTGAAACATTTCTGGACTTTCTCAACTGTATTAATATCAGATACATAATGCGGGTTCCAGACTGATGAGCTGTATTCAAGTATTGGTCTAGCAAATGTTTTGTATGCCCTAGCTAGTAATGTGATATTACCAGAGAAAAAGCTACGTAGGATTAGGTTAACAACTCTTAATGTCTTTTTGGCTATGTAGTTACAGTGGGCTCTATCACTTAGGTCATGAGAGATGTGTACTCCAAGGTCCTTTAGAGTTTGCATTATCAACAAAGTCTTGACTATTCAGCTTTTATTTTATTTTTTGATTTATTTATTTATTTTGCCAATATGTAAGACAGAGCATTTATTTGTTAAGATTTGAAAATGCTATTTGTTTGACCATTCTGATACATAGTCGAGGTCTTTTTGAAGAGTAGCAGTATTGTCGGTGGTGTTGACTAGCTTTACATCATCAGCGAAGATAACACAGTTGCTCTTCATATGATCACAGAGATCATTTATGTAGAGTATGAAAAGAGTTGATCCAAGAACACTGCCTTGGGAGACACCACTACGGACAGGTACAGAATTTGATAGGATGCTCCCAATTTGTTGACTATTTGTTGTCTGTTTCACAGGAATGCTTCTATCTTGTTATGCAGTTGCCCAGAGATATCATAAGATTTTAGCTTTAGGAGTAATTTGTCATGTATCAGTGAATCAAAGGCTTTACAGAAGTCTATGTAGATTGCATCTGTTGCTTTGCCCTGATCAAGTTGTGTAATCCAAATGTTTTTGCAGTGTAAGAGTTGCAGATTTCAGGATAGTTTTTTTTCCTGAAACCAAATTGTTTATTAGAGAGTAGGTTGTTTGTTTCTAAGTGGAGGATAATGGATTGGTTAATAATTGATTCCATAATGCAGCATAAAGAGATTAGTCTGTAATTTTCAACTAGGCTGTGGTCTCCCTTTTTGAACATGGGGATGACCATGGCTAGTGACCATAGGTTTGGCAAGGAGCTAGTCCTGAAAGATTTTCCAAAGATTATGGTTAGAGGTTCGGCTATGGCAGTAGATAGCTTTTTTAAGAAGTAGGCACATATTCCATCTGGTCCAATAGATAGAGATGGTTTTAGATTGCACAGTGCTTTTTCAACATTGTCTTCTGTAAAATCGATATGTATTAGATCATTGTAGTTTTCTGTGGTTTGACGAGGAAATACTGGGCATGATCCATTGCTATTTACAAATACTGAGCCAAAGAATGTGTTAGAGGTATTGGCTTTAATGGTGTCGTTGTTGTAGTCTTTACCATGAGGTCCCATTGGGTGGGATGGACCTTGAGTCTTTTAGTTTGTTGTTTACAAAATTATAGAGAGCATGGGTGGAATTGGTGCGTAGAAGGTTTTCCTCTTGCTTAATGTGATAATTGGTGCATTCAGTCTTTGTCTGGTGGCATAAATTTTTGGATCAGCTTTTGAAGTTGGCAATGTGATTTTTTTTTCTCCAAAGTGATTTCCTTTTGGATTGAAGCTTCCTTATTGTTATAGGTAATTTGTTTTTTCTGGTTTTGGGAGCTGTATGCCCTAGCTAGTAATTATACATTGGTACATATAATTTGATGACTCTTTTGACTTCAAGTAAAAATATGTTGTAATGGTCTTCAACAGTGTTGTATCCAGTGAATAGAAATTGCCAATCAAGAGATGAGAGATCGTTGTCTATAAGATCATAGTTGCCTTTTTTGAAGTTATAATTGGGAATCCCATCGTTATGATGATTTTTGTGTGGATGTATGTTGAGACAAAAGTCAATCATGTTGTGGTCACTGTTGAAAAAGGGTTCTTTAATTTGTATTCTGTAAATTGAATTCAAACTATTGCAGAAGATGAGATCAAGACAGTTGTTAAGTCTCGTATTGTTGGTTACTTGTTGTTCCAGTCCCAGATTTATTACAGCACTGTAGAAGATTACATATATGGGTTCAGTTTTACATTTGTTTAGGGTCCAGTTAATATGAGGTAGATTGAAGTCACCAAGAAAGATAAAAGCATGTGGGCAGGATGTTGCCCATGTTAGTAGTGAATTTAACTTGTTTACATGTTCAATGTCATAATCAGGGGCTCTGTAACATAATAAGAATCAAAATGTAATATTTAAGGACAGTTCACAGATGATAGTCTCAGGAAGAGCAAGCTCCTGGGTAACTTGGATGTTTTTTAGATGTAGAACTTTTTATAGAAGAACACCACCACCACCCCTACGGATTTCACAATCTGATCGGTAAACATAATAGTCTTTTACTGTGGTAATGGAGTCAGGGAGAGATACATTGAGCTATGTTTCACAGGCAAATATGATGTCGAATTTAGCTGTATTTAGTCAGAGGAGAAATTCAGGTATTTTATTTATATGGCTTCTTGTATTGAGTAGTTCGCATTTAAGGCCAGTTGTAGTTGAAATTGAAGTAGTTAGGCACGTGTGTGCCTAGTTTTGAGTGATAGTGGGTTGGATGAGATTGGCTTGGATGCAGAGTTGTGGGTTATTTTTGATAACAATCAGCATGGAAGTCAATGTACAGATCCTTCTCTCCATTGTCCAGACGTCTTTTGAGTTCTGTGCGGAGTTTATGGGAGCGGATTCTTTGCAGTATGGATAAGTCTGGTCTTGAACAAAGTTTTTTATGGTTGGGATTGGTTTTTGCAATGGTGTTTATTGTATGAATGTGTGTGTGTTTGTGTGTCTATGTATTTCTCTAAGAAGGACTGATTCTCCTTTTTTTTTTTTTAGGATACAAGAGAATCATGCCAGGATTGTTGGAATACCTATGAATGATCCTGAAAAGAGCAATATTCTTTTCAATGCTATTAGAATTTCTCCAAATATTTCTAAAATTCCAGAATCCTTTTCTTCTCCTTATGATCAACTGTTTGATAATGTAACAGAAAATGTTCTCACTGGATTCTTTGCCCTTATTTGCATTTTGGGCCTGGTGGGAAATGGAACGACAATTTATCACCTGGCCTATTGTATTAAGAGGAATCCTTTCACCACTTTCATCCTGAATCTCTCCATTGCTGATTTTGGGGTCCTCGCATCCCTTATTACTGCAACCATATTTGTGATAGTGTTTACTGTGAGTCACAGAACATACCTCATCGATACCTTTTTCTTCTTACTTTTGGAGCTCTTCTTCTTCACCTATTCTGCCAGCCAGTTTCTGCTGATGGCCATCAGCCTGGACAGGTGTGTGGCTGTCCTCTTCCCACTCTGGCATCGCTGCCATCGTCCGCCATATTTATCCACTCTTGTTTGTAGCCTCATTTGGATCCTGTCCTTCCTGCTCTCTGCGGTACATTTCATTCTCCACCAAACCAGGGCCTTGGAAAGTTCACCTGTGCTTTACCAGCTGATTGTGAATGGTTTACTTTGTACACCTCTCATGGTTGTGTCCACTGTGACTCTCTTGATTCATATGAGATCTAAATCTCAACGCAATCAAAGGAAACTTCTCATCACTATCTCTCTAGCTCTCCTTTTCTTCCTCCTGCTTTCTCTCCCAATGAATGTCTTTTATGTCATTGAATATTTTGATACCTATAATATCCTCATGATGACCATTGGGCTAGGATGTGCCACTCTCAACAGCAGCATCAACCCACTCCTTTATTTCTTAGTGGGGAGAAAGAAGAGAGGAAAAGATCAGCACAGAGCATCTTACAAGGTTGCTCTGCAAAGAGTTTTCAAGGATGAGAAGGGAAGCTCGGAGGAGCAGGAAACCATGAAGGAAGACCACTTATGAAGACTCATAAATATTTCATATACAACATTTTAAGCTACAATTTTATTTGACACATGATAGATGCTTTTCTTAAGAACATACAGATTTACTGAGCAAAGTACTTAAAAACAAAACTATGTAAACCGGAAGTATTGCTGTGCCCATAATTTTCAATCTGAAGAAGCTGTTTAGCACAAAATGTGACATTTTTTATCTTGAAAAATTTTAGGCATGGTATCATTCAATTATATTTTATCACAAGTTTATTATTAATAATCATTAATTAGTGGGTTTCTTTTTTGACAAAATATATGTAGCTTCTGTAATAGTAAGCTTTCTCTCCTGGCACTCTTTTACAATGATTTCAAATACTTTACTAGTTGATACAAACCTCACCTGGCAGAGTTCATGAACAGGAGAACCTTAACAGTCTTTCTTTCTCTTCAGGGTTTGTATTCTTAATGTTGTATGGCTATTTTTGGAATAGAAGGTTTTTTTAAGGATGTGATGTGAGGGTGTGGGTATTTGCAAAGAGAGAGATGATAGTGGTGGAGATAGACATACAGACGTATCAATGTAGCTGTACTGTAGATACTGTAGTGAGATATAGATGACAGTTTTTCAAAATATTTTTGCACATTATGTATTTTATATTTTTCCAGCTTTCGTTTGCATTCTAGCCTTTTTATTCTGGTCTGTGCCCAAAATAAACATTTAATTTGATTTATGTTATGGAATTGGAGGGGAGGCCTCTTTCTTAAGGAGCTAAAAGGCAAATCAGCCTTCTCTGTAAAATCTGCATGGGATTTATCTGATAGATATGCAGAGTGTGCTTTAGTCTGGCAAGATTCCCATCTGTATGCAAACAGCAATTAAATAGACTATACTAAGCAAATTGTTGTATTGTTCTTGATTTCCTGCACTTTACCTCTTGATAGCTGCATCATGGATTATATTCTTTTGGGAAGTATGCGGGAAGAAGAAAAGGCTCCCAGCTTGGAAACAGCTCTTAGTGCTGAAGGTCATCCAGGTGGTACCAGGGGCTGCCACCATCAGTGCCACTGTGCAAGAATATAGATGGAAATGAGATGGGTGAAAGGAATGATTTTTACCTGTGACTCCATTTAACAACTTGAGTGATCACTTAACAACTGAAACTGGAAGTGCTGGGATTCATGTTGTTGAACAGGGAATCACAAGGTGCCTGATTTAATTATAACAATGACTTATGACTGCAGTTCTAGGTTCAAATGTGATCCTTAAGTCAAGGACTATCTGTAATATGTTGTATTATTCATATTTCATCACTAACCAATCACTATTGATGAGCATAAAATGTTTTTTCCTCCTTTCTTAGTTTGTAATATTTTTAACTGTTTTTAAACAGGATTAAAGAACATTTTTCTATGAATTATAAAGGTTTTATTTGAAAAAAGTTGGGAAAAAAATGCATATTTTGGAGGATTGCAATAGACCTGTTTTAATTAGGTTGCACCAAATGACTGAGACTTACTGGATAATGTTTGATTTATAAAATCTGCAAGGTCTACTTCTGATTCATAGGATAAGTTTTTAACTACTCTCTTGGTGTCAAGAAGTATTATTAACAAAGTGCATTATAATGCAGACAAAACCATCAAGCAACATTTTTCCATGATGTAAAGCTTTCATTCCAGTTCAGAATCACTATGGAATCCCTCACTGATGTGTCTGGATTTCGTTGTTGGCTTGCAATCATTTTATTGCTTGATTTTACCTGATGTGATTCAGGGAAAATTTCAGAAAGCCAGCAACCATGCCCAGAGAGTACCAATAACTCCCCATTTCATCCCAGAACTATTTAAATATATTTTCTTCTGTATGGACATATATTGTTCTTAACTAAGATTTTGTGAATCTCCACTGAAAGACACAGTTCTCACTAAGGTACTAATGGTTCTTTAAGTTTCAAACTGATAACACTTGCTGTTATAAGTTAAAAGTAAATAATTGAACTATTGAAGAAGAAGAAGAAAACTATTGAAGCTGCAGAAGAAGAAAAGATGGTTAGTCAAAAAGTCATCCAAGGAAAGTCAATCAACAAAGGAAAGAAATTTTGTGTGTCTCGTTTTGCTTTCAAGAGGAAGACACAAAATGGAAGTCAAAATCTAGTCTAAACTCCAGAGAGCCAAGTAAGATTTGTCAGCCTGTCCAAAGATCAAAGTTTCCAGGGGATTTTTTTACACAAAAAAATACACTAGAGCAACACACCAGCACAGGAGCTGAGACAATTGTTTCCAACACAGAAACTGGACTGGTGAGAGCTCTTACTTAACTCACACTACAGGCAGCTCTTTTCAGTTAAGCCCTGGTACCACTGCACTTATGGATGCAAAGAGGATGTAAAATGTTAAAAAAAGCTTGCCATCCATTGGAAAACGCTATGCACCCTGTTAGGGATAACATTGTTTACCCTAACTGGTTTAGGTGAAATAATAACTATGAATCATAGTTGTGTATGTTAAAGTGTCTGCAGCTTTAACTGTGGAATAGTAATTAAGGGAGTGG
>BLBF01000002.1:5010991-5030455 GCA_015471245.1 Laticauda colubrina | reverse complement strand
GGGGGGGGGGGGATCCCAAAACCTTGGGATTTTTCCTAGCTCAAGTTTGGAGCCATATGGAAGAATATGGGGAGGATTTTCCCTCAGAAGCGGCCAAAGTGAGGTGTGTTTCCAGGGCTCTGGAGGGAATAGCGGCAGAGTGGATGGTGACCTTGCATAATGATAATGCTCCTCAGCTGCTGAATTATAACCTATTCATGGCTGCACTGCGGGCTAGGTTTGAGGACCCATTGGCAGAGCGCAAGGCCCGAATTAGGATGAAAACCATAAAACAGGGGCAGAGGTCTGTGGCTGACGACACCCAAGAATTTAGACAGTTAGCAGGCCATTTCCAAGGCTGGCCCCAAGAAGCCCTGATAGAACTGTTTAAAGATGGTTTAAATGAAGATGTGTACCAGAGATGCACTGCTAGAAGAGACCCAAATGACTTGCAGATGTGGTACTTGCTGGCAGAAGAAGTGGAGATTGATTTAATCCGAAGTAAACGGCGGGGAAGTTATGGGTGGAGCAAGTTTCCCCCCCCCCCATGTCCTCAAGAAGCTCCTAAACCTCAGAAGGGAGGAGTGGCGGCAAGACCCAACCCCTCGGCCTGCTTTCGATGTGGGAAAGAAAGTCACAGGGCTCTGAACTGCAGAGTCAAGTTGGAGCCAAAGGGGGTGCCAAAGGAAGGAAAGAAACCTGAAAAGTCCCCAGCGAAGCCTCGCGAAACAGCACTAAAGTTGAAAGAGACAGCAGAGGTCGCCCCTCCCGCAGAAGAGGAATCAGAAGCCCCAGTGACCCCTGAGGAGGAGGATTCTGACTCGGAAGATGACTTCCTGATAAGTCCAAGCGTGGGCCCTATGACCATTCCGGTGAAGTTGAGGGTACCCAATTCAGGGGTCGAAGGGGAAATGCTAGCCCTGTTAGATTCTGGGTGTACAAGGTGTATAATCAACATGGAAATAGTGAAGAAAATGGGCCTAAAGCTAAAACCTTTGAAGATGCCCATTTCCTTTTGCCAACTAGATGGATCAGTGGCTGGAGGTTGCCCCGCCTGTTTTGTCACGGAACCTATAGAAATGATCATGGGAGAGCATGATGAGACCCTGCATTTTATTGTGGTCCCTGGGATGGAGCAACCATTAATACTGGGATTGCCCTGGCTTCAGAAATGGAACCCCCAGGTTAACTGGAGAAAGGGGTTGTTGCGCATACGCACCAAGCAGCGACCGAGAGGAGGGGCCAGATCCCAGCCAAAGCCTGAGGACCTAATTGAAATAACTTCCACAGGTACTGAGCCCGTGAAAGATGAGGAGAAAATTCCCAAAGAGTATTGGGATTTAAAAGAAGTGTTCAGTGAGAAGGCCTCAGATGAGCTTCCGCCTCATCGGCCAACAGACTGTGCTATTGAGATTTTGCCTGGGGTGAAGCTCCCGAAACCAAAGTTGTACTCAATGACCCCACGGGAATTGGAAGAGCTAAGATTGTTTATTGATAAAAATCTGGAACGTGGTTTCATTCAACCTGCTAGACCCCGAGTAGCGGCCCCAGTGTTGTTCCGGGAAAAGAAAGATGGTTCCAAATGCTTGGTGGTGGATTACAGAAATTTGAACGCTATTTCTGTGGAAAATGTGTACCCCCTTCTTTTGATGAAAGACATGTTGGCCCATTTAGCGAAGGGAAAGATTTTCACGAAGTTGGATTTGAAAGAAGCATACTACTGAATTCGAATTAAGGAAGGGGATGAGTGGAAGACCGCTTTTAACTGCCCGATGGGTTGCTTCTAATTCAACGTTCTTCCTTTTGGTTTACAAGGGGCCCCAGCTGTATTCATGCAAATGATCAATCAAATGTTACATGAACATTTATAAAGGGAGGTTCTGGTTTATCTTGGTGATATCCTTATCTACACGGAAACTCTGGATGAACATGTGAAGTTAGTGCGGTTGGTTCTACAAAAACTGTGTGCCGCTAAGTTGTATGCTAAATTGTCAAAGTGTGAATTCCACCAAGACAAAATTGACTATTTGGGATATCACATTTCATCTGAAGGCATAGAGATGGATCGAGAGAAGGTGTGTGCCGTTTTGGAATTGGCTCCACCACGCAGCAGAAAACAACTTCAAAGCTTTTTGGGATTTGCAAATTTTTACCGGCAATTCATCCCGACGCTTGCTAAGATAGCAATGCCCATCACAAATCTCTTGAAAACAAAAGGGGAGGTGAAGCCAAGGCCAGGAAAGCTGCTGGAGTGGTCCATGGAGTGCCAAGCCGCTTTTGAAAAGCTAAAAACGACTGTTTGCTGTAGAACCAGTGCTGAAGCAGCCGGATATGGACACTCCTTTCGTGATTCAAGCCGATGCAAGTGATGTGGCTATTGGAGCGGTATTACTTCAAGCCAACGAGAAAGGGACCTTACAGCCTTGTGCGTATACCTCCCGTAAACTGTCTGAAACAGAGAGAAGATGGGCCGTCTGGGAGAAAGAAGCTTTTGAAGTTTGTTGGGCCTTGCTGACCTGGAGACATTTCCTGGAAGGAGCAAAACACCCATTTGAGGTATGGTGTGATCATAAAAAATTGGAAGCCTTAAAAACACCCTGGAAACTGTCCCCTAAACAAGTTCGCTGGGCCCAGTACTTCAAGTGATTCAATTTCTCCTTGAAGTACATTCCAGGTGGGAAGAACTTCATGGCAGATGCTCTCTCTAGACTACCCCAATATAATAGTATGCTCCAGGAGGTGATAAGCCCAATTGTCTCAACCAAACAGAGCCCAAAGGAAGAACCAAGAAGTTGTTTTATTGAATGACCTAACCGAACAATTAAAAGAAGCTTTAAAACTGGACGAATGATTCCTGGCTCATTCAAGTGACTATACAATTAGAGATGGTTTGGCTTGGGTGGGGGCCAAGTTGTATGTGCCACAGGTGCTGAGGGGTCAAATACTACAACAGGCTCATGATTCTAAAGCAGCTGGCCACTTTCGATTTGTGAAGACCTTATATCTGGTTAAGCGGCAATTCTGGTGGCCTACTTTAAAGAAGGACATTGAAGGTTATGTAGCTAGCTGTCCAATTTGTGCTTCGGCAAAGAGACCTCCTGGTAAGCCAGTAGGATTGTTACAAAATGTAGCTCGACCAACGACTCCCTGGAAAGAAATCTCTATGGACTTTATAGTAGAATTACCCGAAAGCAGTGGAAACACAGTCATCTGGGTAGTGACTGATTTGTTTTCCAAACAAGTACATTGCATACCTTGTTCCAAGATTCCCTCTGCTAAGACGCTGGCTAAACTGTTTATTTCACATATCTATAGGTTACATGGCGTTCCGGAATGCATAATCTCTGACAGAGGGGTCCAGTTTACCTCAAATTTTTGGAAAGAGTTCCTGAAGTTAATAGGCTCCTCCCAGGGGTTAAGCTCCGCCCACCACCCCCAAACTAATGGGGCCTGTGAGAGGACTAACGCAGTGTTAGAATAGTATCTTAGATGTTACATAAATTATCAACAAGATAACTGGTCCGACTTACTACCATTTGCCGAAGTGGCATATAACAACTCCGTACACAGTAGTACTGGATTTACTCCATTTAAAGTAGCTTCGGGACAAGATTTTGTTCCTATACTTGAACTTCCTTGTGAAAAACCTAACATCCATTCGTTGGATTAATGGATAACTCAACTCCAACTTAACTGGCCAGTGACACGCAAAGCATTAGATGAGGCCCATCAAGCTCACAAGAAGTTTGCAAACAAGGAAAGATCTCCACAGAAAGACTATAAAGTGAGCGACAAGGTTTTCCTGTCCACCAGATACCTGCAGACCACTCAAAAGTCAAAGAAGTTTGGTCCTAAGTATGTTGGTCCTTTCACGATTGAATGGATTATAAATCCTGTAACAGTCCAGCTGAACTTACCCAAAACTCTTCAACGAATTCATCCGGTTTTCCATGTTAGTTTGCTAAAACCTGAACGTAATTCTGATCTAAGACCCATCCAAGCTGACCCTCCCATACCAATACTGATTGAAGGTGAACAACATTTTGAAGTTAAAGAAATTCTGGACTCTCACAAATGGAGGGTTCGACTCCAGTATCTTGTAGCCTGGAAACATTTCCCTTCTTCGCAAACCGAATGGGTTAATGAAACCGACATTAAAGCCCATAAGTTGATCAAAGCATTTCGTTCCAAGTATCCTGATAAGCCTTAGGAGTGTATTGTTTTATTGCTGAATGATTAATAATTGTCTTTATATTTTCTCCTCTCTCTCCTCTAGGACTGATGGTTTTCCTTTTTCTAGGAGGGCCGAATGTCAGCCTTCAAGATCTTCTACTATTGCTTTGCATCTTTTGACTGCCATAAGTAACCGGGGGGGGGGGGGGGGGGGGGAGGGGAAGTCTGGGAAGTGAGCGGGAGGGGTTAAATTCTTCTGTTGTGTAAATGGGGGGGGGGGAACATACAATAGAGTTAGGTTTCTATTTCTCGCTTAGCTTTCTTTTCTCTGCGCAACTGCAACCCGTTATCAAAATATGCCAAGGTCAATGGACAGAGGCCTCATCATCACCTGAAGATGTCCAAATGATCATATTCACAACTTCTAATTGGAAGTGTCATCTGAACTATTGGGGGTGGGAACATTTCCATCACTTTGTATATGTGAATTGCGCGCCTAATTTCTCAGATTCAGAATTCTTTGGTTGCTACCACTTCACTTTCAGTAAAAAATGTCTTTTCTCTAAACTAAAGAGTCTAAGTATTTCTTTCCTGGATTTTGAATGGAGCTCCGCCTGACATCCGCTGTGTCCTTTATGCATACGTTTTGTGTCCGTCGGCCAGTGGGACCTAGCCTTTAAGGCAGTTGCTCCCTGTTGGGCAAGGAATCCTATTGTGTTTGTTCACTTTGCTCTCTGTGTCAATGTCCCGAGTAATGAATCCAACCAAGCCAGAGAGAAATCGAACTAAGAGGTGAAGGGCAAAGAAATCTCAGTGTTTCCTTATAAATATTGGAAACAGGTAGGCGGTAGCCATACAGGTCCCATTATATCTTGTTTACCTGAGAGCTGGCCAGAATCTCATAAAACCCCTAAACATCATTGTTAGAATGAAACAGCAAAAATACAGGTAATCCTTGTCTTACAACCACAGTTGAGCCCAGTTTTTTTATTGTAAGTGAAACATGTGTTAAGTGAACTTTGACCCATTTTACCACCTTTTGTCTGTCGCAGTTGTTAAGTGAATTCAGTAACTCTGAGACTTTCAGCTTCCTCAGAGAATGGCTTTATGGACTATGCCGCATGTTTGAAATGCAAAACCAACTCTGGTTAGTTCCCGTGCTTTCAGTACAATAAAAGAATAGACAGCTCCCTCCCTCCTTGTCACAGATCACATTATCCAATTAGGTGTTCTGACTTCTCCTTGGTAGCTATCCCTGGCACCTGTTGGGATGACCTTGGTTCCCATGGGATAATAGGTTGTTGATGTCTGATCTGACATTCCAGAGCTCCCTCCCACCCCACAAAGTGTTTAAAGCTGAGAAATGGAGAAAATGGCTGCGACAGGCCCAATCCATTTCAAAGTTCACACTCTGCTCTCATCCCTAAGGCCTAGGGTTTGTATGACCTATTTCACTATCTGATTATTGAAGCTGTTCTGATCATGCCTATTTTTTATAAGCTTCTCATGATTTCTGCTTTGGTGCGTCTTGGTATTGGAATTCTGCTGGTTCATCTGGTACAGTTTTCCTCAGAGTCAGAATCTGGTCTAAGGCAGTGATTTCTAAAACTTATACACAAAAATCTAGTCAAGTAAAGTTCAAATCTGAATCAGAGTTAGATAAGCATCAATGGAATTCAATGTGGGCTATATTTGGAAATTTGTGGGGACATAACAACTGTAGCCTGATGATTTACTTAACAAATTGTAACAACTTACTACATATTGACTTTATAGCAGTTAACACTGAAACAGCACTACATAATGTAAAACCATCCTGATCTATTGGTCCTGATGGATTATATGCCTACTTTTTGAAAAAGCTTGCCACTGCCCTAGCCAAACCTCTAAGCACAATCTTTGAGGAATCTTTCAGAACCAGCTCTCTGCCTGACGTAAAGTCATTAGCCACAGTCATACCTATTTTTTAAAAGGGAGATCCTAGTCTAGTGGAAATTTACAGATCAATCTCACTGTGTTGCATCACCTGTAAAGTCATGGAATCAATTATAAACCAATCCATCACCCCACACTTAGAAACAAACAAACTACTTTCTAACAAGCTGTTTGGTTTCAGAAAAAATTGTCCTGTAATCTGCAACTCCTACACTGCAGAAACATTTGGACTACACATCTGGACCAAGGTAAAGCAATAGATGCAATTTACATAGACTTCTGCAAAGCCTTTAATTCAGTGGTGCATAACAAACTGCTGAAACTTAGTTCTTATGGCATCTCCAGACCACTGCACAAGTGAATAGACATGTTCCTGTCAAACTGGCCACAAAAGGTCAAAATAAGAAAGGCCCTATCAAATCCAGCACCAGTTAATAATAGTGTCCCCCAAGGCAGTGTCTTAGGATCCACATTCTTTCTGCTTTACATCAGTGACAACATTAAAAGCAGCTGCATCCTCTTTGCTGATGACGTAAAATTATTCAACACCACCGATACTGCTGCCCTACAAAGAGATCTTGACTATGTGTCAGTACAGTCACCTGATTGACAACTCCAAATGTCAACTAACAAGTGTTCTGCCCTATACATTGGCAAAAATAAATCAGAACAATGAATACAAATTAGGCAGAAATGATCTCGTCCCTTCTCTGTCAAGGACCTAGCAATAATTATCTCAAACGATCTAAGCCCCAGAGCTCACTGTGATAGCATTACCAAAAAGGCCTTAAGAATTGTTAACCTTGACTTCAACAACAGAGTGGTCAATGCCTGGAATGACCTACAAGACTCCACTGTTACAACCACAACCCCTCACAGCTTCAACCTCAAACTGTCTACTATGGATCTCACCCATTCTTAAGAGGTCCTTAAAGGGGGCATGCATAAGCACAACAGCGTGCCTAAATTAAATAAATAAACTTCACCACCCACCCCCAGTTTTGCCTCCTCTTCTCTTATACTTTAATGTATTATAAAATTTATCCATTATGTTTCATGGAATAAGGGAAATGTATCATGGATTTATTATATCTGGTGGGATGTGCATTATTGCAGGAGGGAAGGAATCTTTGCTTGGCCAAGAATCCTTGGAATGAAGGAAGATGGCCAAATTAAACCCACCTGAAGCCTTTCATAGAGTATATCTAATAGTTATGCAAATTGTGCTCTAGTCTAGTGAGGTTCCTATCAATGGGTGAGCAAAAATGAAGAAACTGCTCTGAGTATGTCATTTTTGGATCCTTGATCCTGACACCACATTTTTAAAATGTCAGAGGTAAGTAGAAAGAAAGAGACACACCACTCTCTTCACCATAAGGCCTAAAGGCCTATTGCTCCTTTCATGAATCTTCTTCCAGCCATAAAAAAAGTCCTGCAAGATTTTGACTCTTTGTTGAACCAATAAGAACAAAAACTGCATTTCGTCAAAAATGTACATGAAACCACAATATTTGCACCCAAGACAAAATAGTGGAAGCTTGCACTGTTTCCTGGAGTCATTTACTTAACAAGCTACTCAGAGTCACCTTAACAGTAATATGAGCAGCATATCAACTTAATAAATAGTGAAATGAAATTATTGTCACATTTAACAATTGCTCCTTTCAGGAATCATCTCCTTCCAGTTACGAAAAAAAGTCCTTCACGATTTTGTCTGTTCAGTTGAACCAATCAGAACAAAAACTGCATTTGGTTAAAAATGCACACTAACCAACAACATTTGCACATGGGATTAAATGGGCAAAATGGTGGAAAGTTACATTGGAGTCTACTACTTAACTACTTCTTTTGAGTATTGTGTGCAATAACCCTTGAAGTTGCAAAATTCAGAGAAGAAGATCACGCAAGTTCTTTTTATTCCTCAGAAAAAGTTTGCAGCTTGGTCCAGCTTAATTCCTCTTTCTGACTGTAACAAGTGCAAGCTAACAGGATTAATCAGATTAATCAGAAAAAGATCTCATCCTTAGATTCCAAGTGAGACCAGTTGGTTCCATCTGAAGATTCTTCCTATCATCACCAGGTATGTCTGCAAGAAAAGCAGAGTTTCTGTTGGGATCATTTATTATCTACAAAATATTCCATTTGGAGACCAGGCTAGGACTCATTAGTATGGGCTCCTAATCCTACCTTGGTCTCCAAAAGGAAAATTTTGCAGATAATAAATTAGTATGGGATAAACTAATCTACCAGTGTCCTCTGGCTTATAATGGAACTCAGTTTAGCAGCAATTTGTTTTCCATAATGGTATTATACCAGTCTCCTCATCCCTTTCTTTGGTCAATATTCATACATATTGAAAAGCAGTGTTGGTGCAGAGGATAGAATTCAGTGTTACAGGCTAACTCTGCTCACTGCCAGCAGTTCGATCCTGACTGAAGTTCAAATCTGAATCAGTCAGATAAACATCAGTGGAATTCAAGGTGGGCTGTATTTGGACAATATATGGGGACCTTACAACTGTAGGCTGGTGATTTACTTAACTCTACCTCCTACCCCTAGTTTCACCTCCTCTTTCATGCATGTATCCATTATGCTTAATGGAATAAGGTAAAGTTATCATGGATTTACTACATCTAGTGGGATGTGCATTATTGCAGGAGGGAAGTAATCTCTGTTGAGGGGTAAAAGGCAAATTGGCCAAGAATCCTTGGAATGAAGGAAGATGGCCAGATTAACCCCCCCCCCCGAACCCTTTCACAGAGTATATCTAATAATTATGCATATTGTGCTCTAATCTGGTGAAATTCCTATCAATGGGTGAGCAACAATGAAGAAACTGCTCTAGGTATGTCATTTCTGGGTCTTTGCTCCTGACACCACATTATTAAGATGTCAAAGGTAAGAAGAAAGAAAGAGACACACCCGTATCTTTACCATAAGGCCTAGAGTCCTATTGCTCCTTTCATGAATCCTCTCTTCCAACTACAAAAAATGTCCTTCAGGATTTTGACTTTTTGTTGAACCAACCAGAACAAAAACTGCTTTTGGTCAAAAATGTACATGAAACCACAACATTTGCACAAAAGACAAAAAGATGGAAGCTTGCGCTGTTTCCTGGAGTCATTTACTTAACAAGCTACTCAGAGTCACCTGAACAGTGATATGAGCAGCATATAAACTTAATAAATAGTAAAAAGGAAATTGCTGTCCCACTTAATAATTGATACCATAAGATGTTCCTTTTCTTTAAGGCTCCTGGATTTCAAGAGTTTAATATCTACAACAGACTCCTTCCCTTTCAGCTGCCTTTTGCTTGTTCCTTTTTTCAAAATACTGTATGATTACATCTTTAACCACTTCTTCTGCATATTGTGTGTCATAACATTTAAAATGCAAAATTCAGAGAAGCATATCGTACAAGTCATTTTTATTTTTCTGAGAAAGTTTGCAGCTTGGTCCAGCTCGATTCTCCTTTTCAACTGTACTTGCATCAAGTGAAGGCCAACGGAATTCACTGAAAAAGATCTTGTCCTTAGATTCTGGAAAAGGTGGTCCCCCTTATTTTTTATTTTATTAATTTATTTTGATTTGTCAATCACTTACAAGATAATAGGTACAAGTATACACATAGTTATGAATACATGGAATGGGTACATATAAGAAAAATAAAGAAACAATGGGACAGGGACGGTAGGCATGTTGATGGTAGCGCTTATGCACGCCCCCTACAGATCTCATGGTCTGTATGAATGGATTTGAAATCTTCTAAGCAAGCAAACACTTTTTGCACAATGGAGCAGCAATTTAATTACTCACAAGGTATAAATATTACAAAAACTACATTATATATAAACTTTCCTTTCCTTTGTGGGTAAACTACTGAGAACGAAAACCTCAAGTGTTCATAATGCTTCGTGAACTTATTCCAAAACTGAAATTCTATCACCGAATCATGAGTAAGTTCCTATTGTCTACTTGCTCCTGAAGTTGGGGTTTGCATTGGCATTTTGAAACCAGTTAGTGAGTGCATTCACAAAATGGCTTCTGATGGAATTATTCATAAACTAAATCTTATGGAGAATTTAAGATATATCAACACAGAGATACCTGTTGATTCCTACAGGCCACATCCTCCCAGAATTGTTCTTTGGAAGGACACAAGGTATGAGGTCAACCTCTGTTCTTCTTTAATTAGAAAAAAAATTATGAGAGGCCCAAAAGCATTTCTGAAAATGAAGGAAAAACAAGTGGGGGAAAACAGTTTCCTTTTCTTTTTCCCTTTATAATAAATTTTATTAAAGTTTTACAGTTTTAAAAGCAAATCATATTTACAATTTTTGCAGTGTGTTCTGGCATTGGGTTCTCCATATTCATTTACACACACACAAACACACACACATACACACACATGTACATCAATTACATTTTGCATTATCTTTTGTTCATGTTTTCTAATCAAACATACCATTTCTCCCAGACCTCGTAATATTCTTTTTCTTCCTTCTCATTGTAAGTTTATTCATTTCTGCACAATCTATAATTTTTGTATTAATATATTATCTGTGGGACTACTCTCTGATTTCCAGTTTTGAGCATACGGATAGTTTCTTTTTCACAATGAATATTTTTAAATAATTGTTGAATTAATTATCGGGTTAAATAATTCTTGGGTGGCCTAAAGGATCACAAAGACTGGTTATTGGCTAATGATCCTCTGGACAATGACAGAAAAAAAAATATACTGGGGATTATTTTATGGGTGGATATGACCTTATAGACGTCCCTCACTCTGTTAAGGACATAGAAGTACTTATCTCAAATGATCTCAGCCCCAGATATCACTGTAACAGCATTGGCAAAAAGGCTTTAAGAATTGTTAACCTTATTTTGTGGTAACATTGTGCAACATTGAATTGTTATGCGCAACATTGAATTGTTATCTTGGACATAAAAAAACTTTGACAGACCAGTGGTGGTATTTAGCAGGTTCTGACCAGTTCTGGAGAACTGGTAGCAGAAATTTTGAGTAGTATGGAGAACTGGCCAATACCACCTCTTACTGGAGAGTTTACAGTATCCTTCCCCTACCACACCCACCAAGTCATTCCCACAGAACTGGTGGTAAAAAAATTGCTAACTAGGGCATACAAAATCTTTGCCAGACCAATTCTTGAACACAGCTCATCCACCTGGAACCTGCACTGTATATCAGACCTAAATACAATTGAACAGGTTCAGAGGTATTTCTCAAGAAAAGTACTCCACTCCTCCACTCACAGTAGAATTTCCTATGCCTCCAGGCTCGAAATTCTGGGCCTGGACAATCTGGAACTGCACCCCTGCAGTCCGATGTAAGCATAGTTCACAAAATTGTCTGCAATAACGTCTTGCCTTTCAATGACTTCTTCAGCTTCAATCACAATAATACACTGGTAAACAACTGATACAAACTCAAGGTAAACCACTCCAAACTCGATTGAAGAAAATATGACTTCAGCAACAGAGTGGTCAGTGCCTGGAACGCTCTATCAGATTCCATTGTAACAGCCTCAACCCCTAACAGCTTCAACCTCAAACTGTCTACCATGGACCTCACCCCATTCTTAAGAGGTCCTTAAAGGGGGCGTTCATAAGCACATGAGCGTGCCTACTGTCCCTGTCTTACTGTCCCCATTTATCTGTATTGACTTCCTTTGTTCCTGTTTATGGTCATACTTCTACTTGTCATTTTGTACATGTTTGATGAACAAATAAAATAAATAAATAACACATATTTTATTTTTTTAAAAATACTGGAAACACCAAATGCACATTTTGGAGGATTGTAATAGGCCTCTTTTGACTAGATTGCACCAAATCATTAAGGCTTAGAGGATAAAAGTCAGAGGTGGTATTCAGCAGGTTCTGACCAGTTCTGGAAAACAGGTAGTAGAAATTTTGAGTAGTTTGGAGAACTGGCAAATACCACATCTGATTAAAGATTTTACAGTACCCTCCCCCTGCCACGCCCACTAAGCCACACCCACATAATTAGTACTAAAAAATATTGAATCCTACCAATAATAAATTTATGCCACCAGATAAAGACTGAATGCACCAATTATCACATTAAACAAGAGGAAAACCTTCTAGGCACCAATTCCACCCATGCTTTTTATAATTTTGAAAACAACAAACTAAAAGACTCAAGGTCCATCCCACCCCTGAATGGACCTAATGGTAAAGACTGCAACAACGACACTATTAAAGCCAACATCTTTAACACATTCTTTGGCTCAGTATTTGTAAACAACAATGGATCATGCCCAGTATTTCCAAGCTGAACCACAGAAAACTACAATGATCTAATACATATCTATTTTACAGAAGAAAATGTTGAAAAAGCACGACACAATCTAAAACTATCTCTATCTATTGGACCAGAATATGTGCCTACTTCTTAAAAAAGCTTCCACTGCCAAAGCCAAACCTCTAAGCATAATCTTTTCAGGACCAGCTTCTTGCCAAACCTATGGTCACAAGCCACGGTCATCCCCATCTTCAAAAAGGGAGACCCCAGCCTAGTTGAAAATTACAGACCAATCTCCTATTGCTGCATCACCTGTAAAGTCATGAAATCAATTATTAACCAATTCATTATCTTCTACTTAGAGACAAACAACCTACTCTCTAATAAACAATTTGGTTTCAGAAAAAAAAACTATCCTGTAACCTGCAACTCTTACATTGCAAAAACATATGGACTACACAACTCGATCAGGTCAAAGCAATTGATGCAATCTACATAGACTTCTGTAAAGCCTTTGATTCCGTGGTTCACGACAAACTACTCGTAAAACTAAAATCTTATGGTATCTTTGGACACCTTCATATCTGGATAGAAGCATTCCTGTCAAACAGACAACAAATGGTCAAAAATGGGAGCGTCCAATCAAATTCTGTACCTATCAACAGTGGTGAACCCCAAGGCAGTGTTCTAGGACCAAGTCTCTTCATTCTCTCCATAAATGACTTCTGTGATCATATTAAGAGCAACTGCGTTCTCTTCACTGATGATGTAAAGCTATTCAACACCACAGACAATACCGCTATCCTTCAAAAAGATCTTGACTATGTATCAGAATGGTCAAACAAATGGCATCTTCAAATCTCAACAAATAAATGTTCTGTCTTACATATTGGCAAAAAGAAATTTCAGAAAATAAAATACAAGCTGAGTAGTCAAGACCTTGTTGATGATCCAAACTCTGTAAAGGACCTTGGAGTACTCATCTCTAATGATCTAAGTGCTAGAGCCCAAGTGCTAGAGCCCACTGTAACTACATAGCCAAAAAAGGCATTAAGAGTTGCTAAACTAAATCTATATAGCATTTTCTCTGGTAATATCACACTACTAACTAGAGCATACAAAACATTTGCTAGACCAATGCTTGAATACAGCTCATCAGTCTGGAACCCACAATACGTATCTGATATTAGCACAGTTGAGAAAGTCCAGAAATATTCCACAAGAATAGTTCTCCATTCCTCTCCTCGTTGCAGAATACCTTATGCCACCAGACTTGAAATTCTAGACCTAGAAAATCTAGAACTGTGCTGCCTTCGGCCCGATCTAAGTATAGCATATAAAATCATACATTGCAATGTTTTACCTGTCAATGAATACTTCAGCTTCAACCATAACAATACAAGAGCACAGAATAGATACAAACTCAAAGTTAACTGCACCAAACTTGATTGCAGGAAATATGACTTCAGCAACAGAGTGATCAATGTCTGAAATACTCTATCTGACTCTGTGGTTTCTTCCCCAAATCCTAATAACTTTAACCTTAGACTATCTACTATTGACCTCATTCCTTTCCTAAGAGGTCTGTAGGGGGCATGCATAAGCGCACCAACGTGCATACCATCCCTGTCCTATTGTTTCTTTTTAATTTTCTTATATGTATCCCTTTCATGTATTCATAACTATGTATATACTTATACCTATCATCTTGTAAGCAATTGACAAATAAAGCCCATGTCACACTGGCCAACGGATGCAAAATGGACACAACGGACGAGAAAAATATTCCATCTGTTGTTATCCACTCTCAAAAGGGGCAAAAATTTGCATAACCGGAGCGGATAACACAGACGCAGGGAGGATGCAGGGCAGATGGAAAGCAGATGGGAGCGGATGGCGCAACCGCAGGGCTTCCGGGGGGCCTCAGCGAAGCGGACGCGGAACGGATAAAGCGGATGCAGAACGGACGCCGAACGGATGAAGCGGATGCACAGCGGATGCACAGCGGATAAAGCGGATGCACAGCGGAAGCAGAACAGATGTCGCGCGTTAATTGCACATGCGGGGGGAAGTATTACATAAGCCCCCCGGATATAAAGGGAAATAGCTCACACGTGGCCAGCATTCCGAGGAAAGACTTGCTGCTGGACACTGCCAGCCTGCCTTCCAGCTAGCCTTGGTGCCTGCCTGCCTGCCTGCCTTCCTGCTAGGCTTTCTGCCAGCCTTCTTGCCAGCCTTCCTGCCAGCCTTGTTGCCTTTCAGCCTCCCTGCCAGCCAGCAACCCCACAACCATGGGAAGGAAGCGAAAGCCTCAGCAACCTGCCGCCATCCCTGGCAAGAGGGACAGGGCCAACCTCCCGCCCCCTACACCTGACTCTGCTGGTGCTGGGGCTTCTGCTGAAGCTGCTCCAGGCGGTGGTGCTTCTGCTGGTGCTGGGGCTTCTGTTGTTGCTTACTCTGTTGAAGCTGCTCCTGGTCCTGCTCGACCTGCTCGACCTGCTCATGTTCCTGGACTTGCTCGTCCTGATCGTGCTCCTGGTCCTGCCCGTCCTGCTCATGCTCATGCTCCTGGTCCTGCTCATGCTCCTGGTCCTGCTCGTGCTCCTGGACTTGCTGGCCCTGCTGGTGCTTACTCTACTGCTGCTGATCCTGGTCCTGGTGTTCCTGCTGATGCTGCTGATGATGATGATGATGATTATGATCCTGCTGGTGAAGATGATGATGCTGATTATGATCCTGCTGGTGAGGATGATGATGATGATGATGATGATGATGATGATGATGATGATGATGATCCTGCTGGTGCTGCTGCTGCTGGTGGTGTGGAGGAGCAGCCCCTATAACCTGGGAGCCCCTCTGATGAGGGACCATTTGGTCCTGCCAAAGAGAGGAAGAGGCGTATGCGATAACGGGAGAGGAGGCAATACTCCATTGCGGAGACGCACGAGGATGAGGTGCTGGAGTGGCTGAGAGAGAATGACTATCTGTGGCGGAAGGGACACCGGCTGTACAGGGACACCAAGTGGAAGCAGGCTGCTTGGAGAGAGAGGGTATGGGAAGCTGCACCACAAAAAATCTGGCCAGGCCAGGGTTAAGCTGATGGACAGAGAGAACTATATCATGGCCAAGTGCAGCTTCCTGGAGGGAGAGGTCCGCCACCAAGGAGCACCAGGAGCCCAAATCTCTACCCTCTCTCTCCGGCAGCCTGCTGGGAGCCAGTCCTCTGGCGGCCGAGAGTCAGTCCCTGTCTCCATGCAGGTTTCTGTGGAGCGTGCCACGGCGAAGAACCCCCGGGCAGTTGTTGAAAGCATAGTGGAGAGCGAGGAGGACTCCCTGGTGTGGTGGAAGAAAGGAGACATCGAGTCCACCACTGCCGAAGTTGCATCCACCCACACCTCCGCCACCACAGTAAGGCAGAGAGCCGGATCGCAGGAGGGGCAGAGCCACACTGTCCTGCTGGAGATCAGGGACACCATCCGCACCAGCATAGATCTCCTCTCTCAGCTGGTCCACACCGACTCCTCATCCTCCAACCACAAGCCCTTCCTCACCTATATCAACCAGACCCTCAAGGAAATGGCGGATCCACAGTACCAGCAGGTGAAGGACCGGATCACCAAGCTGCTTCACAACCCTCCAGACCCAGAGGAACCTGCTCCCACCCAGTCCAGGCCTGCTCCTCCACCCCAGGTGATGTCCCTCCCATTCCAAGGCTTCCCACAGCCCCTCACCTACCAGGGATACGGCTACCAGGAGGTTCCGCAGCACAGGCAACAGCCCTTCCCAGTCCAGGCACAAAGTCATCAGGTGACACCGTTGCCACCTGTTTCACTGATGCCACTGATGCCACCCACACCAGTGATGCCACCGACGACAGCGATGCCACCCACGCCAATGATGCCACCGACGACAGTAATGCCACCCACGCCAGTCCTCACCCAGCTGCAGAGCAGACAGCCCCACTACACTACTCCTTCCTCCACCCCATAGCCAAGCCCGGCCTCAGTACATCTGTCATCAGTACTGGGGCTGACACCCCATGGCATGGAGGAAGGAGCTCTCAGCATCACAGGGCTGAGCCAGCTTTCCGAGACCTTTCTCAACACACCGTCCCCTGTTGTCCTCTCGAGGCCAGGCACACCAATGACACCTCAGACCAGCACTGCAGCAGCAGCCACCTCCACAGCACCTGGACCCTTCACCCCTGAGACTGGACACACCTCCGAGTGACCAAGAAGAGTGCCAGAGACCGGCTAGCTGGCTACCTGTGGACTTTATTTGGACACTTGACTTGGGTCATTTTTTTTTTACAGCTTGTTGTTCAATAAAGTTTATCTTTGATTCACACACTTGCTTCATTTCTTTTTTTTAATAAAGTCTCAGTGGAAACTTTTAGAATTGGATTAAGCCTTTGCAAGCTTGTGGGATGGGTTAAGATAGCAGTGGGGTGGACAGGGATACCTTTGGAATGAGCAGGGATACCTTTGGGATGGCTAATAGCTGTGGGATAGATAAACCTCCAGTGCAAGCATAGTGGGACTGTATGGCCCACCCTCCCAGGTGCCAAACCTATGGCCCTTTATTATCAATAATAATGTAATCAATCATCCACACATGTCAACAAAAACACAACTCTTTATTAAACGCCCTGTTCATTACAGGCCCACCCAACATACATGGCCCAATCTCATCCGTGTGATGAGACAGGCTGAAGGAAGCATCCATTAAGCATCTATCATCCTGTCTTGCCACTCCACTGCTTCAGCCGGGGAGTTGCACCAGGGTTTCAGGAGGCTGTGCTGCTTCTTCCCTTCCCGTGAGGCTCTGTTGGGGCCTTGCACATCCTGAGTGTCGATCAGGTTTCGCCCTTGCCTCCATTCCCCAGGCTCCATGTCCCCATTGCCTTGTTGATGGTCCACAAGCCTGTTCTGCAAGACTGGGTAGCGGGTGCGCATGAGATTGTGCAGGATGCAGCAAGCTTCCACGATCCTCCTCACGGTCTGTTGGCGATGCTGCATGGTGGTGAGAAGTACCTGGAACCTGTTGGCCAGGATGCCAAAGGCGTTCTCCACCACCCGCCTTGCCCTGGACAGCCTGTAGTTGAAGATCCTCTCTTCACGGGTCAGGAGTCTGGAAGTGTATGGCTTCATGAGGTAGGTTCTGAGGGAGAAGGCATCATCCCCCACGATGAAGTAGGGCACATCTTGCATGTCGTTGGGCAGGGGGTCTGGATCTGGGAAGCTCAAGATGAGGTTGCCTTCCAGCCCCTCCTTGAGGTGACTGGCGTTGTATACCTGGGCATCTGAAGATGAGCCGTAGCCTGAAGCATCGATGTACATGAACTTGTCGTCAGCATCGACCATGGCAAAGAGGATGATGCTGAAGAAGCCCTTGGAGTTGAAATAAGTGGACCCCGACTTGGCTGGAGCTTTGCAGGCCACGTGCTTGCCATCTATGGCTACAACGGTGTGGGGGAAGTTCCACCTCTGATACCACTGCTCTGCAACTTTCTTCCATCCTTCTTCAGTGGAGGGGCACTGGAGGAGCTCCGCCTTGTATTCTTCGATGATGGCCTGCACCACTTCTCTGACCACAATGCTGATGGTGTTGTGTTGCACCCTCCAGCCGTACTGCATGCTTTTGTAGGTGGTCCCTGAGGCCAGGTGGCGCAGAGTGAGTGCCACCTTGAGCCCAGATTCCAGGCTGGGCCGGAAGTTGGTGTTTGCCTTGGTCAACCTGGGCATCAGCCACTGCACAACTTCATCAAACATGGCTGGAGGCATCCTCATGAAGTTCTGGAATGCCCAAGTGTCTTCGTTCCTGAGCTCCACCATCAGCTTGTTGTACAGTCCATACTCTGCTCTTCTCCTGATCCATTTTCGGACCCAGACTCTTCTTGGCCGCCTCTTTTTCTTCCCATAGTGGAGTTCACAGAGCCTGTAGATGGCTTCGTAATGTTTCAGCAGTATGGTGGCTGCCAAAAGGACTGTGGTACGATCCACAGTGGACATGACTGGATGCTGTGGAAGAACAAGAGTCAGATGTTGGCTGCAGAGGTCTGCACAGGTGGGCTGCTGTTCTGAAAGTGAGAACCAGGTGAGTTGCTCCCCCTTTTTATAGGCAGTGTAGGTGTCCCTTTGCATCCTCTAGGCATCTTCTAGGCATCCTCTAGGCATCCTGAATATCCGAGATAGGTCCCCTCTGTGAACGGTTTTTCCATTTTAAACGCTTTGTTTCCGCTAGGCATCAGTTCTGCATCCGTTCTGCATCTGTTCCACGTTCCGCGTTTGTTTTTTTCTTTCTGCCAGAAGGTAACCTCAACGAGGTGCGAAAACAAACTCTGCGGGGCAGCTTCTTGTATTACCGGTTTTTTCCTCTGTTCTCTTTTAGTTTTGATGGCTTTTTTGTAATCTTCTATTTGTAATTCCTGTCTTTTGGCTGGTTTGGTATGTTCTTAATTGTTTGGCTTTTGTCTAGGGGTGCCTCTCAATTTCTTTTCTTAGATTTCTTTTCCTATGCAAGCCTGTTCCATGGCTGGCCTAATGTTCCCCCTGGGCCTTTTCCCTTCTGGGTGACACCATTGTCCTCATGAAGTTCCCTTTCTACACTATTATCAGTTAAAAGTAAATTATTGAACTATTGAATAAATAAACTGCAGAAGAAGAAAATATGGTTAGTCAACAAAGTCCACCAAGGAAAGTTAATCACCAAAGGAAAGAAATTTTGTGTGGCTAGTTTCACTTTCAAGAGGAACATACAAAACAGAAGTCAAAATCTAGTCTAAACTCCAGAGAGCCAAGTAAGTTTTGTCAGCTTCTACAAAGGTCAAAATTTCCAGGGGGTTTTACACAAAAAAATACACTAGAGCAACACTTCAGCACAGGAGATGAGATAATTGTTTCTAACACAGAAACTGGACTGATCAACACTCTTACTTACTCAGACTGCAGGAAGCTTTTTTCACTTAAAGTAGTTGCTCCTTGTTTGGCAAGGAGCCTGTTTGAATAATAATTGGGTAGAGTAGAGTAAAGTAGAGTAGAGTAGAATAGAATAGAATAGAATAGAATAGAATAGAATAGAATAGAATA
>BLBF01000002.1:5000562-5010981 GCA_015471245.1 Laticauda colubrina | reverse complement strand
TAGAATAGAATAGAATAGAATAGAATAGAATAGAATAGAATAGAATAACAGAGTTGGAAGGGACTTTGAAGGTGTTCTCGTCCAACCCCCTGCTGAGGCATGAAAATGTACACAACTTCAGACAAATAGTTATCCAACATCTTTTTAACAACCTCCAGTGTTAGAGCATTCACAACTTCTGAAGGCAAGCCCTTCCACTGATTAATTGTTGTAACTGTCAGGAAATTTCTCCTTAGTTCTAAGTTGCTTCTCTCCTTGATTAGTTTCCATCCATTACTTCTTGTCCTGCCCTCAGGTGCTTTGGAGAACACCTTCTTTGTGATTTTTTCACTTTGCTCTCTGTGTCAAAGTTTCGATTAATGAACTGAACCAAGCCAGAGAGAAATCAAACTTAAGCCCATGTCCCACTGCACCAACGGATGCAAAGAGGATGTAAAATGGACAAAAAAGCTTGCCATCCATTGGAAAACGTGATGCATCTGTTGTGTACTCACTGCATACGTGTTTCATATGCTCTATCCGTTGAGCACCCGTCCACTGAGATTTCATCTGTGCAAGAAGTTTTTTTTTTTTTTTAATAAAGTTTTTATTAATTTTCTACAAACAAACAAACATACAAAACATTAAAAACATCTACTCTCATATATACTTCCGGTGTATCGGTTGGTTCATCAGTTTTGTGCATTCATTTTATAGTGTCAATTACAATTATATTGCATAACCACTCATATTGTCAATCCATATTCTAATATTACTAAAGAAAAAAATAAAAAAAAAAAATTTTTTTTCTGACTATACTTTTAATCATTCATGCTTTGCGAGATAACAATACTTCAAACAATTTGTCGTATAATCATAACAAATCAATCCTAAAAAACTCTTCATATATATAATATTAATGCTCTATTATTGTATTTTATCATCTAACCATTGATAAAAAAAACCCCAAATTGCATAAAATTGTTTATCTTCTTGTTCTCTAATTTCAAATGTCAATCTACTCATCTCAGCACATTCCAATATTTTCTTAATAATTTCTTCCTGCAATGGTATTTTCTCATTCTTCCAGTTTTTAGCAAATACAATCCTAGCCGCCGTTAATACATTTACAATCAAATATTTCAAGTCTTTATTATATATATCAGGTAAAATTCCCAATAAAAAGATCTCTGGCTTCAAGTCTATGTGTTTCTTTGTCATTTTTTCCAACCACATGTGAATTTTAGTCCAATATTTTCTAGCATTCTCACAAGTCCACCACATATGATAGTATGAGCCAGGTATCTGATGACATTTCCAACATTTTTCAGATTTATTCTTGAACATTCTTGCTATTCTTGTCGGGGGAAGGTGCCACCTGTAAAACATCTTATACAAGTTTTCTTTATATGCTATTGACATTGTCATTTTATAATTTTGAGACCACAATTTTTGCCATTGCTCTAAATCAATTCCATATCCAAAATTCTTCCCCCATGCAATCATAGTTTCTTTAACTTGTTCTTCCTCTAGCTTAATTCCCAATAAATAACCATATAACTTTTTAATCACTTTCTCATCAGTACCCATCAATATCTTATCTAAATCAGTCTGTTTATCATAGAATCCTTCCGTTTTAAAATCTTCAAGATATCTTGAGTGTATTTGCGCATATGAAAACCAATTCATCCTTATACCTTGTTCCTCTAAATTTTGGATCGTTTTAAGTCCACCCTTTTCATCCAACAGTTCCCCATATCTAACTGTTTGTTCCTTTTTATAGATCATAGGATAGGAAAATGCTTCAATAGTCGATAACCAAATTGGAATTTTCAAATAACATTGTTTTTTTATCTTCTCCCAATTTAACCACAAAGACTACCGTATATAATGTCTTCTGAAATACCCCTGTGTTTTAGTTCCCTTGTACCATAAAAAAGCATGCCAGCCCAACAGTAAATCATGTCCTTCTAATGTCAACAATCTATGTTTTCTTAATGTTATCCATTCTTTGACCCACATCAAACTTGCAGCTTGATAATACAATTCCCAATTAGGCAGGCCAAAACCTCCTCTATTTCTAGCATCTTGCAAAAGTTTTAACTTTATTCTCGCTTTTTTACCTTGCCATATAAACTTCAACATAGTTTTATTTAAATCTTCAAAATAGTCTTTTCCAAGTCTAATTGGTATTGTTTGAAAGAGAAATAAAATTCTAGGTAAAATATTCATCTTAATTGTTGAAATTCTCCCTATTAATGACAATTGTAAATTTTCCCATTTCTTCAAATCTGTAATTATCTGTTGTTTAAGCTTAATATAATTATTCTCTTTTAATGTGCTACATCTTGCTGTCAAATATATCCCCAGATACTTAACCTTGTTTGTAATTTGAATTTTCAAAAGATCTGTCAGTTCTTCTCTTTGTCTCAACAACATATTTTTTGTCAAAATCTTTGTTTTATCTTTATTTATTTTCAAGCCAGCCATCTCACCATATGTCTCTACCTTTTCCAATAATTTTGGAGCGGTTTCTAACGGGTCTTCCAGAATAAAAGCTAAATCATCAGCAAAAGCTTGTAGTTTAAATTCTTCCTTTTTAATTTTCATTCCTTTTATATTTTTGTCATCTCTAATATTTCTATTCAACACTTCCAAAGTTAATACGAATAACAAAGGAGATAGGGGACATCCTTGTCTTGTGCCTCTTCTTATATTAATAAGATCTGTAAATTCTCCCTCCATCATTACCTTTGCTGTCTGTTTATTATATATGGCTTCTATTGCTTGAATAAATTTTCTGGCAAAGCCCATCTGTTCCAATAATAATAACATAAATCTCCAGTTCACGTTGTCAAATGCTTTTTGAGCATCTAGGAATATCAAAGCCATTTGTTTTTCAGGATGAGCCTCATAATATTCCAAGGTATCCAAAATTACTCTCATGTTGTCTCTAATTTGTCTCTTTGGTAGAAATCCATTTTGATCTGGATGGATAAAATTATTTAAATATTTTTTCAGTCTTTCTGCTAAGATTGAAGCAAAGATTTTATAATCTGCATTCAATAAGGAAATAGGTCTATAGTTCTTAATTTGCAACGGGTCAGCCTCTTCCTTTAAAATAAGTGTAATATAAGCCTCTGACCATGTTTTGGGTGTCATCTTTTTTAACATAACTTCATTCATAATTTCTAGCAATGGAGTGTTCAATGATTCTTGAAATTTTTTATAGAATTCTGCCGGAAGTCCATCTGGACCTGGTGCTTTCCCATTATTTTGTCTTTTAAATGCTTCATTTAGTTCCATCATTGTTATATTGCTTTCTAACATTTCTTCAGTCTCTTTAGGTATCTTCGGTAAGTTAGCATTCTGTAAATACTGTTTAATTTTTTTCTCATCAATATTCTCTTGTTTATATAGTTGTCCATAATAATCTCGAATAATTTCCTTTTTCTCCTTATTACCACAACAAACTTGACCTTGATCATTTATTAGTTTCAATATTTTTCTTGATTCCTTCTCCTTTCTCAGTTTATATGCTAACCATCTACCTGGTTTATTTGCATCTTCAAAATAATTCTGTTTAGAATTTCTAATTTTCTGTGCCAGTTCTTCTTTCTCTATTAATTCCATTTTATGCTTAATTACATCCAGTTTCAATTTAATATCTTTTTTCTGTGGTATTTTCTGTAATTCTTTTTCAAGTCTTATATATTCATCTTCCAAGGCCTTAGAGGTTTGTCTTTTCCTAATATTCTTTTTTCTTATATAGTCTATTATCAAACCTCTTACATATGCCTTCATTGTATCCCAAACATTCTGTATTGAGGTATCTTCTTTTTTATTTTCTTTAAAAAAAAAGACTAATTCCTTCTCCATCCATTGTATAAAATCTTTCTCCTTTAAAATGGTATTGTTTAATGTCCATCTCGATCTTTTTTTTTGTCCCTTCCATTTAATTGTCATTGGACTATGATCTGCCCAAGTACTTATTTCAATATTTGTTTCTTGAATAGTAGATATTAATTCTGTTGAGATCCAAATCATATCTAACCTGGACCATGATAAATGTCTATTAGAATAAAAAGTATATTGTTTAATTTTAACATTTCTTTCCCTCCAAATATCTTTTAAGGTTAATTCATCTGTCATTTTAAAAAAAGATTTAGGGAGAATCTTTCTATTTTGTTTTGTTGTTGTTGTTATATAGTCCAATTTATTGTCCACAATTCCATTAAAGTCTCCCATCATGATTATGTTAACATAGTCCAGTCTAATTATTTCCATATGTAGTTTTTTATAAAACTCTTCTTGTTTATCATTCGGAGCATAAATTGCAATCAAGAGTATTTTTTTATTATTATCCATTATTTCCACCATTAATACTCTTCCATCTTCATCCGTGTAGATCAGTTTTGCTGGAATATCTTCTTTAATATAGAGAACCACTCCTCTTTTCTTACATTAAATCAAAGAAGTAAATATTTTCCCTAATTTTGGCTGTACTAACAAATGCTCATGTTGCTTTTTAATATGAACTTCTTGTAAGCAAATTATATCAAATTTTAATTTCTCTAATTTGTGAAAAGTTTTCCTTCTTTTAACAGCTGAGTTAAGTCCATTTATATTCATTGTAATCAGTTTTTTTTCTTCCATGATTATGCTTTATATTTAGGTCTAACAACTCTCGTAGCTCTCACTTCACGTTGTTCTTTACTGTCTACCTGTCCACCTACAACTCCTTTCTCTTTTTCAGTCTCCAGTTGTTCCTCCAGAAGCTCAATTAATGAGATCTCTTTCTCTGCCTCCTCTTTTTTTCTTCCAAAAAATTCTGCATAAAAAAATTCTGCTTTTTCAATCGAGTCAATTCTATGTCTCTGCTCTTGCCACGTAAAAATTAGTCCTTCTGGTATCAGCCATCTGTAGTTCACTTCATTTTCCAGTAGCATTTTGGTCAAAAATCGATATTTTCTTCTCATCTCTCTCACTCTTCTAGGTATTTGTTTTAAAACTACAATCTCTTTGCTTTTATATTTCAATACTTTTTCTCTTGCCACTTGTAGTATTTGTGTTCTGATGGATTTTTTAGTAAATCTAATATGTACTTCCTTTGGTAGTTTATTTCTCATCGCATATCTTGTATAAACTCGGTATATCTCATCTACTCCGTCCATCATTTTTTCCTCAGTAATTTCCAGAAGATCTGCCAATATTTCTATCATTATCACAGCCAAGTTTTCTCCTTTTTCCTCTTCTATATTTTGAAATCTAAGATAAAATTCTGATCTTTCCATCTCCCACCTCAACATCCCATTTTTTTCTTGTTCTATCACTGTTAATCTAGTGTCAATATTTCCAATCTTCTCCTCTCTTTGTTTTCCTTCTTCCTCAATTTTTTGGAATCTCTCCTCATATTTTCCCATCATTTGTTTAAAATTTTCATCAGATTTCTCTATTTTTTTGTCCATGGTATCTATTTTTATCTTAATATCTTGAATTCCTTGCATAATCATCTGTAAATTTACTTTTTCTTGTTCCTTATCTTGCTTCAACATTGTCTGAATTGAAAGTTGTCCTTCAAGTGGTGGGGAAGCAGAGGTAGAAGCAAAAACGCCGAATGATTTTGGCTTCCTGCTCATTTTAATATTTCCAAGTCTTCAAGCTCTCTTTGACTTTAAATCCAGCTGGTATAGTAACCAAATATAGTCCAAAAAATCAAAAAGAAAAAGAAAAAATCCAATATTAAAAAGCCCAAAGCCAAAAAAGAAAAAAGAAAAAAGGAAAAAGAAAGGTCTTCAGGTTCTTCTAGACCCTAATCCAATTAAAATAGATGGAAGAAGCAAAGAAGGAGAAGAAAAAAGAAAAAAAAGCTTGCCATCCATTGGAAAACGTGATGCATCTGTTGTGTACTCACTGCATACGTGTTTCATATGCTCTATCCGTTGAGCACCCGTCCACTGAGATTTCATCTGTGCAAGAAGTTTTGAGCTGTACAAAACTTTGTGAGCGGATGAAATTTCCTCCGCGTACCATGTACATCCGCGACACATACGGGCAACAAACATTCTGTGTCCGTTGTCATCCGTTAAACATCCGTTGTATCCTCTCGGCATCCTCTGGACATCCTCGCAACTCACATCTGCTCCAGCTGAAAATGGAAAGAGGGAGGAAGCGAAAGGTACACAGAACGTCCACACAGCGTTAATAGCACGGAAATAGAAAGGATGTAAGCGGATGCATCTTGTATATAAAGCATTAAAATGGACAAAACGTTTGCATATGGGATATATCTCGTATATTTAGGATGTCTGCAGTATGCCTAGAGTATGTGGAAGGACACCTAGTGGACAACTGATATTTCCTATAAAAAGGGGGAGGAAATCACCTGGATCTCAGTATGAGTCCAGCAGCTGTGGTGTACAGACCTCTTCACCCTTGCTCTTGCTCTTCCACATCATCCATTGATCTCCACCATGGATCATAGCACAGTCCTTATGGTAGCTGCGATCATTCAACACCAGAACCAAGCCCTGTTCAGACTGTTTCACCTTTTCTATGCAAGGAGAAGAAGGAGACGTTCAAGGGCTGTGTGGGTCTGACGATGGATCAGGAGAACAGTGGAGTTTGGACTGTATGACAAGCTGATGGTGGAGCTGAGGAATGAAGACCCTCGTGCATTCCATCATTTCATGAGGTCAGCTTCAGATAGCCAGGTATACAACGCCAGTGACCTCAAGGATGGGCTGGAACGGAACCTCATCATGTGTTTTCCAGACCCCTTACCCAATGACAGACAAGATGTGCCCTACTTCATCATGGGTGATGATGCCTTCTCCCTCAGAACCTACCTCATGAAGCCCTACACTTCAAGATACCTCACCCGTGAAGAGAGGATCTTCAACTACAGACTGTCCAACATCCTGGCCAACAGGTTCCAGGTACTTCTCACCACCATGCAGCATGACCCACAGACTGTGAGGAGCATCGTGGAAGCTTGCTGCATCCTGCACAATCTCATGCACACCCGCTACCCAGTGTTGAAGAACAGGCTTGTGGACCATCAACAAGGCAATGGGGACATCGAGTCTGGTGAATGGAGGCAAGGACATAACCTAATAGACACTGTGGATGTACAAGGCCCCAACAGAGCTACACGTGAAGGGAAGAAGCACCGCAACCTCCTGAGACACTGGTGCAACTCCCCAGCTGGAGCAGTGAAATGGCAAGACAGGATGATAGATGGTTAATGGATGCTTCCTTGAGACTGTCTCATAACACTGATGAAATTGTCCCATGTATGTTGAGTGGTCCTACAATGAATAGGGCATTAATAAAGAGCTTTGTTTATTTTGAAATGTGTTGATCAATGAATAAATTGTTATTGATAATCAAGGTCCATATGTGTGGCAGCTGGGAGGGTGGACCATACAGTCCCACTAAGCTTGCACTGGAGGTTATCTATCCCACAGCTATCCTTACCTATCCCACAACTATCCTTACCCATCCCACAGCTATCCTTACCTATCCCACAGCTATCCTTACCTATCCCACAGCTATCCTTACCTATCCCACCACTATCCTTACCCATCCCACAACTATCCTTACCTATCCCACAAGCATACAAAGGCTTAACCATTTTTTCAAAGTTTTCACCAACACTTTATTAAGTAAACAAAATGAACCAAGTTTGTGAAGCAAAGATAACCTTTATTAATAATTGTCTTAAGTAAACTGTATGACTTTATTAAAAAAGCAAAATGAACCAAGTAAAGTGTCTTAAGCAAAGATAAAATGATTGGTAACAACTCAGTGACTGGTAACAATTCAGTGACTGGTAACAACTCAGTCTCTGGCACTATTCTCAGTCACTCTGAGGAATGTTCATGGTCTCAGCTGTCAAGCGGGCAGGGACTGTGGAGATGGCTGTGGCTGGAGTGCTGGTCTGAGGTGCCATTGGGGTGCTTGGCCCCAAGAGTACAACAGGGGATGGTGTGTTCAGGAAGCTCTCAGAGAGCTGACTCAGTCCCATGAGGTTGAGAGGGCCTTCATCAAGGACCTGGGATGTCAGGCCCAAGACTGATGACAGATTGTCCGTTGAGGGGCTTGGCTGTGGGGTGGAGGAAGGAGGAGTGTAGTGGGGCTGTCTGGTCTGCAGCTGGGTGAGGAGTGGCGTCTGTGGTATGCGATGAACCTGGGCCTGGACTGGGAAGGTCTGTTTTTGTTGTGGGAAGTCCTGGTAGTCATAGCCTTGGTAGGTGAGGGGCTGTTGAAATCCGTGGAAGGGCTGTGACATCGCCTGGGGTGTAGGAGCAGCCCTGGACTGGGTAGGAACAGGTTCAGTTGGGCCTGGAGGGTTTTGCAGAAGTGCTGTTATCTTCTGCTTCATCACCTGGTACTGGGCCTCGGGTAGGTCCATGAGGGTCTGGCTCACATAGCTGATGAAGGGCTTCTGGTTCGAGGATGGTATGTCACTGTGGACCAGCTGAGAGAGAAGATCTGTGCTGGTTTTGATTGTGTCCCAGACCTCCAACAGGACAGTGTGGCTCTGGCCCTCCAGTCTGCCTCTCTGCTTGCTTTCTGTGGAGGTGGAGCTAGGTGTGGGTGTGGGTTGGTCTCTGGTGGCTGCTGCTTCTTCCTCCATTTGTGACAGGGGATCCTCCAAGTCTGCTGGTATGGGGAGTGCAGCTGCTGGGGGGGTCTCTGTCATGGGGCCCTCCGAAGACACCTGCCTGGACAGGGTAGCTGTCTCCTGGCTGGAAGAGGACTGGCTGTCTGTGGGCTATCTGAGGGAGAGGGGTTTCAAAGGGGCTGCTCCTCGGTGGCGGATCTCTCCCTCCAGGAAACTGCACTTGGCCATGATGTACATCTCCCGGTCAGTGAGCTTGACAGTGGCCTGCCTGGATTTCTTGAGATGTAGCTTGCCATACCAAGTGTGCATGTGCTTCCACCAACTCAGGAGTACTTCTGCAGTGTACACCAAGCTCTCTGCCTTGTCTCTCCAAGCTGCCTGTTTCTTCATGGTGTCGCGATAGAGTCTGTGGCCCTTTCTCCAGAGGTACTCGTTCTCCCTCAGCCATTCCAGCGCCTCATCCTCATGCTCCTCAGAAACTGTGTACTGTTTCCTCTCTCCCTTCTGCTTCCCTTGCCTCTTCCTCCCTCTGATAAGGGCTTCAGCAGGGCCTTCAGGGGCTTGAGCAGCAGGGCTTTCAGCAGCAGGGCTTTGAGGGCCTTGAGGCTGGTCCACCACAGCAGCAGCAGCAGCAGCAGCAGCAGCAGCAGCACCTCCTCCTCATGGTCCTCGGAAAGGGTGTACTGTTTCCTCTCTCCCTTCTCCTTCCCTTGCCTCTTCCTCCCTCTGGCAGGGACTTGAGCAGCAGGGCTTTGAGGGCCTTGGGTCTGGTCCACCACAGCAGCAGCAGCAGGAGAAGCAGCAGCAGCACCACCAGCAGCAGCACCAGCAGCAGGAGAAGCACCAGCAGCACCAGCAGCACCAGCAGCACCAGCAGCACCAGCAGCACCAGCAGCACCAGCAACACCAGCAGCTTCAGAGTCAGTGCCAGGGGGTGGGATGCTGGTTCTGTCCTTCTTGCCAGGGCTGTCAGGAGTAGGCACAGGCTTTCTCTTCTTCCCTGACTGATGAACCATGGTGTTATTCGAAGATGTCTGTGGCAGCACGTCTTTCCTCTGAATGCTGACTTCTTGCGAGCTGCATCCTTTTATATCCATGGAGCTGACGCAGTTCATACTCCCCGCATGCGCAGTGAACACTTTGCATCTGCTATGCATCCTATAGTCGTCCGTGATACATCCGCTACGCATCCGCTCCTCCCGCTATGTGTCCGCTTCGCAATTCTCCCCCAGAATCCCTTCGGATGTGTCATCTGCTTCCATCTGCTTCCATCCGCTAGGCTTCCTACGAACATCCGCTGAACATCCTCACTACGTACTACCCCCGTCCGTTCCTTTCCATTCTTTTCCATTCTGTTTATGCAAATTTGGGGCACTTTTTGGAGCGGATAACAACAGATGGAGCCACCCCTGAAATTTTGCTCATCCACTGTGTCCTTTTTGCATACATCAGTCAGTGGGACCTAGCCTTAAGAGGTGAAGGGCACATAAATCTCAGTGTTTCTTTATGAATATTGGAATGTTTATATTTCAATATTTTATCTGATAGATATGCAGTGTGCAATAGTCTGGCAAGATTCCTATCTGTATGCAAACAGCAATAAAGAAACTATTCTAAGCAAATTGTTGTATTGTTCTTGATTTCCTGAACTTCACCGAGAGAATTTGCACCAAAACAAATACCTTGTGTGTCCAATCACACTTGACCATTAAAGTATTCTATTCTGTTCTGTTCTGTTCTGTTCTGTTCTATTCTATTCTATCTTATCCTATCCTATCCTATCCTATCCTATCCTATCCTATCCTATCCTA
>BLBF01000002.1:4984719-5000552 GCA_015471245.1 Laticauda colubrina | reverse complement strand
TATCCTATCCTATCCTATCCTATCCTATCCTATCCTATCCTATCCTATTCAAATTCCCAGAGGCTGTGGGAGGAGCTGCTGGTTGCCTGTGAAGGAAGTAGAGGGTGAATAGAAAGGAGAAAGATAGCAGCCTGCATGCCATTAGGCACGCAAATACCAATAAGACATTTAGAGTAAGTGTGCTTGAGATTGTGATTTTATTTTATTTCAAAATGACCTGCTTAGTTCAGTGTAATTCTTGTTTTACAGCTGTCTTTTGCAGTACTCTTTTCAAACTTGGATACTGTCCTCTTTGTAAAAAAATTACCAGTCTACACAGACAGATTACCTGTCTAGAATCTCTAATCTGTGCTCTCCAAGCAGAAATTAGGTGCCCAATCGAGCCATCTATTGAACTGCCATGCTACCAGCTGCCACTACCACAAAGATCCTTCAGGAAAAGGGCAGTATGGACAATCGTGGGATCTGGCAGGGTGAGAGCTGTGGACCACAAACAAAAAAAGGTTTGCTGTATCCCAACATAACAGATACAATGCCCTTACTGACCTTAATAAGTTCACTAAAGTGACAGGTCAAGGTAGTTGTGATAATGATAACTTAAGTGAGCCAGGGATCATGGTCCTAGAAGAAGAACTTACTTTGGAAAGGAGAAAGTGTGAATCAGGTATTACACACCAGTCACACAAGAAGAACAAGGCATCCAAAAGGAGAAGTCACCTTCTGGTTGGGGACTCAATTGTAAGGGATGTAAATTTAGGAAAGAATACTGAGGTTTTGAAAGATGTCAGGTGTCTACCAGATGCTACTGCCAGCAGAGACAAGAAGCGTATACTTAAGATAGTCAAGAATGCCAGCAAGGGCTGTGATGTGATGCTATTATACATCTTGGTACAAATGATCTGTCCCAGAAGGATGTACTTTCTGTTCAGAAAGACTTCCAAAGCTTCTGGTTTGAACTTAGTGATATGGGCTGTAGCCTTATCTTTCCAGAGGTTCTACCGGTATACAAGGAACAAAAAGGGAAAGGGCAGCATATAGCAGAGTTTCATGTGTAAAAGGGAAGGGTTTGGTTTTATTAGTCATGATATCTGTAGATGGTCCAATGAAAAATTGTACAAAAGGGATGGTTTGCATCCATCAAAGAAAGGGACTGAGTTACTTGGAATTAAATTCACAGATTTCCTGGATAAACTTTGAAACTGAACAGCGGGGACAGAGAATTAATGGATTCAGAACATTTCTGTCCCTAGCAACCTAAAACTGATAAGGATACCAGTGCATGCAAAATAGATGTTTGTGCAGGTAAGATTATCAACCTCGATGCCAACCAAAACCAAGCACTTAATAGTGAGTGCCATACCATGTGCACTAATCAAACAGATGGCAAGAAAGTAGGCAGACACAACACAGGTTATGTAGACAGGAAAAACAGTGTCAGACATAAAGATCTCAAGTGCCTGTATACAAATGCACAAAGTCTGGGGAACAAGCAGGGTGAACTCAAACTACAAATACATGAAGGAAAATGTGATATAGTTGGAATAACAGAAATTTGGTGGGATGAAACCCATGACTGGAATATACTGGTAGAAGGATATAAACTATTCAAAAAAAAAAAAAAAAAACAGACCCCATAAAAGAGGAGGTGGAGTTACATTATATGTAAAGGACTACTATATTGCTACAGAAATGCATGAAACCAAAGATGAAAACCTCCTAGAATACATATGGGTCAATATGAAAGAAAAAAAGAATGACATGGCCATAGGTGTATATTATAGGCCGCCCAATCGAGCAGAAAAAATAGATTACCTTTTTGCCAACCAACTAAAAAACATATGCAGGAAACACACAACAATAGTAATAGGAGACTTCAATTATCGTGATATCAATTGGAAAAATAATTCTGCACCAAGTGAGAAATCAAATAAGTTCCTTACCAACCTAGCTGACAACTTTGTTGTCCAAAAAGTAGAGGGTGAAACTAGTGGGACAGCCATACTGGACTTAATTCTTACAAACAGAGAAGAAGTGATAGAGTGAGTTGAAACTGCAGGAGCCTTGGGTGAGAGTGACCATGTCATACTAAAATTCAACATAACACAAATACAAGCAACAGAACATAATGACACCGTAGTCTTGGATTTTAAAAGAGCTTATTTCAATAAACTCAGAACTTGGGAAAGATTCCTTGGATAAAAATCCTGAAGGGGAAAACAACTCAAGAATCTTGGGAAACTCTAAAAAGTATGATCATAGAAGCTTAGACCAGCACAATACCACTGAGAAAGAAAAACAAGAAATCCAAGAAGAAACCAGCATGGCTACACAAAGATCTCTTTGGCAAATTGAAAGAAAAAAAGGACAAGTACAAAAAATGGAAAGAAGGACATAAAACTTAAGGCCCTGTCACACTGCCCAACAGATGCAAAACGGACACAACGGACAAGCAAAATGTTCCATCCGTTGTTATCCGCTCTCAAAAGGGGCAAAAATTTGCATAACCGGAGTGGATAACATGGACGGGGGGAGGACGCAGGGCGGATGGAGAGCGGATGCGGAATGGAAGCCCAGCGGATGGAAGCGGATGGGAGCGGATGGCACATCCGCTAGGCTTCCGGGGGGCTGCAGCAAAGCGGATGCGGAATGGATACAGCGGATGCACAGCGGATGCACAGTGGATGAAGCGGATGCACAGCAGAAGCCTAACGGATGCCGAGCGTTAATTGCGCATGAGGAGAGGATGCATTGCATAGGCCCCTTGGATATAAAGGGAAGCAGCTCAGAAGCAGGTCACTATTCAGAGGAAAGACCTGCTGCCGGATGGATTGACAGCCTTGCCTGCCCTGCCTGCATGCCTGCCTGCAATCCTTGCTGCCAGCCTCCCTGCCAGCCTCCCTGCCAGCCTTGCTATCTGCCTGCCTGCCAGGCTTGCTGCCAGCCAGTCTGCCTGCCAGCCTTGCTGCCAGCCTTCCTGCCTGCCTTGGTTCATGTCTGCCTGCCAGCCTTCCTGCCAGCCTTGGTGCCTGCCTCCCTGCAAGCCTTCCTGCCAGCCTTACTGTCTGCCTGCCTGCCAGCTTTCCTGCCAGCCTTGGTGCCTGCCTCCCTGCCAGCCTTCCTGCCAGCCTTGGTTCCTACCAGCCTCCCTGTCAGCCAGCAACCCCACAACCATGTGGAAGCACAGCAAGCCTCAGCCATCTGCTGCCAGTCCTTGCAAGAGGGACAGGGCTACCATCCCACCCCCTGGCCCACACTCTGGTTCTGCTGGGGCTTCTGCAGCACGAGCTCACACTTCTGGGGCTGGGGCTTCTGCTGCTTCTGCTTCTGGAGGAGCTGATGACAAGCACTCCAGCACCAGCCACCTCCACAGCACCTGGACCCTTCACCCCTGAGACTGAGCGACCAAGAGGAGTGCCAGAGACTCATTTTTGTTTCATAGCTTGTTGTTAATAAAGTCTAGTTTTGATTCACACACTTGCTTCATTTCTTTTTTTTAATAAAGTCTTGCTGGAAACTTTTAGAAATGGTTTAAGCCTTTGCATGCTTGTGGGATGGGTTAAGATAGCAGTGGGATGGGTTGAGATAGCAGTGGGATGGGCAGGGATACCTTTGGGGTGGGTAATAGCTGTGGGATAGATAAACCTCCAGTGCAAGCATCGTGGGACGGGATGGTCCACCCTCCCAGGTGCCACACCTATGGCCCTTTATTATCAATAATAATGCAATAATCATCCACACATGTCAACACAAACACAACTCTTTATTAAATGCCCTGATCATTGTAGGGCCACTCAACATACATGGCACAATCTCATCAGTGTGATGAGACAGGCTGAAGGAAGCATCCATTAAGCATCTATCATCCTGTTTTGCCACTACACCGCTCCAGCTGGGGAGTTGCACCAGTGTTTCAGGAGGTTGCGCTGCTTCTTCCCTTCACGTGAGGCTCTGTTGGGGCCTTGCACATCCTCAGTGTCTATCAGGTTTTGCCCTTGCCTCCATTCCCCAGGCTCCATGTCCCCATTGCCTAGTTGGAGGTCCACAAGCCTGTTCTGCAACACTGGGTAGCAGGTGTGCATGAGATTGTGCAGGATGCAGCAAGCTTCCATGATCCTCCTCACGGTCTCTGGGCTATGCTGCATGGTGGTGAGAAGTACCTGGAACCTGTTAGCCAGGATGCCAAAGGCGTTCTCCACCACCCGCCTTGCCCTGGACAGTCTGTAGTTGAAGATCCTCTCTTCACGGGTGAGGTATCTTGAAGTGTAGGGCTTCATAAGGTAGGTTCTGAGGGAGAAGGTGTCATCACCCATGATGAAGTAGGGCACATCTTGCGTGTCGTTGGCCAGTGGGTCTGGATCTGGGAAGCCCACCATGAGGTTGCGTTCCAGCCCACCGTTGAGGTCACTTGCGTTGTATACCTGGGCATCTGAAGATGTCCCGTTGCCTGAAGCATCGATGTACATGAACTTGTAGTCAGCATCGACAATGGCGAAGAAGATGATGCTGAAGAAGCCCTTGTAGTTGTGATAAGTGGACCCCGACTTGGCTGGCGCTTTGCAGGCCACGTGCTTGCCATCGATGGCTCCAACGGTGTGTGGGAAGTTCCACCTCTGATAGCACTGCTCTGCAACTTTCTTCCATCCTTCTTCAGTGGAGGGGCACTGGAGGAGCTCCTTGTATTCTTCGATGATGGCCTGCACCACATCTCTGACCCCAATGCTGATGGTGTTGTGTGGCACCCTCCAGCCGTACTGCATGCTGCTGTAGGTGGTCCCTGAGGCCAGGTGGCACAGAGTGAGTGCCACCTTGAGCCCAGGTTCCAGGCTGGGCTGGAAGTTGGTGCTCTGCTTGGTCAACCTGGGTGTCAGCCGCTGCACAACTTCGTCAAACATGGCTGGAGGCATCCTCATGAAGTTCTGGAATGCATGAGTGTCTTCGTTCTTGAGCTCCACCATCAGCTTGTTGTACAGTCCGTCCTCTGCTCTTCTGGTGAACCATCTTCATTCCCAGACACTTCTTGGCCGCCTCTTTTTCTTCCTGTAGTAGAGTTCACAGAGCCTGTAGATGTCTTCACACTGTTGCAGAAGGATGGTGGCTGCCAAAAGGACTATCCACGGTGGACATGACTGGATGCTATGGAAGAGGAAGAGGCAGATGAAGGCTGCAGAGGTCTGCAGGTGGTCTGCTGTTCTGAAAGTGAGAACCAAGTGAATTGCTCCCCCTTTTTATAAGCAGTATAGGTGTCCCTTTGCATCCTTTAGGCATCCTCTAGGCATCCTGTAGACATCCTTAATATCCGAGATAGGTCCCCTCTGCGAATGTATCTTCCGTTTTACACGCTTTGTTTCTGTGCTGCATCCGCTAGGCATCCGTTCTGCATCCGTTCCGCTTCCTCCCTGCATCCGTTTATCGCTGGAGCGGATGGAGTTGCGTGGATGTGCAGCAGATGCCTAGCGGATATAGTGGATGCGTAACGGATGCACAACAGATGCCTAGTGGATGCGTAGCAGATGCAGAATGGATGCATTGGATACATTTTCCGCTCAAAAGTTTTGAGCAGCTCAAAACTTTCTGAGCCGATGAAACGTCCATAAACGGATGCTGGACGGATAGAGAGGAAGCAAAACGGAGGCAGTGAGTACAGAACGGATACATCGCGTTAACCAACGGATAGCAAGCTTTTTTGTCCGTTTTACATCCTCTTTGCATCCATTGGTGCAGTGTGACAAGGGCTTTAGGCAGAATACAAGCAGACAGCCAGACTCTGCAAAGACGAAGTCAGGATAGCAAAGGCTCAGAACGAACAAGACTTGCAGCAAAAGTCAAAGATAATTTAAAAAAGTTTCTTCCAATATATAAATAACAATTAAAAAATCAAGGAAACAGATGGTCTACTAAAGAGAGAAGATGGCAAGGAAGTAACAGGCAACAGAGAGAAAGCAGAACTGTTTAACTCATTCTTTGCCTCTGTTTTCACGCAAAAAGAAGCTATAACTCAACCCACCAAAAATATAACTATAAAAGACAGACCAGAAATAAAAGTTAAAATAAGCAAAAAAATAGTAAGAGAACATCTGTCTGATCTTGATGAAAACAAATAACAGGGCCTGATGGATTACATCCCAGAGGTTTAAAGGAGCTGGCAGAGGTCATCTCAAAACCACTGCACCATATCTTTCAAATATCCTGGACCACTGGGGAACTACCGGAGGACTGGCAAAGAGCTGATGTGGTTCCCATCTTCAAAAAAGGAAAAAAAAAAGAGACCCAGGAAACTATAGACCAATCAGTCTAATTTCAATACCTGGGAAGATACTGGAAAAGATAATAAAAAACCAGATATGCCAACATCTAGAAACAAGTAAAGTAATAACTAGCAATCAGCATGGGTTTGTTAAAAGCAGATCATGCCAAACCAATCTTATTTCATTCTTCAACACAGTGACTAAATTAGTAGACCAGCAAATACTGTGGACATAATATATTTAGATTTCAGCAAGGCATTCAATAAAGTAGACCACAACTGACTTCTTAGTAAGCTAGAAAAAAGTGGAATAGATAGCACCACCACTAGATGGATTCGCAACTGGCTGGAAAACTGTACTCAACAAGTAGTCCTTAATGGGTCTAAATCTACATGGAGGGAAGTAAGTAATGGGGTGCCACAAGGTTCCATCCTAGGCCCAGTACTCTTCAAAGTCTTCATTAATGACTTAGATGAGGGAATAGAAGGGGAACTTACCAAATTTGCAGATGATACTAAGCTGGCAGGAATAGCTAACATCAAAGAATATAGGCTCAAGATCCAGATGGATCTTGACAGACTAGAACACTGGGCCATATCTAATAAAATGAAATTCAATATAGAAAAAAGTAAAGTCCTACACTTAGGCAAGAAAAACCGAAAGTACACATATAGACTGGGTGATACCAGGCTCAACAGCAGTAACTGTGAGAGGTATCTTGGAATCTTTGTGGACAACCAGTTAAATATGAGCCAGCCATGTGCAGCAGCCACCAAAAAAGCTAATGCAATCCTAAATTGAATTAACAGAGGGATACAGTCAAGATCAAGGGAAGTACTAATACCACTCTATAAAGCCTTAGTAAAACCACACCTAGAGTACTGCACCTGTTTTGGTCACCACATTATAAAAAAGATGTTGAATCTCTAGAAAAAGTGCAGAGAAGAGCAACCAAGATGATTAGGGGACTGGATATTAAACATACAATGAATGGTTGCAGGAACTGGGCTTGGCTAGTCTAGTAAAGAGAAGGACCAGGGGAGACATGATAGCAGTCTTCCAATATTTGAGGGGATGCCACAGGGAGAAAGGGGTCAAGCTATTTTCTAAAGCTCCTGTAGGCCAGACAAGGAATAATGGATGGAAACTGAACAAGGAGAGATTTAACCTAGAAACAAGGAGATAATTTCTGACAGTGAGAACAATCAACCAATGGGACAGCTTGCCCTTGGAAGTTGTGGGAGCGCCATCACTTGAGACTTTCAAGAAGAGGTTGGATTCAGAGGGCGGAGCTGGTGTCCCGACGATACAGGATACGATCTTGGAGGTCTGAGATCATTGCCAATATCTTTGCTCCTGGACGGTCCTATCAGATCTAAACCATCCCAAAGAGATTGTGAGAGTGAGCGCATCCTGCTGATCTCAGGGAGACCGCAAAATCCCTGGAAGATCCAGGAGCCCTTTTTGCCAGTGGCAAGGAGGCAGCTATCAAAGCTGCTGAAGTTGGGACTTCCGGCTTGCAAGGCTTTGGAAATGGCAGGAATCCACGATCGTACTCGGTTCCTGCTGCGCTCACCGCTGGAGTGTCCCCAGTCCAGTTGGATTTGGGGGCTATAGTTACCCCATAGAGGTAACTGAAGATAGGGGAGACTCAGCACAGGTCCAGGGGAATCGCAATCCCCCCTCCTCAGCTGGCTTAATTCCCTTTTCCAAAAGTGGTGGAGCGGCAGTCAGTAATGGCCACCACAAAGAAGCTTTCATCCGGATAAGAATGTGCAGGAGGAAGCTGAGAAAGTGAAAGTTTTTGGCTAACCGGGATGACAAGTAATATCTAAATGCCCTGGACTTTAAGTTTTATTAAAGCTACATCGTTCCGTATGAAGATGGAAGAAGAGGCAAATGAAAGTAAAAAGGGAAAGTTTGTTTTTTCTCACTTTCCTTCCTTACAGTGATAGCAAATGAATGGAGAAATTAGAAAAACCCATTTTGGATTCAGCAGGTAATTAAATTGAAAATTGAAGCTAAGGGGACAATAAAGATTTCTGAGCAGTAAAAAAAAATTTCTTTTTTTTTTTTTTGCTATAAGTGGGAAGGGAGAGGAAAAGAACTAACATTAAGATTTTCTTGGAGGAGGCTGCTTGAAATTTATAAGATAAGAGCAAAATTATAACAAAACTTCTAAAAGATATATTTTTTATAAAAGATATATAAAACTGGAACTTTATAACTGAACCCCAGGAAGAGAAAATATGCTAAATGAAACAGACTGTGTGTATTTGGATTGCTTGGTGACTTCGGGACTTTTTGGAAATTACTATTTGAAAGACTAAAAATATTTGGGTTGTTTAAAACAACTTTTTACAATGGCACTACTTGTTGATGAACTGAAAATTGAATTTAAAAAGCTAAAAGAAGAGGACCAAGAAGGGAAGAGCTCTTCTGGATCTGTTTTCCATTTTTTAGAAATGGCGATTTATATCTACCAGAAACTACAAGAACAGGAAGATTGCGATGAAGAAGAAGCCATCTTTAATGAACAAACGATTTTAGCCAGGGAAGAAAAGGGAAAGAGAGGAAAGAGAATGGAGAATTTCAGACTTAAAAAAACAACCAAAAAAGGGAAAATTAAGATGAAAAATCGATATAATGTCAGAAAGCAACAGAAAAGAGAAATACAGAAGAAGGTGGAGATCAAGAAGGTGGAGATTAAGAGACAAGGGGGTAAAAAGACAGGATTGGAGAAGAAAGGAAGGGAAAAAGGGAAGAGAAGTTACAAAGGTTTAAAACAAGATATAGGTAAAAATATGATTAAAAAAGAGATTCTACAAAGTACATAAGATTGTATTGTTGTATTTATATTTGAAATAATGTTAGAAAATTGGATTTAATAATAGAGCTTAATTTGTTATGGATTATTGTTTTAATTATATTATAAACTTATTATTCTCTTTTATATTATAATACAGTAAGTAGTTTCAGAATGTACTAAGCAGAACCAGAATGGAAAGTATATATTATTTTAAGTGTTAAATTTAGGGGAAAGATTTAAAGGTGTTATACTTTAATCTGTGATTACAGGAGAATTTTTGTGTTAATGAGAAAAGACAAATAGAAAATTGAAATAGAATAGACAAAAGATATACTAGGAGACAAGGGGGTAAAGGCAGGATGAGAGGAAAAGAAGGGACAAAGGGAAGAGAAGTTACAAAGGTTTAAAACAAGATGTAAAGAAACAAGATCTATTTAGTGATACTGGGTAAAAATATAATTAAAAAAGAAAAGTACACAAGATTGTATCGTTGTATTTATATTTGAAATAATGTTAGAAACTTGGATTTAATAATACAGCTTAATTTGCAATGGATTATTGTTTTAATCATATCATAAACTTATTATTCTTTTCTATTTTATAATAGAGTAAGCAACTTCAGAATGCACTAAGTAGAATCAGAATGAAAAGTATATATTATTCTAAGTGTTAAATTTAGGGGAAAGATTTAAAGGTATTATATTTCAATCTGTGATTACAGGAGAAACTTTGTTTTAATGAGAAAAGATAAATAGAAAACTGAAATAGAACAGATAAAAGATAAAAGATACTAAGAGACAAGGGGGTAAAGGTAGGATTAGAGAAGAAAGGAAAGGAAAAAGGGAAGAGAAGTTACAAAGGTTTAAAATAAGATGTAAAGAAACAAGATTTATTCAGAAATAGTGGGTAAAAATATGATTTAAAAAAAGAGACTCTGCAAAAGTACATAAGATTATATTGTTGTCTTTATACCTGAAATAATGTTAGAAAACTGGATTTAATAATAGAGTTTAATTTGCTGTGGATTATTGTTGTAATTATATTATAAACTTATTATTTTTTATTTTATTTTATAATATAGTAAGTAGCTTTAGAATGTACAAAACAGAATGAGAATGAAAAGTATATACTATTTTAAGTGTTAAATTTAGGGGAAAGATTCAGAGGCGTCATACTTCAATCAGTGATTACAGGAGAAATTTTGTGTTAATGAGAAAAGATAATAGAAAATTGAAATAGAACAGACAAAAGAAATATGTATAATGATTTAAATTGAGATGAAATAAATAAAATAGAATTAAGAGTGAAAAGAGGGGAGAAGCTATATAGAAAATGTAGAATGGTAAATAAGATATGAAATGGGGATAAAAAGTGAGCATGAATTTTAAATTTATGTCTGTATAAAAAGATGTAACCTGGGACTAAGACGCTTTCCAAAAAGAAGTTTTGTGTTTTGATGTTTTGTGTTTTGTTTGTGTATGTTTCTTTATTGAAAACAAATAAAAATTTGGAAAAAAAAAAGCTGCTGAAGTTGGGACACCTCCGAAACGAAAGAGAACAGAAAGAGAGTGTGCCGGTTTGGTGAGAACTTTTTTTTTATTCTAATTTTTTAAACAGGATTTTAAACAGGAATGTCGAAGTAATGCTTTTTTTTCCTCATTGCTGGACTTTCTATACATGATCTTAAGGCCCTGTCACACTGGCCGATGGATGCAAAACGTTTGTAAAAAGGACACAGCGGACGAAAAAAATGTTCCATCCGTTGTTATCTGCTCTCAAAAGGGACAAAAATTTGCATAACCAAATTGGACAACACGGAAAGAAACGGACAGGGGGAGGACGTAGGGCGGATGGAAAGTGGATGCTCCATGGAAGCCTAGAGGATGGAAGCAGATGAGAGCGGATGGCACATCCGCAAGGCTTCCGGGGGAGCGCAGCAAAGCGGACGCGGAACGGAAAGAGCAGATTCAGAGCGGATGCCGAGCAGATGAAGCGGATGCAAAGCGGATGCCAAGCAGATGAAGCGGATGCAGAGCGGAAGCCAAGGGGATGCCTAGCGGATGCCTAGCGGATGCCTCGCGTTCACTGCGCATGCGGGGAGGATGCATTGCATCAGCCCCACGGATATAAAGGGAAGCATCTCCCAAGCAGGTCACCATTCAGAGGAAAGACCTGCTTCCAGACACAGCTTGCCAGCCAGCCAGCCAGCCAGCCAGCCAGCCGGCAACCTAACAACCATGGGAAAGAAATGGAAGCCTCTGCCATCTGCTGCCAGCCCTGGCAAGAGGGACAGGGCCACCCTCCCACCCCCTGGCCCTGACTCTGCTTCTGCTGGGGCTTCTGCTGCCCGACCTCAATCTTCTGGTGCTGTGGCTTCTGCTGATGCTGCTTCTGGAGGTGGTGCTTCTGCTGATGCTGCTTCTGGTGGTGATGCTTCTGCTGGTGCTTACTCTGCTGATGCTGCTTCTGGTGGTGGTGAATTCCAAGAGGACCGCCAAATGATGACTGAAAAAGTGGAAGGTGCAGAAGGTGGAAAGGAGGAAGTCAAAGAACAACACGAACCAAGATCCACGAGAGCTGCCAAATCTCATTATAAAATATAACCATGGAAGAGAAAAAATTGATTACAATTAATATAAATGGACTTAATTCAGCCATTAAAAGAAGGAAAACTTTCCATAAATTAGAGAAATTAAAATTGATATAATCTGCTGACAAGAAGTACATATTAAAAAGCAATATGAACAATTTTTGATACAGCCAAAACTAGGGAAAATATTTACCTCCTTGACACAATGCAAGAAAAGAGGAGTGGTTTTATATATTAAAGAGACCATCCCAGTGAGATTGATTAATACTGATGACGACGGAAGAATACTAATGGTGAAAATAATGGATAATAAGACAAAACACTCCTGATTGCAATCTATGCCCCGAATGATAAGCAAGAAGAATTTTACAAAAATTACATATGAAAATAATTGAACTGGACTATGCTAATATGATGGGAGATTTTAATGGAATTGTAGACAACAAACTGGACTATACAGCATAGAAAACAATAAAGCAAAATAGAAAGACTCTCCCTGAATCTTTTTTTTAAATGGTAGATGAAATTAACTTAAAAGATACATGGAGAGAAAGAAATGCTAAAACTAAACAATACACCTTCGACTCATATAGACATTTATCATGGTCCAGAATACTTGGGCAGATCACAATCGAATGACAATTAAATGGAAAGGACAAAGAAGAAGATCCAGATGGATGTTAAATAATACTATTTTAAAGGAAAAAGACTTCTCACAGTGGATGGAGAAAGAACTGGCTTTTTTCTTTTGAGAAAACAAAAAAGAAGACACATCAATCCAGAACGTATGGGATACAATGAAGGCAAATGCCAGAGGCTTGATAATAGACTATACACAGAAAAGAAATACCATGAAAAGATTAGCTTCTAAGGCACTAGAGGATGATTATAAAGGACTTGAAAAAGAGCTACAGAAAATGCCTCAGAAAAAGGACATTAAGTTAAAAATGGATATAACCAAACATAAAATGGGTCTAATAGAAAAAGAACTAGCACAGAAAATCAGAGGTGAGAAACAGAACTACTTTGAAGATGCAAATAAACCAGGTAGATGGTTAGCATATAAACTGAGAAAGTAGAAAGAATCAAGGAAAATATTGCAATTAAGAGATGATCAAGGCCAAGTTTGCTATAGTAGTAAAGAGAAGAAGGAAATCATTCGAGACTATTATGGGAAACTATACACACAAAAGAATATTGATGAGGAAAGAGTCAAACAGTACCTACAGAGTGCTAAGTTACCCCAGATACCTAAAGAGATTGAAACAATGTTAGAAAGCAATAAACAATGATGGAGATAACTGAAGCACTCAAGAAGCAAAATAATGGAAAGGCACCAGGCCCAGATGGACTTCCAGTAGAATTTTACAAAACATTACAAGAATCATTGAATCTTCCATTGCTAGAAGTTATGAATGAAGTTATGCTAAAGAAGAGGATACCTAAATCATGGTCAGAAGCTTAAATCACACTTGTTCCAAAAGAGGAGACCGATCCATTACAAATCAAGAACTATAGACCTATTTCCCTCCTAAATGCAGATTATAAAATTTTTGCTTCGATATTGGCAGAAAGACTTAAAAAATACTTAAATAATTTTATCCATCCTGATCAAAATGGATTTCTGCCAAAGAGACAAATTAAAGACAATATGAGAGTAATCTTGGACACTTGGAGAAACGGTAAAGATAATGATAGAGGGAGAACTGACAGACTCTTTTGATATATAAGAAAAGGAAGAAGACAAGGGTGCCCACTGTCACCTCTGTTGTTTGTGTTTACTTTGGAAGTGCTAAATAGAAATATTAGAGATGAAAAGAATATAAAAGGGATGAAAATTAAAAAGGAATAATTTAAGTTGCAAGCATTTGCAGATGATCTGGTTTTTATCTTAGAAGACCCACTAGAAACAGCACCAAAATTGATAGAAAAGGTAGAGACATATGTTTCAAACAATTCAGATTAAGCTTGGAAAAGATTATTTTGAAGATTTAAATAAAATTGTGTTGAAATATTTATGGCAAGGTAAGAAAGCAAGAATAAAGTTAAAACTTTTGTAAGATGCTAGAATAAGAGGAGGATTTGGTTTGCCTAATTGGGAGTTTTATTACCAAGCTACAAATCTGATGTGGGTTAAGGAATGGATAACATTAAGCAATACTAAAATGCCAAATTGTTGACATTAGAAAGACATGATCTGTTGTTGGGGTAGCATGCTTTTTTATGGTATAAAGGAACTAAAATACAGAGGTATTTTAGAAGACATTATATACAGGAGTCTCTGTGGTTAAATTGGGAGAAGATTAAAAGACAATGTTATTTGAAAATTTCAGTCTGGCTATCGACTATTGAAGCATTTTCTTATCCTATAATATACAAAAAGGAACAAACAGTTAGATATGGTGAAATATTGAATGAAAAGGGTGAACTTAAATCTGCACAAAAATAAGAGGAACAAGGTGTAAAGATGAATTGGTTTTCATATGCGCAAATACATTCAAGGTATGATAAAGATTCTAAAACTGAAGGTTTCTATGATAAACTGACTTAGATAAGATTTTGACAGGTACTGATGAAAAGGTGATTAAAAAATTGTATGGATATTTGTCAGAAATTAAAGTAGAAGAAGAACAAGCTAAAGAAACTATGATTGCTTGGGGGAAGAATTTTGGATATGGGATTGACCTAGAGAAATGGCAAAAATTGTGATTTCAAAATTATAAAATAACAATGTCAACAACATATAAAGAAAAAATTTATAAGATGTTTTACAGGTGGCATTTCCCCCCAACAAGAATAGCAGGAATGTTCAAGAATAAATCAGAAAAATGTTGGAAATGTCATCAAACACCTGGCTCATATTACCATATGTGGTGGACTTGTGCGGATGCTAAAAAATACTGGACTAAAATCCACACGTGGTTTGAAAAAATGACAAAAAAACATATAGATTTGAAACCAGAGATATTTTTATTGGGAATTTTACATGAAATATAAAATAAAGACTTGAAATACCTGACTGTAAATGTCTTAACAGTGGCTAGGACTGTATTTGCTAAAAACTTGAAAAATGGGAAACACCATCAGAGGAGGAAATCATTAAGAAAATATTGGAATGTGCTGTGAAATGAGTAGATTGACATTTGAAATTAGAGAACAAGATGAGAAACAATTTTATAAATTTTGGGATCTATTCTATCAATGGTTAGACAATAAAATATCGTAACAAAATATGTAGACTTTTAGAAAATACTAAATATATAGAGATGTATTCTTTCCTTATTATATCTACAAAATGATTGTAGGATAGATTTGGGATGATAATATGAATTGTCACAAAACAAATTAAGTAAAATATGATTATTTCCTAAAGCATGAATGAATAAAAGTATAGTCAAATGATTGATTAATAATGATATTAATGTATTTAATATTGGATTGAAAATATGAGATCATATACAATGTAATTGTAATTGAAAACTATGAAATGGAAGTACAAAACAATTTGCTTATGAAGATGGCCTGATGTTTTTATGTTTCATTTGTTTATGTTTGTTTTAAAAACCAATAAGTTTTTTTTTTTAAAGAAGAGATTGGACTGCCATTTGTCAGAAATGGTGTAGGGTCTCCCACTTGGGCAGGGGGTTGGACTAGGTGACCTACAAGGTCCCTTCCAACTCTGATTATCTGTATCTGTCTGTTCTATTCTATTCTATTCTATTCTATTCTATTCTATTCCATTCTAATTCTATTCTATTCCATTCTAATTCTATTCTATTCACCCCTTGATAGTTATGCCCCACAGCTGCATCATTGATTTTTTTTGGGGGGGGGGGTATGGGGGTGTGTGGAAGGCTACAGGAAGAAAGTAAGGCTGCCAGCTGGGAAACAAATCTTTGGTGCTGAAGGGTAATAGTGGTACCTGGGACTGCTGCTATAAGTGTCACTCTATGCAAGAACATAGATGGAAATGGGATGGGTGGGAGGAATGATTCTAACCTGTGACTTCATCCATTTAACAACTTGACTAATTGCGGTATCTGCTATCCCGCATCAGATGGGCGTCTCATGATAGGGAGTGAAAGGAGAAAGAAACGACAGGAGACGAAGTTCCTCGGGATGAGTGCGCCCAGAATGTCTTAGCACACGCTCTTTTATTATGCTCATTCAAAAGGGGGTGATTGTTTAT
>BLBF01000002.1:4907231-4954837 GCA_015471245.1 Laticauda colubrina | reverse complement strand
ATAAAATTTTTGTTATCATTTGTTATACAATGGGATGCTCCACTGTCAACCACCCATAAATTATTTTTTACAGCTCCGTTAGTATACATGGCTAACTCTAAATGTTTATTTATCTTTTGATGATTTTTAGTATTCTGGCCAGCATTCTGGCGCTTTGCCTTTTTACAAAATCTTGCCAAATGTCCTCTTCCTCCACAATTAAAACACTTTTTAATTGCGTATGCAGTAGGAGATTCATTATCTTCTTTTTGAGGTTGCTCCCTCCTTAATTCATCTCTTTCATGCCTTCTTCTGGCCTCTTCAATCAATCTGCCAGTTATATCAGTTAAAGTTAAATTTTCCTTTGGCAAAATTTCAAGTGAAGTTACGTAGTTATCATAACTTTCATTAAGGGAAGATAGAATTATATAAACTTGATGTTGTTCAGAGAATACATACACTCTAACATACAATAACTATGATTCATAGTTATTATTTCACCTAAACCAGTTAGGGTAAACAATGTTATCCCTAACAAAGGGTCCAGGTGCTGTGGAGGTGGCTGGTGCTGGAGTGCATGTCTGAAGTGCCATTGGGGTGCCTGGCCCCGAGAGGACAACTGGTGACGGTGTGTTGAGAAAGCTCTTGGACAGCTGGCTCATCCCCCTGATGCTGAGAGGTCCTTCCTCCATGCCATGTGGTGTCAGCCCCAGTACCGAGGACAGATGTACTGAGGCCGGGCTTGGCTGTGGGGTGGAGGAAGGAGCAGTGTAGTGGGGCTGTCTGGTCTGCAGCTGGGTGAGGACTGGCATGGGTGGCATCGGTGGCACGGGTGGCATCAGTGTCATGGGTGGCATCGGTGGCATCAGTGGAACCGGTGGCAATGGTGTTGTCCGATGACTCTGTGCCTGGACTGGGAAGGGCTGCTGCATGTGCTGCTGGACCTCCTGGTAGCCGTAGCCCTGGTTGGTGAGGGGTTGTGGAAAGCCTTGGAATGGGAGGGACATCAACTGGGGTGGAGGAGCAGACCTGGACTGGGTGGGAGCAGGTGCCTCTGGGTCTGGAGGGTTGTGAAGCAGCTCGGTGATCCGGTCCTTCACCACCTGGTACTGGGGTTCCGCCATGTCCATGAGGGTCTGGTTGACATAGGTGAGGAAGGGCTTGCGGTTGGAGGATGAGGAGTCGGTGTGGACCAGCTGAGAGAGGAGATCGATGCTGCTCCGGATTGTGTCCCTGATCTCCAGCATGAGAGTGTGGCTCTGCCGCTCCGGTCTGGCTCTCTGCCTTTCTGTGGAGGTGGAGCTGGGGATGGATGCAGGTAGGGCTGTGGTGGACGTGCCGTCTCCTTTCTCCCACCGTACCAGGGAGTTCTCCATGTGCTCCACCATGGTTAAAACACCTGTCCACAGGTTCTCTGCCGTGGCACGCTCCACAGAAACCTGCCTGGAGACAGGAGCTGACTGTCTCTGTGGCAGTGTGGCTCTGCCCCTCCAGCTGTCCGGCTCTCTGCCTTTCTGCGGAGGCGGAGGCAGAGCTGGGGCGGGGTGGATGCGGCTAGGACTGTGGTGGACTCGATGTCTCCTTTCTCCCACCGCACCAGGGAGTCCTCTACGCACTCCACCACGCTTACCACACCTGTCCGTGGGTTCTCTGCCATGGCACGCTCCACAGAAACCTGCCTGGAGACAGGGGCTGACTCTCGGCCGGAAGAGGACTGGCTCTCAGCAGGCTGCCGGAGAGAGAGGGTAGTGAGAGGGGCTGCTGGTGCTCCTCGGTGGCGGATCTCACCCTCCAGGAAGCTGCACCTGGCCATGACGTAGGTCTCTCTGTCCGTCAGCTTAACCGTGGCCTGGCCAGATTTCTTCAGGTGCAGCTTCCCCTACCAGGTGTGCATGTGCTTCCACCAGCTAAGGAGCACGTCCGAAGTGTAGCCCTTACTCTCCGCCTTCTCTCTCCAAGCAGCATGCTTCTACTTGGTGTCCCTTTAGAGACGGTGTCCCTTCCGCCACAGATAGTCATTCTCTCTCAGCCACTCCAGCAGCTCATCCTCGTTTTCCTCCTCAATGGAATATTGCCGCCTCTCCCGTCCCCACATACGCCTCTTCCTCCGTTTGGCGGGACCAGATGGGCCCTCATCAGAGGGGCTCCCAGGTAGTAGGGGCTGTTCCTCCACACTACCAGCAGCAGCAGCACCAGCAGGATCATCATCATCATCATCATCATCACCAGCAGGATCATAATCATCATCATTCATCATCATCATCATCATCAGCAGCAGCAGCAGGCTCATCATCATCATCATCATCAGCAGCAGCAGCAGCAGGACCAGCAGGACCAGGATCAGCAGCAGCAGAGTAAGCACTAGCAGTGCCAACAAGACCAGGAGCACGAGCAGGACCAGGAGCATGAGCAGGATGAGCAAGACCAGGAGCACGAGCAGGACCAGCAGGACCAGCAGGATGAGGAGCAGCTTCAGCAGGGTACGCACCAGCAGAAGCACCACCGCCAGGAGCAGCTTCAGCAGAGTAAGCATGAGCAGAAACACCACCACCAGGAGCAGCCTCAGCAGAGTAAGCACGAGCAGAAGCACCACCGCCAGAAGCATCATCATCAGCTCCTCCAGAAGCAGAAGCAGCAGAAGCCCCAGCAGAAGCAGAGTCAGGGACAGGGAGTGGGGGAGTGGCCCTGTCCCTCTTGCCAGGGATGGCGGCATGTTGCTGCTTTCTCTTCTTCCCCATGGTTGTGGGGTTGCTGGCTGGCAGGGAGGCTGGCAGGGAGGCTGGCAGGAAGCCTGGCAGGAAGGCAGGCTGGCAGCAAGGCTGGCAGGCAGGCAGACAGCAAGGCTGGCAGGCAGACTGGCTGGCAGGGAGGCTGGAAGGCAGACTGGCAGCAAGGCTGGCAGGCAGACTGGCTGGCAGGGAGGCTGGCAGGGAGGCTGGCCAGGAGGCTGGGAGGAAGGCTGGCAGCAAGGCTTGCAGGCAAGCAGGGCAGGCAAGGCAGTCAATGCGTCCAGCAGCAAGTCTTTCCTACGAATGGTGACCTGTTTCCGAGCTGCTTCCCTTTATATCCACGGAGCTTACGCAATGCATCCCCCCCGCATGCGCAATTAATGCTCAGCATCTGTTAGGCTTCCGCTGTGCATCCGCTAGGCTTCGGCTCTGCACCGCTTCATCCGCTGTGCATCCACTGTGCATCCGCTTCATCCGCTCGGCATCTGCTCTGCATCCACAGCTTAAGGCTTTGTATCCTTTGCATGTATTCTTGGACCAAGGGGCTCTGCTCATGGTCACTCATGACCTCCAGACTAGACTACTGCAATGCCTTTTACACGGGACTGCCCTTTTGTATTATTATTTTTTATTATACATTTTCCTTTATTATACATCATGTTTCCATTTCTGCAACAATGGTGTACTGTCTGTATTAAATCTTTTTTGAATACACATATTATATACCATAATTACAGCTATTATTCTCATACTATATGCAATATAATCTTCACTTCTACTCACTCTATACAATTTAATCAGTAATCAAATATAATCCAAAGTTCATATTGATTATAGTGTTAGTGTTATGCATACACACACATACACACATACACACATTTACTTCTATTTTATTAATCATCCTTAATTATGAATTTACTAATTTCTGCTTTCTAACCATTTATAAAATAAGTCCCATGTTAAATAATGTTTCCTCTTTATCCTTAATTTTCATAGTTAATCTAACCATTTTGGCACAGTCTAGTATTTTCTTTATTACGTTTTCATCCATAAGTATACTTTCATTTTTCCACTTTTGTGCATACATAATTCTCACTACCGTTATTACATGTAATATTAAATATATAATTCCTGCCCTTGAAGTGTACTTTGAACCTTCAATGGGGCCATGGCAATGATGAGCCATAAGGTAGCCATGTTATATTTTTTACATTTTTTAGCCATTTTAATATTTTAAGTGGCCTTCCTTGTTCCTTTTGAGAAAATGTTCACACACAAAGCTAACATGATAGATTAGGCTCATAAAACTATCCTGTTGCTCTGACATTTAAGAAACCAGCTCTGGAAGCTACAAGAAACACAGGAAGTTGAAAGGTTGATCTGTTTTTTCCTGCCTATGTGCGATATACCAGATCTGAGAAATACTTGTTTCACTGATAAGAAATGCCTGTTATCAGACATCTTCTAGTTTTTATAACATTTAAAATCACATGTATTTATTTTATTTTATTTGTGAGGACAGGTATATGCTGGAAAGTACAGAATGCACAGAATTCTCCACAAGGTCATTAAACAGTTGTTTTCTCCTTTCAAGTCCCATTCTTGTTTTGGGATTGTATATTCTTCTTTGCTTCTTCTTGCCCCCATCTAGTCTCTGTCTCCCAAGTCCCAGCTGATTGGCTGGGTCTTCTTTTGTTGCCCTTCACAGGAGAACGGAGCTAGCAATCAGGTTAGTGGGTGGGGAGGGAATGGGGATTTTGTAGTATCCTTCCTCTGCCATGCCCACCAAGCCATGCCATGCCTACCAAGCCACACCCACAGAACTGGTAGGAAAAAGTTTTTGAATCCCACCACTGGTTTCAGTCCATTTTGGTCCTGCTTAGACCTTGGATTGAAATCAGCAAATGCCATCCATAGTTGTTTCACTGTCATCTCCTTTCTAAAATAGGCTTCTTGTGAAGACACTCCTAAGGTCAGTTTAGGAAATAACCTTGTTTTATATCTACTTCAAACTCTAGGCAGGTCAGGCTTGACAAGACAACTCTTAAACACTACATTAACTTTTCATTTCTTGTACAATAGATCACTGTGTGAACCAAATATCCAGTCATGACCTTAAGACTCCTATCGCCTTTTGATATGTTTTATCTTTAAGCACTTCCTTTGCATCTTGTGTATGATAACACTTCAAGAGATGATACCATGCTGGGGTTTTCTTTAGGCTGAATAAGTTTCCACACAAGCCTTCAGTTCCAAGTATATTTCTTATGAATGTAAGATCTCTAAGAAAATGGATGAATGAAGGCTACAGATTGCAAAGACAAAATTCATCAAGAACTGCTATATTTTGCTAATCACAGAAACCTGGCTTCATTTACTCATTCCACATGCAACTGTTGAGCTGGAAGGCTACATAGCTCACCAGCAGGACAGGAATAGAGATTCGGACAAGAGCAAAGGGGGAGGTTTAAGCCTTTATGTGTACCAAAGCTGGTGTATCAATACAAAGACTGTAGATATCACTGTTCCATGGATCAAGAATATATGACTCTTAAATGTAGACCCATACATCTTTCATGGGAATTCAGCGCAGTTTTGATTACTGCAGTCTACATCCCACCTGGTGCCAATACTACCATAGTGTTTAGTGCCCAGTCCCACTGCACTTACGGATGCAAAGAGGATGTAAAATGTAAAAAAAATCTTGCCATCCGTTGGAAAATGCTATGCATCCATTGTGTACTCACTGCATATGTGTTTCATACGCTCTATCCATGGAGCATCCATCCACTGTGATTTCATCCATGCAAAAAGTTTTGAGCTGCACAAAACTTTTAGAACGGATGAACTTTCCGCCGTGTACGATATAATCCATGACATATACGAGCAATAAATATTCTATATCCATTATCATCCATTAGATGTCTGCTGTATCCTCTCTGCATCCTCTGGGCATCCTCGCAACTCACATCCACTGCAGCTGAAAATGGAAAAAGGGAGGAAAGATAAGGTACATGGAACGTCTATACATCGTTAGTAGCACGGAAATAGAAAGGATGTAAGTGTATGTATCTTGTATATAAAGTATTCAAAATGGACAAAGCGTTTGTATCTGGGATGTATCTCATATATTTAGGATGTCTGCAGTATGTCTAGAGTATGTAGAAGGACACCTAGCGGACAACCAATATTTTCTATAAAAAGGGGGAGAAAATCATCTGGATCTCAGTATGAGTCCAGCAGCCATGGTGTACAGACCTCATCACCCTTGGTCTTGGTCTTCAACATCATCAATTGTTCTCCACCATGGATGATGACACAGTCCGTATGATAGCTGCGATCATTCATCACCAGAACCAAAACCTGTTCAGACTGTATCAAGTTTTACACAGAAGGAGAAGAAGGAGACGTCCAAGAGCTGTGTGGGTCTGAGGATGGATCATGAGAAGAATGGAGTTTGGACTGTATAACCAGTTGATGGTGGAGCTGAGGAATGAAGACCCTCATGCATTCCATCACTTCATGAGGATGCCACCAGCCATGTTTGATGAACTTGTAGAGCATCTGAGACCCAGGTTGACCAAGCCTAGCACCAACTTCTGTCCCAGCCTAGACCCTGGACTGAAGGTGGCACTGACTCTGCGGCACCTTGCCTCTGGAACCACATACAGAAACATGCAGTATGCATGGAGGGTGCCACACAACACCATCAGCAAAGTCATCAGAGAAGTGGTAGAGGCCATCGTTGAAGAATACGTGGATGATCTCCTCAGGTGCCCCACCACTGAACAAGGCTGGAGGAAACTTGCAGAAGATTGGAAACTTGCAGAGGTGGAACTTTCCCCACACCATTGGAGCCATAGATGGGAAGCACATGGCCTGCAAAACTCCACCCAACTCGGGGTCCAATTATTTCAACTACAAGGGCTTCTTCAGTATCATCCTCTTTGCCATGGTTGATGCTGACTACAAGTTCATCTACATCGATGCTCCAGGCAACGGGTCAGCTTCAGATGCCCAGATATACAATGCAAGTGATCTCAAGGATGGGCTGGAATGCAACCTCATCATGGGTTTTCCAGATCCAGACCCCCTTCCCAATGACACACAAGATGTGCCCTACTTCATAATTGGTGATGATGCGTTCTCCCTCATGAAGTTGTACAGTTCAAGATACCTAATCCGTGAAGAGAGGATCTTCAACTACAGGCTGTCCAGGGCAAGATGGGTGGTGGAGAACGCCTTCGGCATCCTGGCCAACAGGTTCCAGATACTTCTCACCACCATGCAGCATGAGGCACATACTGTGAGGAGCATTGTGGAAGCTTGCTGCATCCTGCACAATCTCATGTGTATCCGCTACCAGTTGCAGAACAGGGTTGCAGAACAGACTTGTCGACCGTCAACAAGGGAATGGGGACATGGAGCCTGGTGAATGGAGGCAAGGACGTAACCTGATAGACACTGTGGATGTACAAAGCCCCAACAGAGCTTCACGTGAAGGGAAGAAGCAGCACAACCTCCTGAGACATTGGTGCAACTCCCCAGGTGGATCAGTGGAGTGGCAAGACAGGATGATAGATGATTAGAATGGATGCTTCCTTGAGACTGTTGCATAAGACTGATGAGATTGCGCCATAAGAGCACTGCATTACTATGTTGTTGTATACTTGTAGCTGTTTATTGTTATTAAATGCATGTTGTGGGGTCCTACAATGAATAGGGCATTAATAAACAGGTTTGTTTAATTTAAAATGTGTTCATTACTGAATAAATTGTTATTGATAATAAAGGTTCATATGTGGCAGCTGGGATGGTGAACCATACAGTCCCAGTATGCTTGCACTGCAAGCGTAAGTCCAGAGGTTTCTCTATCCCACAACTTTCCCCAAGTCCAAAAGTCCTTTTTCCCGGATAATAATAAAGTACAACATCCCTTGTGTAAAGGGACCTTTTTGCCCATCAATAAAAAATAAAGACCAAACTGTGGCCAACAGATCCGAGGCCAGACTATGTTGGTGGACCATAGCATGCTGTTATGGTTGCACTGTTAGTCAGAACTCCCTGTGCCCAATTATTCACAGATAGTATATGACTCAATTATTTTAATAAATAAGGTGACAGAAAAGCCATTATAATGTTTAGCTACATATTATACCAGGGATTTTTTTCAAAATTTGAGTTAAATTTAACGTGCGTAATGTTAAGTTTAACTCATTTAATTAGCATTAGCATTAACGTTTATTCCAAATGTGACTCCAAACATGGGCCATGTAATTTATTTGTTGTAAATTGATTGTTAAACTAAGTTATTTTCTCCTTTTAAAAATGAATGTCACTGTATTAAATTTAATCTTGGAACAATGATTATATTTATAACTGACCACAGAGACAAGTGACTATAAAATGCAAATATTCTTTGCATTTTATGGTCCACCAACATTGTTGGGCATGGGAAAACACCTTGGACATTTTGTATGTTTGGAAAAGGGCCTTTAGGCAGGGTTAAATGTGGTAGATGGGTGTTTGGATTTCTCTTTCAAAAGGAAAGAGGGACTTTAACTTTATACGGGGAAAAGGGAGTTTGGACTTTGATGTTATTTGGGGATAGGGGACTTTGCATTTTGGACTACCAGTGCAACCAAGTTGGGCATTTCTTGATCCATCAACCTAGTCGAACATGCAAAGTTTTAACCATTTTTTCAAAGTTTTTACCAATACTTTATTAAGTAAACAAAACATTTTTATAAGTAAACAATGCTGCTCACAAGTGTTCACAACAAGTGTTCACAATCACAACTCAGTCTCTCAAACTATTCTGAGTCACTCTGAGTCATGTCCATGGTCTCAGCTGTGAGTTGTAAGGCAGTGACTCTGGCTGTGGCTGTGGCTTGAGTGCTGGTCTGACGCGGCATTGGGGAGCTTGGCCTCGAGGGTACAGCAGGTAGTGGTGTGGTCAGGACACCAAGGTTGGTATCCAAGAGCTGACTCAGTCCGGTGAGGTTGAGAGACCCACCATCAAGGACTTGAGATGTCAGGCCCAATACTGCTGAGAGATTGCCCATTGACGGCCTTGGCTCTGGGATGGAGGAAGGGTTGGGATGAGTGTGCTGGGGCTTTCTGGTCTGCAGCTGGGTGAGGACTGGCATCTGTCGCATCCGATGAACCTGGGCCTGGACTGGGAAGTTCTGCTTCTGCTATGGGAAGTCCTGGTAGTTGTAGCCTTGGTAGGTGAGGGGCTGTTGAAAGCAGGGAAAGGGCTGTGATGTCACCTGGAGTGGAGAAGAAGACCTGGACTGGGTAGGATGAGCTTCAGCTGGGCCTTGAGGGTTGTGCAGAAGTGCTGCGATCTTCTGCTTCATCACCTAGTACTTGGCCTCAAGCAGGTCCCTCAGGGTCTGACTGACATACTTGATGAAGATCTTCCGGCCTGAGGATGCTCTGTCCAAGTGGACCAGCTGAGAGAGAAGTTCTGTGCTGGTCTTCATTGTGTCCCTGATCTCCAACAGCACATTGTGGTCCTGGCCCTCCAGTCTGTCTCTCTGCCTGCGTCCTCTGGAGCTGGGGGTGGGGGTGGGTTGGCCTCTGGTGGCTGCTGCTTCTTCCTCCATTTGTGACAGCAGGGCGTCATCCTCCACAGGATCCTTCAAGTCCACCAGCATGGGGAGTGCAGTTGTTGAGGGGGTCTCTGCTGTGGGGCCCTCTGAAGACACCTGTCTGGACAGGGTAGCTGGCTCCTGGCTGGAAGAGGACTGGCTGTCTGTGGGCTGTCTGAGGGAGAGGGGTCTCAGAGGAGCTGCTCCTTGGTGGTGGATCTCACCATCCATGAAACTGCACTTTGCCATTACGTACTTCTCCCAGTCAATGAGCTTGACAGTGGCCTGCCCGGATTTCTTGAGGTGTAGCTTGCCATACCAAGTGTGCATGTGCTTCCACCATCCAAGGAGTACTTCTGCAGTGTACCCCAGGCTCTCTGCCTTGTCTCTCCAAGCTGCCTGCTTCTTTTTGGTGTCCGGATACAGTCTGTGGCCCTTTCTCCAGAGTTACTCATTCTCCCTCAGCCATTCCAGCACATCATCCTCATGCTCCTCGGAAATGGTATACTGTTTCCTCTCTCCCTTCTTCTTCATTTGCCTCTTCCTCCCTCTGGCTGGAGCTTGTTTAGGGCCTTCAAGGGCTTCAGCAGGGCCTTCATGGGCTTGAGCATCAGGGCCTTCAGGAGCTTGTTCAGGGCCTTCAGGGGGTTGAGCATCAGGGCCTTCAGGGGCTTGAACATCAGGGCCTTCAGTAGCAAGGCTTTGAGGGGCTTGAGGGCCTTGGGGCTGGTCCACCACATCAGCAGCAGCTTCACCATCAGAGTCAGTGTCAAGGGGTGGGGTGCAAGTTCTGGCCTTCACCTTGCCAGGGCTTGAACGAGTAGGCATGGACATCCTTTCCTTGCCTGATTGACGCACCATGGTGTTGATACAAGATGTAGTAGAGATGTATCGATGTAGCCGCCAGCACGTATTTCTGCTTTATGCTGACTGCGTGCGTGCTTCATCTCTTTATATTCATGGAGTGGACGCAATTCATACCCCCCACATGCGCAGTGAACGGTTTGCATCCGATATACATCCGTGCGGCATCCCCTTTGTTTCCATTAGGCATACGTGATGCATCCACTTCATCCGCTATGCATCCGCTCTTTCCGCTATGCGTCTGCTTCGCAATTATCCCCAGTAACCCTTTCGGAGCTGTCATCCACTTCCATCCACTTTCATCTACTAGGCTTCCGATGAACATCCATTTAACATCCCCGTGACGTACTACTCACGTCCGTTCTTTTCCATTCTGTTTTCACAATTTTTTGCCAATTTTGTCCATTTCTGGAGTTGATGAAAATGGATGGAGCCACCTCCAAAATTTTGCTCATCCGCTGTGTCCTTTATGCATACGTTTTGTGTCCATTGGCCAGTGGGACCGGGCCATACTGTGCTGATCAGTTGACTGGTGTCTTTACAAGGATTTTCAATAGGTCTTTATCCCAGTCCATTATTCCATCTTGTTTCATGGGTTCCACCATTGTTCCACTGCCAAAGAAGTTCCCTATCAATAACCTCAATGATTACGGACCAGTGGCACTCACTCCTATCATCATGAAATGCTTTGAAAAATTGGTCTGCTGGCACATCATTTCTGGTCTTCTACATACATTTGATAAATACCAGTTTTCATACAGAAGAAATAGATCTATAGAGGACATTATAGCCATCACTCTTCACACTGCTCTGACTCATCACTGGAACACCACAGGGTTGCATGTTGAGTCCCTAACTCTATACTCTTTATGTGCATGACTGCATGCCCACTCATGCTAGTAATACTATTACTAAATTTGCAGATGATACAACATTGGTGGGACTCATCTCCAGGGGGGATGAGTTTGCCTACCAAGATGAGGTGGACTGGTTGCTTTTGTGGTGTGGAGACAATAACTTGGTCCTCAACACCAACAAGAGCAAGGAGCTTATAGTGGGCTATGGAAGGAACAGATCCGACATCCAACACTTGATTAGCAATGGAGACCGAGTGGAGCAAGTGGCTAGTTTTTAGTTTCTTTTTTGTGTTACCATCAAAGAGGACCTGACCTGGGGTGCTCACTTTGCAGCACTGGTCAAAAAGGCCCAGCAGAGATTATACTACCTGAGACTTCTCAGAAAACAACAACTGAATGAAAAACTGCTGACCTTTCACCGTGCACTATAAAGAGTATCTTAATTTACTGCACTTCTGTATGGTTTGCCAATTGCACAGTGGCAGATAGGAAAGCACTCCAGAGGGTTAACGTCATTGGCGAGAAGATCACTGGTTGCCCTCTCCCCTCTTTGGAAAAGCTTTATAGGTCCCATTGCCTTAAGAAAGTTCAAAACATTCTCAAAGATCCATCTCATCCTGGGAACCCTTTTTTTGAACTATTACCATCTGGCAGATGGTACAGAATAATAAAAACAAGGACAAATAGGCTGAAAAACTGCTTCTATCCCAGGGCAGTAGCTCTTTTGAATTCTACTGTACAGTGCAGCATTGGTTTGGTGTTGGGGGTTTTCAGTTCAATGTGTGGAGTGTGAAGGATGTGTGTTTGTGTTTATTTTCATGGTCATGATGTGCACTGAAGATGGTGTTTCATCACTAGGTGCAAAGACAACAAAACAAAATAAACTAAACTAAACTACAACCCTCTCTAAATGGTTTACAGTCAGCATATTGGCCCCAACAATCTGGGTCCTCATTTTACCAGAAGGATAGAAGGCTGGGTCAACCTTGAGCTGGTGAAATTTGAACTGCCAAATTGCAGGCAACCAGCAGTCAACAGAAGTAGCCTACATTACTGTACTCTAAACACTACGCCACCTTGGCTCACAAACTATTAGCTGTTAAGTTTTCAAAGATTTTTGCACAATTTTTAAAATTCCTTTTTTATAGCAACAGCACTGAGACTTACATACCACTTTACATTGGACAAATTTACAAAGACAAATAGGCTGAAAAACAGCTTCTATCCCAGGGCAGTAGCTCTTTTGAATTCTGCTGTATAGTGCAGTGTTGGTGTAGTGTCAGGGATTTTCAGTTCAATGTGTGAAGGGTGAAGGATGTGTGTTTGTGATTACTTTCATGGTCATGGTCATGATGTGCACTGAAGATGGTGTTTGATGTCGTTGTACAAGGTATAATGACAATAAAAGTAAACTAAACTAAACTAAACATTGTTTTATAGCGCTCTCTAAGAAGTTTACAGAGTCAGCATTTTGCCCCCAACAATTTGGCTCCTCATTTTTTCCCACCTCAAGAAGTTGGAAGGCTGAATCAATTCAATATCCAAGAAAAAAAAAACATGCTAAATTGTCACAAACAATGTGAAATTCCACATTAGTAGAAATATTTAGCAGGGCAGGATTTATGTAATTACATTATCTTCTCCTGCATTGTTCATCTGTGACCAAATATACACCAACTAGAATATTATTACATTTTCTATTACTTATAAGTGCTCCCAATGGGAATCTTTTAGAAGGATAAGAATTATGATCAACAACTTTGTACACCAAATTTTAATTACCATATTTTTTGGACTATAAGACATACTCCCCCCCCCCCCAAAGGGTGAAAATGTCTGTGCATCTTATAGAGTGAATTTGGACGTGTTTTTGGCCTCCTAAATTCTCCATGGGTCCCATTTTTGCCCTCCCTAAAATCCAGAAACATGCTGCAGGCCCAAAAGGAACCTGTTTTTGGCCTCTAGAAGTGTCCATGGGCCCCATTTTTGGCCTGAAGAGCAGAGGTAGTATTTTTATTTTATTTATTTATTGTGATTTGTCAATCACTTACAAGATAATAGGTATAAGTATATACATAGTTATGAATACATGAAATAGGTACACACTAGAAAAATAAAAGAAACAAAAAGACAGGGATGGTTGGAACATTGGTGCACTTCGGCACGCTCCTTACAGACAACTTAGGAAAGGGGGGAGGTCAATAGTAGACAGTCTAAGGTTAAACTTTTGGAGGTTTGGGGGAGAAACCACAGAGTCAGGTAGAGTATTCCAGATATAGACCATTCTGTTGCTGAAATCGTATTTCCTGCAATCAAGTTTGGTACGGTTAACCTTGAGTTTGTTTCTATTCTGTGCTCATGTATTGTTATGGTATTGCATCCAGTAAAGAGAGATTGCCAATCAAGGGATGAGAGATCGTTGTCTATAAGATCATAGTTGCCTTTTTGGAAGTTATAATTGGGGATTACGTCATTGTGTAGGCATATGTTGAGACAAAAGTCAATCATATTGTGGTCACTGTTGGAAAAGGGTTCTTTAGTTTTTATTCCATAAATTAAATTCAAACTATTGCAGAAGATGAGATCGAGGCAGTTAAGTCTAGTATTGTTGGTTACTAGTTGTTCCAGTACCAGATTTGTAACAGCATTGTAGAAGGTTGCATGTAAGGGTTCAGTTGTACATTCGTTTAGGGTCCAGTTAATATGAGGTAGATTGAAGTCACCAAGAAAGATAAAAGCATGTGGGCAGGATGTTGCCCATGTTAGTAGTGAATTTAGCTTGTTTACATGTTTGATGTCAAAATCAGGTGCTCTGTAACATAGTAAGAATTGAAATGTACAATTTAAGGATTGTTCACAGATTATGGTCTCAGGAAGAGCAAGCTCCTGGGTAACTTGGATGTTTTTCAGATGTAAGGATTTTTTATGGAAGATAGCAAGACCACCTCCTCTAGGAATTTCATGGTAAACATGATAGTCTCTTACTGTGGTAATGGAATCAGGGAGATATGCATTGAGCCATGTTTCACAGACAAATATAATGTCAAATTTAACCATATTTAGTAAGAGGAGAAATTCGGGTATTTTATTCACAAGGCTTTTTGTATTGAGTAGTTTGCATTTAAGGCCAGCTGTAGTTGGAATTGAGATAGTTAGGGACATGCGTGCCTAGTCTTGGATGATGATGGATTGGTTGAAGTAGGGTTGTGGTTGAAGGTTAAAGCTGAGCTGCGGGTTGTGTGACCTATTTTTGATACAGTCAGCACAATAGTCAATGTACAGGTCCTTCTCTCTATTGTCTAGACATTTTTTGAATTCTGTGCGGAGTACACGGGAGTGGGCACGTTGCTGTATGGTTAGGTCAGGGTGAGAACAGAGGTTCTTATGGTTGGTGTTGCTTTTGGCAAGTGAATTTATAGCATAAATGAATTTACGTTTGCTTGATTCACTTTTGCAAATGACCCTGCAGAAGCATGGGGCCACAGAACCGTCTCTGTTTTTGAGCTCTTGGCCAATGCGGGAAATGTCAAGTATTTCATCAGGGGAGATGGCTGATGCTTGATAATCATTGATGATGTTTCGGACACTTGTGATGTCATCATTGTCATTGATGTCCTCTAGACCAAATAAGATGGCATTTGGACATTTCCATTCACACTCAACAGCTTCTCTGATGAGGATTGAGAGATCATTATTTGTCTGATTTATGTTTTTTTGTGGATTGGGTTGTATTCTGGTTGTATTCTGACCAGTTCTGGAGAACCTATGTAGCTTCTTCTCTGGTAATATCACACTACTAACTGGAGCATACAAAACATTTGCTAGACCAATACTTGAATACAGCTCATCAGTCTGGAACCCACATCATGTATCTGATATTAACACAGTTGAGAAAGTCCAGAAATATTTCACAAGAAGAGTTCTCCACTCCTCTTCCAATTGCGGAATACCTTATGCCACCAGACTTGAAATTCTAGACCTAGAAAACCTTGAATTATGCCGTCTTCGGTCTGATCTATGTATGGGATATAAAATCATACATTGCAATGACTTACCTGTCAATGAATACTTCAGCTTCAACCATAACAACACAAGAGCAAATAATAGATACAAACTCAAGGTTAACTGCACCAAACTTGATTGCAGGAAATACAACTTCAGCAACAGAGTGGTCAATGTCTGGAATACTCTACCTGACTCTGTGGTTTCTTCCCCAAACCCCAAAAACTTTAACCTTAGACTGTCTACTATTGACCTCACACCCTTCCTAAGAGGCCTATAGGGGGCATGCATAAGCACACCAATCGTGCCTACCGTCCCTGTCCTATTGTTTTTTATTTTTCTTATAAGTATCTATCTGATGTATTCAAAACTATATTTATTCTTATACCTGTATCTTGTAAGCAATTGACAAATCGAATAAAGTGTGAAAATGGAAAAATGTAAATTTTGAATTGTTCAGAGAACCAACAAATAGCATCTCTGACTGGCCCTGCCCCCATTTATTCTCTGCCTCCTGAGTCCTAGCTGATCAGCTGGGTCTTCTTTTGTTGCCCTGTACAGGAGAATGGAGCTGGAAAGCAGGTTAGTGGGGTGGGGAGGGAATGGAATTTTGTATTAACCTTCCCCCAGGAATGGGGATTTTGCAATATCCTTCTCCTGCCATGCCCACCAAGCCACATCCACCAATCCATGCCCACAGAACTGGTAGTAAAAAAATTGAATCCTACCACTATTGCAGAGTGTTTCTGGATGCCAGGGAAGGCAAAAACGGGACGCGTGGAGGCAAAAAACTATTTTTTTTTCTTGTTTTCCTCCTCTAAACCTAGATGCATCTTATGGTCCAAAAAATACGGTACACTTTAAAATAAAAATTGAAAGATCCATAACGTTTTGTATGCCATCAAAGTGATCATATGACCATTCTTTGTTTTATTTTCACTTTTAATCTGTTAGAGTTCTTGTGAAGAACCAGAGGAAACCAAACTCCCCACAAACTGGAAAAGGATTTCATTGATTACTTGTCATAAAATAATCAAACAAACCATTCCCCCTGAGTCATTTCTGTTTTGCTTCTATTGCTTCCTTTACTTTATGGGATTCAAGTTCTTCATTATTAGTTTTGAAAAGGGCTATGTGTCAGATGATAAACTTCCTTCTGTGGCTGAAAACTGATGGGAAGGAATAATATTCTACTATTTTCATCACTTTTGCCTTCTTGAGCAAGAAGTAATATAGGTACACTTCTGTAGGAGTAGAAGTGACTTCTGCTGAAGGTTTTCTGTGAAATCTTCCACATTCTCCACCTTGGAAAAACCTAATGCAAATGACATTCGATCTCTGTTGTCTAAAATAAGGGTGAATGGTTTCCTCTTCAGCTGTCTGGGTTCATCATTAAAGGAAGAAAGAAGGAAAGAAGGAAAGAAAGAAGAATAAAAGGAAGAGAAAGAAAGAAAGAAAGAGAGAGAGAAAGAGAAGGACCAATAAAAAGGAAAGAAGGAAGAGAAAGAAAGAGAAAGAAAGAGAAAAAGGAAAAGGAAAGAAAAGAAAAAAAAATCAAAATATATTTCATTTCCAAATAAGGTGTCAGACAACACAACAAACATCTTTTCTAGAATCATGCATACTAAAAATTTTAGTTGAATTTTATTGAATTTTTTAATTCAATAATACTGAACGCAATATCATTAATGCCACAGACAGAAAGTTCAGCATTTCTGAGCCTGGCTATCTGCAAAAAAACATCTATTCTTTAATCATTTCAATCTGTATTCCAGGGATTATTGGAAATGGAATTGTCATCCAACTTTTGCATTTCCAAATTAAGAGGAATCCTTTCACTGTCCATATCCTCAATTTGGCTGTGGCGGACACTGGGACTCTTCCTTTTGTGTTTATCTCCACAATCCTGCACTTAACTACTGAACTGTTAGGAATATAAGTCACCTAACAGGTATTTGGATTAGAAATATATAAACCAGGATAAACATTTTAGTACTATCTCTTTAAGGGAATGCAAGAGCATGCAATTGGGTGTGGTTTCTCAAATGGCCTTAAAGCCCATGTCACACTGCCCAACGGATGCAAAAAGGAGACAGCGGAAGAGCAAAATGTTCCATCCGTTGTTATCCGCTCTTAAAAGGGGCAAAAATTTGCATAACCGGAGCGGATAACACGGACGCGGGGAGAACGCAGGGCGGATGCAAAGCGGATGCGGAACAGAAGCCCAGTGGATGGAAGCGGATGGGAGTGGATGGCGCAACCGCAGGGCTTCCGGGGGGCCTCAGCGAAGCGGATGCAGAATGGATACAGCGGATGCAGAACAGATGCCGAACAGATAAAGCGGATGCACAGCGGATGCACAGCGGATAAAGCGGATGCATAGCGGAAGCCTAGCGGATGCACAGTGGAAGTGGAATGGATGCCTGGCGTTAATTGCGCATGTGGGGGGGAAGTATTATGTAAGCCCCCCGGATATAAAGGGAAGAAGCTCGCACGTGGCCAGCATTCCGAGGAAAGACCTGCTGCTGGACACTTCAAGTTCCTTGCCTGCCCTGCCAGCCTGCCTTCCAGCCAGCCTTGGTGCCTGCCTGCCTTCCTGCCAGGCTTTCTGCCAGCCTTCCTGCCAGCCTTCCTGCCAGCCTTGGTGCCTGCCAGCCTCCCTGCCAGCCAGCAACCCCACAACCATGGGGAGGAAGCAAAAGCCTCAGCAACCTGACGTCCTCCCTGGCAAGAGGGACAGGGCCAACCTCCTGCCCCCTGCCCCTGACTCTGCTTCTGCTGGGGCTTCTGCTGAAGCTGCTCCTGGTGGTGGTGCTTCTGCTGGTGCTGGCGTTTCTGCTGTTGCTTACTCTGTTGAAGCTGCTTCTGGTCCTGCTGGTCCTGCTCATCCTGCTCGTGCTCCTGATCTTGCTCGTCATGCTTGTCCTGCTCATGCTCCTGGTCCTGCTCCTGGACTTGCTGGCCCTGCTGGTGCTTACTCTACTGCTGCTGATCCTGGTCCTGCTGGTCCTGCTGCTGCTGCTGATCCAGCTGCCGCTGCTGCTGCTGCTGATGATGATCCTGCTGCTGCTGCTGCTGCTGTTGCTGCTGCTGCTGATGATCCTGCTGGTGAGGATGATGATGATGATGATGATTCTGCTGGTGCTGCTGCTGCTGCTGGTGGTGGTGTGGAGTAGTAGCCCCTACTACCTGGGAGCCCCTCTGATGAGGGCCCATCTGGTCCTGCCAAAGGGAGGAAGAGGCATATGCAACAACGGGAGAGGAGGCAATACTATATTGAAGAGGCGCACGAGGATGAGGTGCTGGAGTGGCTGAGAGAGAATGACTATCTGTGGTGGAAGGGACACCGGCTGTACAGGGACACCAAAAGGAAGCAGGCTGCTTGGAGAGAGAGGGCAGAGAGTATGGGTTACACTTCGGAGGTGCTCCTCGGCTGGTGGAAGCACATGTACACCTGGTACGGGAAGCTGCACCTGAAGAAATCTGGCCAGGCCACTGTGAAGCTGACAGACAGAGAGACCTACGTCATGGCCAGGTGCAGCTTCCTGGAGGGTGAGGTCCGCCACCGAGGAGCACCAGCAGCCCCTCTCATGACCCTCTCTCTCCAGCAGCCTGCTGAGAGCCAGTCCTCTTCCGGCTGAGAGTCAGCCCCTGTCTCCAGGCAGGTTTCTGTGGAGCGTGCCATGACAGAGAACCCACGGACAGGTGTGGTAAGCGTGGTGGAGTGCGTAGAGGACTCCCTGGTGCGGTGGAAGAAAGGAGACATCGAGTCCACCACAGTCCTATCCGCATCCACCCCGCCCCAGCTCCGCCTCCGCCTCCGCAGAAAGGCAGAGAGCCGGACAGCTGGAGGGGCAGAGCCACACTTTCCTGCTGGAGATCAGGGACACCATCCACACCAGTATAGATCTCCTCTCTCAGCTGGTCCACACCGACTCCTCATCCTCCTGGTACATTCCTAGTACATCTAGGAATGGTAGTTGTTTGTTTATTTCCTAATCTACAAAAGAACAGATGGCACACTGGGACACACCATATACCAAAAGAAAACACACACCAACCGCTACCTCAACGCCCAATTCCACCACCACCAGCACAGATAAATTCCGTAGCGAAAACACTAATTACCAGAACCAAATGCCTGGCAGACAAGACACATATAAAGACTGAACTATGCACCCTGACTGAAGTATTGACAGCCAACGGCTTCCACAAAACAAAATCACCAACTTGATCCACAAAAACAAACCAAGACATAACAGAGACCTAGAAGATCAACAGATCCATGGAACAGCTGTCCTGCCCTACATAAGAGGTACCACAGATAAAATCAGTAAGATACTACACAGGCATCACATCAAGACTGCCTTCAAAACAGACAAAAAAATAGCAGCCATCCTGAGGAACCCCAAAGACAAAATTGACCTGGAAAACCAAGGCATATACGAAATTCCCTGTACATCATGCCCGGCCAAATACATTGGACAGACCAATAGAAGAATAAGTACCTACCTAGAGGAACACAAAAATGCAGTAAAAAAGCTGGAACACACCTCCTCACTAGTCCAACACATGAAAACCACAGGTCACAACATCAACTTCAATGGCACTAAAACCCTGGCCACTATAGAAAACCCCAGCCACAGAATCATCAGAGAAGCCATAGAGATTGAAAAAAGACCTGACAGCATGAATAGAAGAGATGATTCCACCAGACTGTCAATCATTTGGAAGCCTGCACTCTCAAATAGAAAGATCTCCATGCCACAAGCCAGGCAAACACCTGGGCAAAAACAGACTCCCTCTGATAGCTCCAACCTAACCCCCCCACCAGGCACCCAGGTGAAACCCAGCTTGCTAATGAATAGCAGCTTGCTAATGAAGAGCAGCCGTCCCTTCACATGGAGCCAAGCTGCACTAAAAGCCTCCAACCCAAGAACAGACAGTTGCCAGCCAATCAAAGCCACAAAACAGACAGAAGAAACCAGGAACACCAATCAATCAAACTCCAAGTCCAATGAAACAGGTCCAGGCTCCCAACCAATCAGAATGGACCAGCCTCAAATTTAAAACCAGGAGCTGTAAGACCCATATCCATACAGAAGCCTGAAGATGGCAGATGAGATTCTGCTGAAACGTTGCTACAACTTTAACAGAACTACAATGACGTGGGATAATACCCGAAGGAAGCTAAACAGCACACATGTAAGTACCCGCGAAAACCTAAGAAAACAAATATCTGACCTCTACGGGGAGGGAATAAACAGCCAGATCAGAAGCTATGAGAAGCTGGAAGTTAAAAGAGCAGGAATACTATGTGACCTAAAATTCCTATCTGTGTGTGTGTGTGTGTGTGTGTGTGTGTGTGCTGTTTAGCTTCCTTCGGGTATTATCCCACGTCATTGTAGTTCTGTTAAAGTTGTAGCAACGTTTCAGCAGAATCTCATCTGCCATCTTCAGGCTTCTGTATAGAGTTAGTTCCTGGTTTCAAATTTGAGGCTGGTCCATTCTGATTGGCTAGGAGCCTGGGTCTGTGTTCATTGGACTTGGAGTTTGATTGATTGGTGTTTCTGGTTTCTTCTGTCTGTTTTGTGGCTTTGATTGGCTGGCAACAGTCTGTTCTTGTGTTGGAGGCTTTCAGTGCAGCTTGGCTCCGTGTGAAAGGACGGCTGCTCTTCATTAGCAAGCTGCTATTCATTAGCAAGCTGGGTTTCACCTGGGTGCCTGGTGGGGGGGTGTTTGAGTTGGAGCTATCAGAGGGAGTCTGTTTTTGCCCAGGTGTTTGCCTGGCTTGTGGTGTGGGGATCTTTCTATTTGAGAGTGCAGGCTTCCAAATGATTGACAGTCTGGTGGAATCATCTCTTCTATTCATGCTGTCAGGTCTTTTTTCCATCTCTATGGCTTCTCTAATGATTCTGTGGTTGGGGTTTTCTATAGTGGCTAGGGTTTTAGTGCCATTGAAGTTGATGTTGTGACCTGTGGTTTTCATGTGTTGGACAAGTGAGGAGGTGTGTTCCAGCTTTTTTACTGCATTTTTGTGTTCATCCAGGCGGGTACTTATTCTTCTATTGGTCTGTCCAATGTATGTGGCCAGGCATGATGCATAGGGAACTTCGTATATGCCTTGGTTTTCCAGGTCAATTTTGTCTTTGGGGCTTCTAAGGATGGCTGCTATTTTGTTTTCTGTTTTGAAGGCAGTCTTGATGTGATGCCTCTGTAATATCTTACTGATTTCTTCTGTAGTAACTGTTATGTAGGGCAGGACAGCTGTTCCATAGGTCTGTTGATCTTCTCAGTCTCTCTTATGAATTAGTGTGTTTTTGTGGATCAAGCTAGTGATTTTGTTTTTGTTGAAGCCATTGGCTGTCAGTACTTTAATCAGGGTGCATAGTTCAGTCTTTATATGTGTCTTGTCTGCCAGGTGTTTGGTTCTGGCAATTAGTGTTTTGGTGGGATTGGGCATTGAGGTAGCCGTTGGTGTGTGTTTTCTTCTGGTATACGGTGTGTCCAAGTGTGCCATCTGTTCTTTTGTAGATTAGTACATCTAGGAATGGTAGTTGTTTGTTTATTTCCGTTTCCATGGTGAACTTGATTTTGGGGTGTGTGCTGTTTAGGTGTGTTAGGAAATTGTTTAGGTTTTCTTTTCCATGGGCCAAATCACAAATGTGTCATCGATGTATCTTAGCCATAGTTTGGGTTTGTGGGTGGCCTTAGCCAGGGCTCTGGATGCGAATTCTTCCATGAACAGGTTTGCAATGACGGGTGACAGTGGTGATCCCATAGGGGCTCCTTCAATGTGCTTCTATCTTTGTCCTTTGTATATGAAATATGTGTTGGTTAAGCAGTGTTCTGTTACTTCCATGAGGTGTTTAGCTGGTTGGTATTTATTTTTGATGATTTCGAGAGATCATCAGATTCTGCTGAAATGTTGCTACAACTTTAAAAGCACTACAATGATGTGGGATAATACCCGAAGGAAGCTGAACAACATGTATGTATGTATGTATGTATGTATGTATGTATTTATGTATGTATGTATGTGTATATATATATATATATATATATATATATATATATATATATATATATATATATATATGGATCTTTGGTTGTTTGGGTTTTCTCCCACGTAGAATTGGAAGTATCTAGGCAATGTTTTGATGAAGTCTCATTCATCATCTTCAGGCTTGTTTCTTCAGCTCTGTGCTTCTCAGAGTAATGTGAGCTTGCAGCTGCTTCTTCCTTTTAACTGCTGGTGGGGGTGTGACTTGATTGGGTGGGGGTTTGGCTGTGTTCTGATTGGTAGGGGGGTTGGCTGTGTTCTGATTGGCTGGGTGTGTGTTCTGCTTAGGTGGGGGCTTGGTTGTGCTCAGGTTAGTCTTGGTTACTGGGGGATTTGAGCTACGTATCTGGCTCAGATACGTAGATGACACCTTCATAATCTGGCCACATGGGAAAGAAAAACTGAACAACTTCCTCACACACCTCAACAGCCTACATCCCAAAATACAATTCACCATGGAAACAGAAGCCAACAATCAACTTCCCTTCCTAGATGTCTTAGTTAACAAAAAATCCAATGGCTCCCTAGGACACACCATCTACCAGAAGAAAACACATACAAACCGCTATCTACATGCACTCTCACACCACCACCCAGCACAGATCAATTCCGTAGCCAAGACACTCATCTCCAGAACAAAATGCTTAGCCGATGAACAACACTTAAAAACCGAACTACACACTCTCACTAATGTACTTACAGCCAATGGATTTCCAAAAAAGAAGATTACCCACCTAATCCAAAAAGAAACCCCAACCAAAAGCCAAGACAGAGAACAAGAGAATGGCAAAGCCCTCCTCCCATATATAAAAGGCACTACAGACAAAATCAGCAAGATCCTCCAAAAACACAACATTAAAACAGCATTCTGCACAAACAGAAAAATATCCACCATCCTGAGAAACCCTAAGGACAAAATCGAGTTAGAAAACCAAGGAGTATACGAAATCCCTTGCACTGCCTGCCCCAGCACATACATAGGACAAACTAACAGAAGAATTAGTGCACGCATTGAAGAACACAAAAACTCAATCAAAAAAGAAGAACTGACCTCTTCCCTGGTCCAACACCTCAAAGCCACAGGACATGAAATTGACTTTAAAAATACCAGAACTATCGCCAAAACCGAACACTTCAACAACAGAATAATCAGAGAAGCCATAGAGATAGAGAAACGCCCACACAGCATGAATAGACGAGATGATACCTCCTGCCTGCCAACCATTTGGAAACCTGCCCTCATTAATAAATGAGTAACTAACATGAAGAATGACACCAGACCCACACCCGCAAGTGCCACACAAGATGCTACCACCACACTTCCACACAGAAAAAAGACTCACACCCACACAGAAGAGGAGACATGACCACGAACCAGAAACCATACTGCAGCTGCACCACTACCCGCTTCAAACCCCTCTGACCCATAGAAGAAGCAAACTGACACCCACCATGAAGATGTGGCACAACCACGAACACGAAGCCAAACAACAAGATCACAGCTCACCAGCTCAAATCCCCCAGTAACTAAGACTAACCTGAGCACAGCCAAGCCCCCACCTAAGCAGAACACACCCCCAGCCAATCAGAACACAGCCAACCTCCCTACCAATCAGAACACAGCCAAACCCCCACCCAATCAAGTCACACCCCCACTAGCAGTTAAAAGGAAGAAGCAGCTGCAAGCTCACATTACTCTGAGAAGCACAGAGCTGAAGAAACTAGCCTGAAGATGATGAATGAGACTTCATCGAAACGTTGCCTAGATACTTCCAATTCTACGCGGGAGAAAACCCAAATAACCAAAGATACATATTTTTATATATATATATGTATGTATGTATGTATGTATGTATGTATGTATGTATGTATATATTTTCATTCTGAGGTTTTCGCGGGTATTTGTATGTGGATCTTTGTTTACTTGGGTTTTCTCCCACGTAAAATTGGAACCATCTAGGCAACGTTTCGATGAAGTCTCATTCATCGTCTCATTCATCATACGAACTCAATATCGAAGCCTGATGATGGCAGATGAGATTCTGCTGAAACATTGCTACAACTTTAAAAGCACTACAATGACGTGGGATAATACCCGAAGGAAGCTGAATAGCACACATGTAAGTACCCGCGAAAACTTTAAAAAACAAATACACACACACACACACACACATACACACATTGTTCAGTCTTCTAATGAACTTCTCAACTTAATGGAAAAACTAAAAAAAAATATTTATCCATTCAATTGACTTTGAATTTTCAGGCAAAAAAATTCAAAAGTCACTAATGTTTGCAGACAAAGGATGAAATAGATTCAATTTCATGTGGGTTTTTTTTTTTCATTTTACCAAAAGTTATGAACAGAGATGAGATGAGATTTTATGTCTGACATTTCTTGCTTTTCCTTTGTGGTTATGAAGCCTTCAAATATTTGTTTGTGTAAAATTTGGAGACCTGTTCTTTCCAAGTATATTGCAAGATGTTAAGCAAGTTCCTCTCTCCTGTATCTGGAAGAGTGTTGCTGATGCTGCATAAATTCTGCTTGCTGCATCAAATATAGAACAAATTGCATTCATCAAAGAAATCCTGCTTTCTGGGCTTCTTTGGATTCTAAAAGAGACCTTCTCATTCTCCCCAGGATCTCTCCACATCATCTCCAGGGGTGGGGTTCTCCCTGTTTGGGTGAACCTCTAGCTCCGATGATCAGCTGGTGGCGAACCAGTTCACTGCGACAATCATGTGGGCCCACCCACCCACCCTTGCGCTGTACTGACTTATATCCTCTCAGATGATTTGCGCAGCAGAGCAAATTGCCACTCCTCAGCTGTGTTACTCCCCAGCAGTAACATAGGTAAGTTTTTTCTGCAAGATATTCACACGTGCGCACGTGAAGCATGCAATCACCAAACTGGTTGCTACATCAACAGCATCCCACCACTGTCTCCAGGTATGACTACAGCAAAGATACAACATTTCATTATTAGTACCTGTGATATGAGAAAAAAACTTTCATTTCAGGAAGGGTTACAGGAACTGATAGATGTGATATTTTTTTGATATTTCTGTTCTGATCAAGGCTTCCTGAGGACGTAATTAAGCACACACTTACTTACGGTCTTGGGAAGCCTTGGTCAGACCAGTCTGCTTCCTACAAAGATTTTGTCACATTTGCCTGTCCTTTATAACTTATGGGAGGGGCAATCACCTCCCAGCCTTACTTTTGAGTTGCCCCTTTTGTCTCAGCTACTCTCGTCTTCTAGCAGCTCTGTGCATACATGCACTGGGAACAGGCCCCCATTTGTTCCTCTGCCTGCCAGACTCTGGAGGCTCCAGAGTCAGCACACCAGTCCCAGAGGGTCCTGGCCTCATCTCTGCATCGGATGCAGGAGCCTAGTTTGAATCCTCTCCAGACTCCTGGACTGATCCCTGTTCTTCCCCACTGTCCTATTCCACTGCCATTTGCACTGGTTGCCAGCAAACCACAACAATTTCTTAGAAAAGAGCATCAATCCCAGATGACCAGTTATTATTTTAAAAAAGCAGTTAAATTGTTGGATGGAGGACATATACCATTTCTAGATGTACTTCCTTAGCACAGTGAGTCCTAGCCAATATAATCACCTATATCTTCATGCCAACCTGCTTTCCATAATGTCCCTAACTAAATTTTCCCATCTTTTGGAGACTGTATGGAAGTTTATGATGCAACTGTCAAGCTCCAACAATCCGCCCCCATTCAAATCATGAGTCTCTGAGACACATTATTCATCTCACCCTTGACCCTGGCCTTCCCCCACCCCTTGGATGTATATTCTCCAATGGGACACATCCATATCCAAGGGTCATCAACCATGATCTCCAGTAATAATCTTGCATGCCAGAAGCTTTGGCCACCTAGCAATTATCTATGAAAACTTTTAAGGAATGCATTACTTCTCTCACTCCCTTTCTGCTGGCAACTCTAAAAAAACCAGAGAAATATTTTTGAGTTGACAGCATCCACTATAGCAGGGGTGTCAAATTCAAGGCCCGGGGCCAGATCTGGCTCACAGGATGCTTAGATCTGGCCCATGGGGCAGCCCTGGAAACAGCTAAAGACCAGCCCATGGTGCCTCTGCCAATGAAGATGGAGCTTGGGAGGGCAGAACTCCCCATAGGCAGACCTCCCAAGCTCCATTTTTATTGGCAAATGGTTGCAGAAATCTGTTGCAACTGAAAACGGAGCTCAGGAGCCTGTTTTGGCTGGCAGAATGCTTGGGCCACCACACACACCCCTGACAAGAGTGATATCAAGCTGGCCATACACCCAAGGTCAAACCCAACCCTGATGTGGCCCTCAATGAAATCAAGTTTGACACCCCTGCACTATAGTATTCTTTAGAATGTTTCCATCTTGGACAGGTGTGAATTATACTCATTTAGTGAGTGTTGAGGTTTAACCCAGTAGTCTCATGACCCTTATCAAATCCTAATCTGCAGTGACCCACAATGTCACTGCAATAATAATCAATAATAATCAAAATCTGTCCAAAAAAGGAAGAACAGATTTGTGTGTCAAATCTGTTCTTCCTTTTCTGGACAGATTTGATTATTTGTCAAGAACATCTCCTCCTATCAAAGTTGTGACAGAAAGTTTGTGAACATCTTGTTTCTTGGTCATTTTCTCCAGTAGAAATTTCTGAAACTCAAATCCCTCAGCCAGTTAAAATGCTTTTGAAATTGTAACAAACACTGTGACATTGCCTATTGGTATCAATATTTACTGGGGCAGAACTTAAATCAGTTAGTGATTCCAAAGGATGACATTTTCTTTGACTGTTGAGTTTCATCTGCAACCAAATATAAACAGTCTGGAATATTATTAAATGTTCTGTTATTTATAAGTAGACTCAAAGAGAACATGTTAGAAGGATAAAAATAATGATTAATATGTTGTACAGCAGTTTAAGAGCTAAATAATTTAATAGATCAGCGACATGCTGGAGGTGCAAATATAAACAAGGAACATTTTTTTCACATGCGAAGAAGTGAAGAAATATTGGATGAAGATAAAGAAATGGCTTGAGGAGATTATTAAGCAAAAAATTGAGTGGAAACCAAAATTATTCTTATTAGGTATAATAAAGGATAATTTCAGTTAAAAAAAAATCAATATATCATACTCCATATAATGATGACAGCCAGAATTGTTTTTGCAGAATTTTGGAAACAGACCAATATCCCTATAGAAGATATGGTGATAAAACAATTGCTTGAATGTGCAGAGATGGATAAATTAATGATGGAGTTAAAAGACAAGGAGGAAACAGAATATTATAAGATTTGAGACATATGGTATGAGTGGCTAGAGGAGAAAGGTAAAGAATATGTATAAAAAGAGTAGCAGGAAATGCATATATAAAGAACTATAAAAAGGTCAATATAAATGTAAAAATATTAGAGAAATATACCAGGAATTGAAAATGAAAGTATTACTAGTAAACAGGAAAGAAGCTGACTCTGGAGCACTATCAAAAATGGAAATGTGGTGTAAATGTTTGAAAAATGCGAAAGAAAGATTTATTTGAAGAAAAAAAAGTACATAATTTTAAAATAAGGATGGAAAGATCCATACTGTATTGTGTGCCATTAAAATGATCTTTTTTTCCCACTTTAGATATCACACCATTCTTATAAAGAACCAGAGGAAACCAAACTACCCACAAAAGGATTTCCTCTTTTGTTTGACAGTGACCAAATTAACTGTTCTCCATGAGTCATTTCCTTTTTGCTTGTATGGAGAGGAATTAAGGTGAAACAACTCCTTTAATCTATAAGGGGCAAATTCTTCACTTGTTCTAAAATATGATGCATGTCATATGATCAATTGACTTATATGGTTGAAAACTGATGGGAGAAAATAATCTACGGATACTGATGTCACCATGTTTTCCTTCTTGAGCAAGGACCAATGCAGAAGTACCCCAAAGGATAACCCAAGTGACTTCTCTTGAATATTTTCTGTGAACCCCCCCCCCTTTTGTTCCTTGGAAAAATCAGAACAGATGCAAATGTAATTTGATCTCTGTTTATTTTCATAGTCGTAATGTACACTGAAGATGGTATTTAATCAACATGCAATCTCAACAAACCTACCATGCCCCCCCAAAAAAGCCAAATCACAACCTAAAGAGAAAGTAATCCCCACCAATGAACCACAAGACTCTTGCACATGCCTTAAATGCTATAAAACTCTAAAGGATAATGAAAATTCCATCAAATGTTCTCTATGTAACAAATATGCTCATCATGACTGCTGGGGATTACCCAAGCAAATGATTCAATACCTGGAATCATTCAATGACTTTCCATATCTCTGCAAATAATGCAGACCCAAACTGGATCTGTTTGAAAGAGTTAATACCATAGAAACACGAATAACATCCCTTGACACCATGGTTAGCATCCCTGGATGCTTTAAAAGAAAGATGATCTAAAGGGCCTGTCACATTGGCCGACGGATGCAAAACGTATGTAAAAAGGACACAGTGGACGAGAAAATGTTCCATCCATTGTTATCCACTCTCAAAAGTGCCCCGAATTTGCATAAGCAAAGCGGACAACAATGGAAAGGAAGCCAAAAGGACTGTGTTACGATCCACGGTGGACATGACTGGATGCTGTGGAAGAGGAAGAGTCAGATGAAGGCTGCAGAGGTCCGCACCACAGGGCTGCTGTTCTGAAAGTGAGATCCAGATGTGTTGCTCCCCCTTTTTATAGGCAGTATAGGTGTCCCTTTGCATCCTCTAGGCATCCTCTAGGCATCCTCTAGACATCCTTAATATCCGAGATAGGTCCCCTCTGCGAACGTTTTTTCCGTTTTAAACGCTTTGTTTCTGTGCTGCATCCGTTCTGCATCCGTTCTGCATCCATTCTGCATCCGTTCTGCGTCCGTTCCGCTTCCTCCCTGCGTCCGAGCAGATGCAAGTTGCGCGGATGCTCAGAGGATGCCTAGCGGATATAGTGGATGCGTAATGGATGCAGAACGGATGTGTAGCGGATGCGTAGCGGATGCAGAATGGATGAATTGGATACATTTTCTGCGCAAAAGTTTTAGGCAGCTCAAAACTTTCTCAGTGGATGAAACGTCAATAAACGGATGCTGGACGGATAGAGAGGAAGCAAAACGGAGGCAGTGAGTACATCGCATTAACCAACGGATGGCAAGCTTTTTTGTCCATTTTACATCCTCTTTGCATCCGTTGGTGCAGTGTGACAGGGGCTTAACTAGGGCATTCGTGAGACCAATACTAGAATATAGCTCATTAGTCTGGATCCCGCATTATGTAGCTGATATTAACACAGCTGAGAAAGTCCAGAAATATTTCACAAGAAGTGTTTTCCACTCCTTTAGAAATCTTAAGGGACAGAGGAACTCAGCCCCAGCAGATATTTTCATGCCAGTTTATCTCCAGGACAAAAGGCTGGGCCAGCTTATCTACAGGACAAAGGACCTTCAGGACACAATAGGATTAACTCTCACTCAGATCCAAACCAAGACAAAGCCATTAAGCCATAATAGGAATTGCCTAAAGCCCCTTGATTATATTACCCAGCAAGATTCAACCAAGTTTGGGACTCAAAACAATCTACAAAGTTATCCCTGCATGGCTCCATGGCAGTCTGATAACCAATCAGGGTACATTTCTTGCCACAGGAACAGGAAGCAAGTTCAAAGCCCAACACAGGGGTATAAATTTCTCTCTCACACACATACATGTGCTCCATTTTGTCCAGGACCTCAGACCTCTCATGGTCCTGTCCACCATTAAACCATTTTTCTTAGCAGTCTCCATGTTTCCAGTGTCTTTCTTCCCTCTTGGAACTGAACCCAGATGGACATTTCTTCCAACAGAAGGATGAAAACCTCCTAGAATCCATATGGGCCAATATAAAAGAGCAGCCTGAGAATAACAAATGAATGAACAAATGAACAAATGAATGAAATGAATGCTTTATTGGTCAAGTGTGATTAGACACACAAGGAATTTGTCTTGGTGTATATGCTCTCAGTGTGCATAAAAAGGAAAGATCCATTCATCAAGAATCATCATGGTACAACACTTAATGATAGTCATAGGGTACAAATAAGCAATCAGATCATATTAGGAAACAGCCAGTATTAATTATAAGGATACAAGCAACAAAGTTACAGTCATACAGTCACAAGTGAGAGGAGATGGGTGACAGGAACGATGAGAACATTAATAGTTATGCAGACATAGTAAATAGTTGGACAGCGTTGAGAAAATTATTTGTTTAGCAGAGTGATGGCATTTGGGGAAAAACTGTTTTTGTGTCTTAGTTGTTCTGGTGTAACATAGAAAATATGTATCTGTTTTCATAACATCTTAAGAAATTGAGAAATTCAAAGGCACAGTTGGCACAGGATTAAGTATTAAGCCCATGTCACACAGCCCAACGGATGCAAAAAGGACACAATGGATGAGCAAAATGTTCCATCCGTTGTTATCCGCTCTCAAAAGGGGCAAAAAATTGCATAACCGGAGCAGATAACACAGACGGGGGGAGGACGCAGAGCGGATGAAAAGCGGATACGGAACAGAAGCCCAGCGGATGGAAGTGAATGGGAGCGGATGGCACATCCGCGAGGCTTCCGGGGGACCTCAGCAAAGCGGACGCGGAACGGAAAGAGCGGATGCACAGTGGATGCACAGCGGATGAAGCGGATGCACAGCGGATGCACAGCGGATGCACAGTGGAAGCCTAATGGATGCCTGGCGTTAATTGCGTATGCGGGGAGGATGCATTGCATCAGCCCCGCAGATATAACAGAAGCAGCTCAGAAGCAGGTCGCCATTCTGAGGAAAGACCTGCTGCCGGATGGATTGGCTGCCTTGCCTAACCTGCCTGCATGTCTGCCTGCAAGCCTTGCTGCCAGCCTCCCTGCCAGCCTCCCTGCCAGCCTTACTGCCAGCCTTGGTTCATGTCTGCCTGCCAGCCTTGGTGCCTGCCTGCCTGCCAGCCTTCCTGCCAGCCTTGGTGCCCGCCTCCCTGCCAGCCTTGGTGCCAGCCTTGGTGCCTGCCTGCCTGCCAGCCTGCCTGCCAGCCTTCCTGCCAGCCTTACCATCTGCCTGCCTGCCAGCCTTGGTGCCTGTCTGCCTGCGAGCCTTCCTGCCAACCTTCCTGCCAGCCTCCCTGCCAGCCTTGCTGCTAGCCTTGGTTCCTGCCAGCCTCCCTGCCAGCCAGCAACCCCACAACCATGCGGAAGCACAGTAAGCCTCAGCCATCTGCTGCCAGCCCTTGCAAGAGGGACAGGGCTACCATCCCGCCCCCTGGCCCTCACTCTGGTTCTCCTGGGGCTTCTGCAGCACGGGCTTGCTCTTCTGGGGCTGGGGCTTCTGCTGCTTCTGCTTCTGGAGGAGCTGATGAAAAGCACTCCAGCACCAGCCACCTCCACATCACCTGGACCCTTCACCCCTGAGACTGAGCGACCAAGAGGAGTGCCAGAGACTCTTTTTTGTTTTATAGCTTGTTGTTAATAAAGTATATTTATGATTCACACACTTGCTTCATTTCTTTTTTTTTTAATAAAGTCTTGGTGGAAACTTTTAGAAATGGTTTAAGCCTTTGCATGCTTGTGGGATGGGTAAGGATAGCTTTGGGATGGGTTAGGATACCTGTGGGATGGGTAAGGATAGCTGTGGGATGGGTTAGGATACCTGTGGGATGGGTAATAGCTGTGGGATGGGTTAGGATAGCTGTGGGATAGATAAACCTCCAGTGCAAGCATAGTGAGACTGGTTGGTCCACCCTCCCAGGTGCCACACCTATGGCCCTTTATTATCAATAATAACATAAACACAACTCTCTATTAAACACCCTGTTCATTGTAGGCCAACCAAACATACATGGCCCAATCTCATCCGTGTGATGAGACAGGCTGAAGGAAGCATCCATTAAGCATCTACCATCCTGTCTTGCCCCTCCACTGCTCCAGCTGGGGAGTTGCACCAGTGTCTCAGGAGGTTGCGCTGCTTCTTCCCTTCCCGTGAGGCTCTGTTGGGGCCTTGCACATCCTCAGTGTCGATCAGGTTTTGCCCTTGCCTCCATTCCCCAGGCTCCATGTCCCCATTGCCTTGCTGGAGGTCCACGAGCCTGTTCTGCAAGACTGGGTAGCGGGTGCGCATGAGATTGTGCAGGATGCAACAAGCTTCCATGATCCTCCTCACGGTCTCTGGGCAATGCTGCATGGTGGTGAGAAGTACTTGGAACCTGTTGGCCAGGATGCCAAAGGCGTTCTCCACCACCTGCCTTGCCCTGGACAGCCTGTAGTTGAAGATCCTCTCTTCACGAGTGAGGAGTCTGGAGGGCTTCATGAGGTAGGTTGTGAGGGAGAAGGCGTTGTTAAGCCTGGGTTCCCCAACCAGGGTTAGGTAGACAAGCTAAACAGAATGTGCAGCGTTAGTCAGATAGGCACACAGATAAAAGAGTGAGCTAAGCTTGTATGTTTATTAACATACAGTAAAAATAACAGATACGCTTGTGCTATCAAGAATATATTTTATTCCAGTATAAGTTTATAGCATAGTCAAAAACAGTCCAATATTCTTTTACCATGTAGTCAGTCCATTCAGGGATATTCATTTAGCAAAGTCCATGTAGAATATCCTATTGTCAGTTCACATAAATCAGTCCGTTGTTGTCTCTCCCGTTCGAGCAAATGCAGTCTTGATTCCAAGCAGTAATCAGGGATCATCAAAGCCAGAGAGAGAGAGAGCAAGCCGTAGCCTTGCTACTTTTATATGGTTTTCATAACCACTCCCACAGTTGCTATTTTACAGTTAAAGCTGCATACACTAACTATGATTCATAGGTATTATTTCACCTAAACCAGTTAGGGTGAACAATGTTATCCCTAACAGGCGTCATCCTCCACGATAAAGTAGGGCACATCTTGTGTGTCGTTGGGCAGGGGTTCTGGATCTGGGAAGCCCATGATGAGGTTGTGTTCCAGCTCCTCCTTGAGGTCACTGGCGTTGTATACCTGGGCATCTGAAAATGAGCCATTGCCTGAAGCATCGATGTACATGAACTTGAAGTCAGCATCGACCATGGCGAAGAGGATGATGCTGAAGAAGCCCTTGGAGTTGAAATAAGTGGACCCCGAATTGGCTGGAGCTTTGCAGGCCACGTGCTTGCCATCTATGGCTCCAACGGTGTGTGGGAAGTTCCACTTCTGATACCACTGCTCTGCAACTTTCTTCCATCCTTCTTCAGTGGAGGGGCACTGGAGGAGCTCCTCCTTGTATTCTCCGATGATGGCCTGCACCACTTCTCTGACCACAATGCTGATGGTGTTGGATGGCACCCTCCAGCCGTACTGCATGCTCCTGTAGGTGGTCCCTGAGGCCAGGTGGCGCAGAGTGAGTGCCACCTTGAGCCCAGGTTCCAGGCTGGGCCAGAAGCTGGTGTTTACCTTGGTCAACCTGGGTGTCAGCCGCTGCACAACTTCGTCAAGCATGGCTGGAGGCATCCTCATGAAGTTCTGGAACGCCCGAGTGTCTTCGTTCCTGAGCTCCACCATCAGCTTGTTGTACAGTCCGTCCTCTGCTCTTCTGGTGAATCATCTTCGGACCCAGACTCTTTTTGGCTGCCTCTTTTTCTTCTCACAGTAGAGTTCACAGAGCCTGCAGATGGCTTCGCACTGTTGCAGAATGATGGTGGCTGCCGAAAGGACTTTGTTGTAATCCACGGTGGACATGACTGGATGCTGTGGAAGAGGAAGAGTCAGATGAAGGCTGCAGAGGTCTGCACCGCTGGGCTGCTGTTCTGAAAGTGAGATGCAGATGAGTTGATCCCCCTTTTTATAGGAAATATAGGTTTTCCGCTAGGCATCCTCTAGGCATCCTCTAGGCATCCCGTAGACATCCTTAATATCCGAGATAGGTCCCCTCTGCGAACGTTTTTTCCGTTTTAAACGCTTTGTTTCTGTGCTGCATCTGCTAGGCATCCGTTCTGCATCCGTTCTGTGTCCGTTCCACTTCCTCCCCACGTCCGGGCAGATGGAGTTGCGCGGATGTGTAGCAGAAGTCTAGCGGATATAGCGGATGCGTAACAGATGCGTAGCGGATGCCTAGCGGATGCATAGTGGATGCAGAACGGACGAACTGGATACATTTTCCGCGCAAAAGTTTTGGGCAGCATAAAACTTTCGGAGTGGATGAAACGTCAATAAACGGATGCTGGACGGATAGAGAGGAAGCAAAACGGAGGCAGTGAGTACATCGTGTTTTCCAATGGATGGCAAGCTTTTTTGTCCATTTTACATCCTCTTTGCATCCGTTAGTTCAGTGTGACATGGGCTTTAAGTTTGGTTGTTTTCTTGCAGATGTTTCATTGCCCAAACTAGGTAACATCATCAGTGCTAGTAAGAAGAGGGGTTTGATCTCAGCTTATATTCTGGGAAAGCCCAGTAGAATATAAATTAAGAGCAAACCCCACTCCTTACTGCCTAATTTGGGTAAGTAAACATCTGCAAGAAAACAACTAAGCTCAGAGAGCATATATTGTTCAGTCACACAACCTCACTCCTTTTTCTACACCATAGCCAAAAAGAGTTGATGGCCTCCTCAATCTAGGCATCATTGGCTTCAGCCTTGAAAACTTTAGATGAGTCTAAACCAGGGGTTGCCAATCTTTGGGACCTCAGGGACCACCAAACTCATAATTTTAAATCCTAGGGACGACTAATATGAATTTTGATTGACAATGATTTGCTGACATTGGTAGGAGACAAAGAGAGAGAGAGAGACAGAGAGAGATCTGACCTAACCTGTCTGCCTCTGTCTCTCTGTCTCTGTCTCTCTGTGTCTTTGTTTCTGTCTCTGTCTCTCTCTCTCTCTCTCACACACACACACACACAGACACACAGAGGCAGGGGTGGAATTCAAAAGAGCTCCTTTTACTCAAAATCAGGCAAATCAGGCAGGCAGATTGAGTTGCTCACAGAATCACAGATTCACTCAGAGATCTATTTTCTGCCATCGGCTACTGAGTCTATCACTTAAAACTAACAAGTAACACATAAATTTTGCTAGCAAACTCACAAAATTAATTCACAACACACCATGTATGTAAATATTCAATTGTTTATAAAAAAAAGGAGCAACTTTTATCCAAAATCAGGCAAAACAAGCAGGCAGATCAAATTGCTTACAAATCACAGATTCATTCAGAGATCTATCTTTCTGCCATCGGCTACCTGAGTCTGCACTGAATAATAGAAGCTTATAGAAACAGCCTAAGGAATGTTTTAAGCAGGGCCAAAGATCTAAAGATTAGCCAGAAAGCAAGAAATCCAATGGTTTCCTGCTTTTCAGCTAATCTTAATCTTAATCTCCTAGCACAGCAGAACAGCTGATGGTCAGGGGGAAAAAAGGAAAAATAGCAACTTAGCAGGCAAGTTTGCCAGGGAAGGAGTGATTGAGTAGGGAGGGTTCCTGCAGGCCATGTGGGCAGTGCAGCCTTGTGTTTTCATGCAGCCTGGATTAACTGCTTTGGGGGGTGCTCTGGGAGTGACATTTCTGTATGGACAACCAAAATTTTCTCATGGACGACCAGTGGGCCATGGCCCACCGGTTGGTGACCACTGGTCCAAAACTTTTAAACAACTTAAATGAGGAAATAGAAGGGGATCTTACCAAATTTGCAGATAATATTAACCTGGTAGGAATGGCTAAGACCCTAGAAGATAGGCTCAAGATCAAGATGGATCTTGACAGACATGAACACTCGACCCTATCTAACAAAATGAAATTCAGTGTCAAGTCTTACACTTAGGCAAGAAAAACCAAAAGGACACATATAGATTGGGTGAAATTCGGCTTAGTAACTGTAACTGTGAGAGGGATCTTGGAGTCTTAGTGGACAACCAGCTAAGTATGAGGCAGCAGTGTGCACTGGCAGCCAAAAAAGCCAATGCAATCCCAAGCTGCATAAACAGAGGGATACAATCAAGATAAAGTGAGGAACTAACACCACTCTATAAAGCCTTAGTAAGACCACAACTAGAGTACTACACCCAGTTTTGTTCACCACACTATAAAAAAGATTTTGGGGCTCTAGAAAGAGTGCAGAGAAGAGCAATCAGGATGATTAGGGGACTGGAGGCTAAAACATACAATGAACAGTTGCAGGAACTGGACCTGGCTAGTCTAGTGAAGACAAGGACCAGGGATACAGGCTAGCAGTCTTCCAATATCTGAGGGGCTTCCACAGAGAGGAGGGGGTCAAGCTATTTTCCAAGGAACCCGAAGGCCAGACAAGGAACAATGGATTGAAACTGATTAAGGAGAGATTCAACCTAGAAATAAGGAGAAATTTTCTGACAGTGAGAACAATCAACCCATGGAACAGAAGCTGCCTTTGGAAGTTGTGAGAGTTTCATCCCTGGAAGCTTTCAATAAGAGATTGGATTGCCATTTGTCAGAAATGGTGAAGGCTCTCCTTTTTGGGTGGAGGATTGGACTAGATGACCTACAAGGTCCCTTCCAACTATGATTATCTGTATCTAACCAGGTCGGGGGGCGGGAGAAGTGGCTAGTTTGCAGTGCACCGTTTCAAAGGAATGCAGGAACCGGATTCCGTGGCAGGCAAAGCGGTCCCCGTTTTGCAGACCGTCCGGGCGGAGTCAAACCTTCTTTTCAACGATCCAGGAGCCGGAGCCTTTTAGTGCAGGAGAAAGGGTGTGGGTCCCACCAGGCGTGCAAATGACGCAGTCGTGGAAGCTCACTACTGCTTGACGCCAAAAGGGAGGCTTGACTTCTTGCGCTGCCTTAGAAACCAGCTCCGGTCCTTCTTTCGTCTCTTCGGAGAGGAAGCTTTCTCGGCTGCAGCTGGGCGACCGTCGAGGACGGAGCAAGGAAATCTGGAGAGCCGCTTTGGAAAGATTCTTGGAAGTGGCGCTTTCCATCTGGCAAAACATCTGACAACCTTTCCCAGAGGGGCTTGGAAGACTTCATCGCCCTTCTGGACGAGAGATTTGGAGGGTCTGGCTTCGGAGCGCACCGCCTTCAGGATCGCCAGCCAGCGGTGCTAACGATATATAGGGACCAGAATGTTCAAAGTGGAGAAAAATCTGGATCATGAGCAGCAATAACTGTAATCAATCGTCGCCTTCCTACCTGGGATCGTTTTTGTGGGAGGGAAGGAAGACAATGGCATTATAAAAGCCTGGCTGAGTTTTCCCACCGCAGAGGGTGGATTTCGGGCGCGGTTTGGTGTTTATTTTTTGTTTTTTTTTCCTTCTAGAGATTTTCCTCCCTGTTAATGGAGTTTCCTCCCCAGAAAGTCAGGCATCTGCATCTTTTCGGCAAAAGGTGAAGGTTTTTCTATTTTTCCTGGGCTTTTTGAATTGACTTTGAATTAATTTAATGTTGAAATGCTGCCTTACCATCTGCCTAGTTTGTATGATGGTTTTACTTTGCATGTGATGATTTTTTTATTGTACACTTTCCATTTTTGGATATTTAAATGGCAAAGACCTTACTTTCATAAGTACTTTACACAATTGTTTGCAAAATCTATTTGAAAGTAGAACTTTGAGCACTTAGGATAACTTTATTGTCCCTTTAAATGTACACTAATCTGCCTGCATTAAAATGAAATTTCACTGCATACAGTTCTCAAAAGGCCACCACCTCCAATATACAGTAAATAGAATAGAATAGAATAGAATAGAATAGATAGTTTATTGGCCAAGTGTGATTGGACATACAAGGAATTTGTCTTGGTGCAAATGCTCTCAGTAAACATAAAAGAAAAGATACATTCATCAAGAATCATCAGGTACAACACTTAATAATAGTCATAGGATATAATAAGCAATCAAAGCATACTAGGAAACAGTCAATATAAATTGTAAGGATACAAGTGACAAAGTTACAGTCATACAGTCACAAATGGGAGGGGATGGGTGATAAGAAGCAATGAGAAGATTAACTAATAGTGCAGACTTTGTAATAGTTGAACAGTGTCAAGAGAATTATTTGTTTCGCAGAATAATGGCTTTTTTTGGGGGGGGACTGTCTAGCTGTTCTGGTGTGCAGTGCTCTGTGGCGTCATTTTGAGGGAAGGAGTTGAAACTGTTTATGTCCAGGATGTGAGGGATCTGTAAATATTTTCACAGCCTTCTTTTTGACTCGTGCAGTATACAGAACATGATAAAATCAATCAATAAATAAAAATAAAATTATCTATATACCCACATATTCAATACAGAGAAACAGCACAGTCTGAAACAGCACAGTTAGATGTATACATATACATGGTGAGAGAAACTAATCTTGTGAGTTTACCAGACAGATGGCCAATGGAACAAAACTGTTAAGAGAATCTGGTAGTCCTGCTAGAAACACTTTGAAACCTCCTCCCAGAGGGGAGCAACAGAAACAGACTGTAAAGTGGGTGTGTAGGGTCTTTAACAATGCTTTGAGTTCTAAGCAAATAGTACTTATAAGCAGCATCCTGAACAATGGGAAGCAAGCTTCCTATAATCTTCTCCACTGTCCTCACCACTCTCTGTAGGAACTTTTTATCTGAGGCACTGCTGCCACTAAACCAAACAAGGATGCAAGTTTGTTAAAACGCTTTCAATCATGCCTCTGTAAAAAGTGGCCAGGACAGAAAGAGAAAGATATGCTTTCTTGTTATTGTAAATCCCTTCTCTGATTTGAGTAAGATGATTCTCCTTGAGTTCAAGACAACCTGAAATTCCTCTTTATATTCCACATCCTTTGTTTTATTTTTATTTACTTATATGCCTTTGAGGCCTCTGGAATTCTCAGAAGGTTCATTTCTCCTCTGGGTTCCATTGAACTTCAACCGTTGTTGGCTAGGACTTTCTCATAACTGAAACTGAGAGTTTAGAGGTGGAAGAACAAGTTATGGAACTTAAAAATATCCTTGATTTGATTCCAGGTATGTCCTTGGGATAGGGTGGAGGAATCTACAAGATGGAGGTTTCAGTGCTCCACTCATACACACTAGAATTTCTGGTATTGTTTACTCATCAAGGAAACCAAAGAATCTGAAAACCATATTCTGAATGAAATCAAGAAAACTTAGTATTAAATCAGTTAAATCTGTACGTATGAGATTTGAATTCCCAGAATTCACAAGCTAGCAAAAGATGGGATGGCTATTTTAGGAAATGCTGAATGCATTTCTTTCTTTCTTTTCTCCCAGAGTTGAAAAAAATGTTAATGACAGATTAAAATTCTCCAATAACAGATTAACAGAGTTGGAAAGGACCTTGTAGGAAGGGGTGGGATTCAGATTTTTAACAACTGGTTCTGTGGGCATGGCTCAGGTGGTGGGCATGGGTTGTGGTCATGTGACTGTGTGGACATGGCTTGGTGGTCATGTTATTGGCTGGTTGTGGCCAATTCAATATCACTCACATCGAGGCACGCCCCCAGGAAAAACCATTTATACTGCCGCCCCCAGCTAATAAGTGATATTGCAGAAACATTTAATCAGAGATGGTATTCAGCAGGTTCTGAGCAATTCTGGAGAACCAGTAGCAGTAATTCTGAGTAGTTCGGAGAACTGGGAGTGGAAATTTTGAGTAGTTTGGAATACCACCTCTGATTGGCCCCTCCCCATTTATTCTCTGCCTCTCGAGTCCCAGCTAATTGGCTGGGTCTTCTTTTGTTGCCCTGCACAGGAGAACAGAGCTGGAAAGCAGGTTAGTGGGGTGGGGAGGGAATGGAGATTTTGCAGTAACCTTCCTCTGGAGTGGGGTGGGAACGGAGATTTTACAGTATCCTTCCCCTGCCATGCCCACCAAGCCATGCCCATAGAACTGGTAGTAAAAAAAATTGAACCCCACCACTGCGTGTGGTGGGATTAAGCTTCGTGTTATTTCCTCAAGTCCTCTCAATAGGCTCTTGGGAAACATTATTATGGTGCTAAAAATGACAGACATTTTGCGATTAAATTTCTGTTAATTTCTGGTAATCCTGTATTTGCCAGAGGAGGTTCGTCTGAGTCCTGGCAGGGAATTATAGAAATATAAAAGTTTTTCATTCTTGTGAGTACATCATAAATGAATGTTAAACTGGACCTTTGGTTGCTCTTCACTGTCTTCCTCCTCTTTGAAAACTTTCTGGAGGCTAACTTTTAGGCTGAACACAGAATAATGTTCCTTCTTTCTCCCCAGCAAAAAATAGACCACTGGGTTAACACTGCGTTTTAGACAGGCACATAAGTAGCCATATATAAATAAATTGAAATACTTTTCATTGGAAATCAGGTTGATGAGATAAATGAAGATTGATGGAAAAGAAAAGACGAGGAAGAAATGCAGGGCAAGCAAGATAGCTTTGAGAATTTTTCCTTGCTTTTTCATTTGTGATTTAAGGAAGCCCTTAAGGAAGAGAGCCAGGCTGGAGGCCACCATGAGTGGGACACAAACTATGGTATATATAAAAATGTGGTAGAAGTGGTGGATGGTTTGAGAGCCTTTAACTAAAATCAAAGTGTAATGAATTGCACAGAAGGAAAAAGAGACAATCCATGCAATGGCACAGAGCAAGTGAAGAGGTATGGTGGCTGATGACATCGATACCAAATGGGGAAGAAAACAGGAAGGGTATGTATAGTATGTATAGGCTGCCCTCCAGACAGTGGTGTTACAATGCAGTTTCAAAGAGCTCGATGACATACTTCTCAACCAGTTGGTTTGCAGAGTGAGAGACCTCAGACTCCAAAGATGTCTGTTGGCAAAGGGCGACCTCACTCTGAAGATAGCCATAGAAGAGGTTCAAGCTGCAGAGATGTCCAATCTCTCTGCAGCTGAGATCCAAGTTGCAACTAGCTGTCCTGTGGCAAAGCCAAGCACTATGGTGCATTTTGAAGAGTTTACCCCTGAAGAACTTTTAGATTATGGTGAAGACATTAATCGCCTCACAAATTGCCAACAACTTCCACAGCAAAGAGACTGGAACCCAGAGAACAAACCACAGCAGTTTTCTGCAGCACAGGTAATTTGTTTAAGTTGCAGGGGTAATAATTTAAGACCTGCCTGCAGATTTAGGAATGCTATTTGTTTAAACTGCCAGTGCAAGGGCTACGTAGCTAGGGTCTGCAAATCTGGAAAAAAAATGTCACAATTGCAGCCTCAGCCTCAGGCTAGATACCAGAAACAGAGAGATGAGTGTTTTACTGTTACCAGAGCATCTCCCACTGAATCTTTAAACAGCTTATCACAAAAGTTATGCATTAATAGAATTCATGTAACTGTCTTGTTGGAAGATAAAGAGTGCCCAATGGAGATAGACACCAGCTCTTCCCATTCCATAGTTTCCAGGAGCACCCTAAAGAGACTGATTCCAACTGTCTCCAAGAAGCGTCTTCAACCTTGCAATCAATCTCTAAAAGACTATCAAGGATAGAATATACCGGTCATTGGTACAGGCAAGTTTGCAATTAATTTCTAAAAGTTCAAGGGACATCTACCTCTTACTATTTTGGAAGGCACCTTACCTAGTTTGCTAGGGTTAGACTAGTTTGACGCATTGGATCTTAAGGTGACTGGAATACATTGCACTCAAAACCAGGACATTTAGTCACTGTTAACTGAGTTCAAAGAGGTCTTCAACAAAGAGTAAGGTCAGTTTGTGGGTACCCCAATTTCGTTTGCATTGGATCCAACAATAGCACCAATCAGATTAAAGCCCAGATTAAAGCCCACTTTTGCCTTAAAACCAAAAGTGAATGAAGAGCTAGACAAACTGATATCCCAAGGGGTCCTGGAGCCTGTAGATTATGCACTATGGGAAACCCCTATAGTGTCACCGATTAAACATGATGGCTCTATCAGATTATGCACAGACTATAAGAGCACATTGAATAAGGCCTTGCGCACTAATGCATACCCTGTGCCAGTAATTCAACATCTCCTACAGTCAATGGAAAAGAGCTCCATCTTTGTTAAGCTTGACATGGCCCAAACTTATCAACAGCTGCCTGTCAATGACACAACTGCTATGGCCCAGACTATTGTGACGCACAGGGGTGTGTTCAAATGTAACCGGTTGCAGTTTGGGGTTTCTGTGGCTCCTGGCATATTCCAATGCCTTATGGAACGGTTGCTGCAGAGCATCCCTGGGGTTGTACCCTACTTTGACAATGTCATTTTTGCTGCAAAAAGCAAACAGGACTTACTGGCATGCATCAGACAGGTCCTAACATCTTTCCAGACAGCAGAACTCAAATTAAAAGGACAAACGCAAATTTGATGTTTCCGAAATAGACTTTCTTAGCTACTGCATCGATGCACAGGCAATTCATCCTACAGAATTTAAAGTTAAAGCTATTAAGGAAGCACCAGTTCCAAAGAACAAAAAACAACTACAAACCTTTCAGGGTTCCTCAATTTCTATGCCTCATTCCTTCCTCACAAGACTTCTATTGCTGAACCACTTCACAGATTATTGGATGCACAAGCACAATGGACTTGGGGACCAAGACAATAGGACTCTTTCAAAGCTGTCAAATCACTGCTTTCTTCTGACAGTGTTTTGATACAATTTGTCAGCCAAATACCCTTAGTACTATGCTGCGATGCATCTCCTTTTGGTATAGGCTCTGTTCTTACTCATACATTGCCAAGTGGGTGGAAGCCCCAATATCTTACTTTTTGCGAACTATGTCTATGACAGAAATAAATTATTCCCAAATTGATAAAGAGGCTTTGGTGGCTGTTGCCTTGGTTAAACAGTTCCATGACTTCCAGTTAGTGATGGACCACAAACCTCTCCTTGGTATTCTGTCTGGTGATCATCAAAATCCCCCTGTTTTGTCCCCTAGGATGACCCACTGGACATTATTCCTGGCTGCCTATTCCTACACCTTGTCATACAGGGTGGGCAAACACCTTGGACATGCAGACACCTTAAACCGTTGTCCCTTGCTAGACAAAATCAAAGAGTCCACACCTTTCTTGCCAATATTATTGATTGATGATCATCAATTACCTGTCATGGCCTGGGACATTGCTAAAGCCTCATCTAATGATCTTATCTTTTATAGGAATTGGACTGGGTGAGAAGGGGGTGGTTGGAAGGTTCTTTAGATGCCCAATTTCTGCCTTTCAGAGCCAAACAGCATGATTTATCCACCCAATAAGGCTGCCTACTGTGGGGATGTAGAATAGTAGTCTCTAGCCACCTGAGACCTAGAATATTGAATAGTCTGCACAAGGGCCATCCAGGAATGGCCCACATGACAACTTTAGCCTGGAGCTATGTTTGGTGGCCAGGCATAGACTCTGACATCACCAAAAAAGTTAGAATTTGTCAGGCATGCCAACCTTCTAGAGCTGCCCCACCCGCTGCTGACTTTGGTGAATGGGAGTCTGCAAAGTCTCTATGGGCTAGGATCCATATCAACCTTGCAGGACCTTTCCAGGGCTGCACTTTCCTTATTCTAGTGGGCTCATATTCTAAGTGGCTGGAGTTGACCCTCCTACCACATCTGATATGGTCATCAAAGTGTTAGATCTTCTTTTAGAAATCCATGGATTCCCCGACATCCTAGTGTCGGATAATGGTCCACAGTTTTCCGCAGCAAATTTTGAGTTGTTCTTGGTGAGCCAGGGCATAAAGCACGTGCTCATTATGCCCTACCACCCAGCTTCTAATGGCTAAGCATTAGTTTGTTCACAGAAGCTGTGAGGGCCGCCAAGGAAATGCTGGGGCAGTTAGAGGGAGAGGACTGGCATTCTAAACTAGCAAAATATCTGCTAATGCTGAATGTTACCCCCAGTACAGTTCCCAATCATTCCCCAGCCGAATTGTTAATGGGGCAAAAGTTGAGGAATAACATGGACAGACTTCACCCCAGTTATGCCCCAACCATTACATTAGATTTTTTAGAGGAGTTAGGGTTTTCCAGGTTGGGGATTTAGTTTACACCCAGAATTTCTTGGGAAATCTATAATATATTGGGTAAGATATTGGCAGTCATGGGGCCGAAATCATATAAAATAAGTTTGTCAGATGGCCATGTATGATGCTGACATGTAGACCATGTGAGAGGCCATTGGGTCGAGACCTCGGAAGACCTGTCAGATAGCGAGCTGGCTGGTGCACAACAACATGAACTCGGAGAGACCGACACGCCGAGGCATGAAACAATGGTCAACAAGCAGCCATGAGAGGTCGACCTACCTTTTGAAGTTCCTCCACCTGATTCCGTGCCAGCTACAGAGAAGGTTCCAGTGTTACCCCCAGCAGCAACCAGTTCTAGAGAAGAGGTGCGAACTAGTAGAATCCCACCCCTGATCTATTCCAAACACTTAACTATGTCATGTCTAATGAGAGGATTCTTAAATACTACATTAACTATTCATTTCTCATACTGTTAAAAAAAACCATGTAAACCAAGTTTCAGGGTCAGGGTTCCAAGTAACTGGCTTCCTGCAATGAAAGCTCCAATGCCAAGGTGCACCTCAAAGTCCAAATTTATTAGGCATAGCATATTGACACATCTGATGAAACCCGATTCTGAAGTCCCAAGGTTTTTCCCACCCAAATTAAAAAGCAAAATTTTTCCCTCCCAGTCCACATGTCCATCATATGGCTCAACCAGGTCACAGTCCCAACTCCAGTTGGTTTCAGTCCATGCCTTCACCAGCACCTAGTGAGAATGTCCTTGGTTCCTAGAAGGATGAAAAATTTTTCTACAATTCTCCAGCTGTCACTATTCCCCCCCTCCCATTCCCTCCCATTCTCATAGCTCCAACCAGCTTCCCTGTGGCCCTGAAGACATCATAAAAAGGCCTCAAGGTAGTGGTTGGATTCAAAAAAATTTACTATCGGTTCTATGGGCATGGCTTGGTGGGCATGGTATGGCTTGGTGGGTGTGGCTTGGTGGGCATGGCAGGGGAAGGATAATGTAAAATCTCCATTCCAATCCCACTCCAGAGGAAGGTTACTGCAAAATCTCCATTCCCTCCCCACCCCACTAACCTGCTTTCCAGCTCTGTTCTCCTGTGTAGGGCAACAAAAGAAGACCCAGACAATCAGCTGGGACTTGGGAGGCAGAGAATAGATGGGGGTGGGGCCAGTCAGAGGTGGTATTTGCCAGTTCTCTGAACTACTCAAAATTTCTGCTACCGGTTCTCTAGAACTGGTGAGAACCTGCTGAATACCACCTCTGGTTTAGGGTTAACATTCAGTTCATGGTCTGAAAATGTGTTTAGCTTTTTGATAGGAACTTTCAGTACTGCTTGTGCATCTTGCATGTGATATAACACATTCAGCTGCAAAAATCAGAGATGCATATAATACAAGTTCTTCTTTTTCCTGAGAAAATCTGCAGCTGCTGATGTCCAGCTCAATTCCATTTTTCTGAAGAAGGAACTAACTTCATCTAAGTGAAGAAGGAACTAACTTTTTCTGAAGAATGAACTAACTTCAGGCAAAGGCCGACCAAATTCACTGAAAAAGATCTCATCCTCCGATTCTGAAAGAGACCTCTGGAAATTTCTGGAAAGTCTCCTCTGGAGATTCTTCCTATATCATCACCAGGTATGTCAGCAGTAAAGTTAGAGTTCGTATTGTAATAGTTGTTATTTGCAGAATATTCCTCTTTGAGCTCAGGACAGGACTGGGGGATAATTAGAATGGGATCACCAAATCCTCTGGCAAATGACAAAACTTAAATTTTGTTCCAGAATGGTGTGACCCCAATCTTTTAATCTCTGATTCCAATAAATGTTAACATATCTATTATGAATTCTATTCTCATGCTATTAATTGTTAGCTGCCAGTCTTTCTAAAACAGATTGGGAATAGAATTCTTTATTGGCCAAGTGTGATTGGATACACAAGGAATTTGTCTTTGGTGCATATGCTCTCAGTGTACATAAAAAGAAAAGATATATTCATCAAGAATCATAACGTACAACATGATAGTCATAGAGTACAAATAAGCAATCAAATCATACTAGAAGATAATATAAATCTTAAGGAAACAAAATTACAGTCATACAGTCACAGGTGGGAGGAGATGGGTGATAGGAACGATGAGAAGATTATTATTAATTGTAATGCAGACGTAGTAAATAGTTTGAGTGTTGAGGGAGTTATTTGTTTAGCAGAGGCATTCAGGAAATACTGTCCTTGTGTCTAGTTGTTCTGGTGTGCAGGGCTCTATAGTGTTGTTTTTAGGGTAGGAGTTGAAACAGTTTATGTCCAGGATGTGAGGAACCTGTAAATATTTTCACAGCCCTCTTTTTGACTCGTGCAGTATACAGGTCCTCAGTGGAAGACAGGTTGGCAGTCATTGTTTTTTTCTGCATGTTTGTATCTCTATTTTTAAAAATCCTTTTTTAAAAATTGTGTTGTCTTGATTGGAAAGGGGGACCATCACAATAAAGATTAGTGTTAACATTAATATTCATAGTTTGGGACACCTTGTTTGGAGTGCCTTACTGATATTAATCTTGCCCATCAATGATCAATGACAAAACATCCATCTTTGGAGAACAATGGAAAACTTATCAAGTAGCTCAAACCTCTTAAGTATTTTTTCAAGAGCTGCAGCTGAATCCATTACATTTTATTCTCCTAGCAATCACTAGTTATTAACTTTTAAAAGATTTTCACTCAGTTTTTAAATTTTTGCTAAAATTCTTTTAGCAAAAAATGTTCTTCAAGATATCTGTTATATGAAAATGACTGTGTGCAAGTGCAGGATGAGTCTCAGAAGCTGAGATCTGTTTGGAGTCTGTGTGCAGCTTTCTGATACATCCACTATTGAGGGGCTTAGAGCATTTATATTTTGTACCACTAAATTATAAGCACAGGGTTACTCATTTCAAATGTTTGTTGGAAAATTTGTGACAATGTCCTTTTCTGGTTCTCTTCTACTGACTTTTCCCCCCAAACTAGTGGTGGGATTCAAACCTTTTTATTACCGGTTCTGTGGGCATGGCTTGGTGGGTGTGGCTTGGTGGGCATGGGAGGGAAAGGACACTACAAAATCCCCATTCCCTCCCCACTCCACTAACCTGCTTTCCAGCTCCATTCTCCTGTGCAGGGCAACAAAAAAAGACCCAGCCAATCAGCTTGGACTTGGGAAGCCGAGAATAGATGGGGGCAGGGGCAGTCAGAAGGGGTATTTGCTGATTCTCTGACAAACTATTCAAAATTTCTGCTACCAGTTCTCCAGAACTGGTCAGAACCTGCTGAATACCACCTCTGGACCAGACTCTAAACACCTTGTTTTATTCTGGAGAGCCTTCTCTGGATATAACATGCGTTGTGCTACTTTATTCCTTATAGTATAGTAGCACAACGCATGTTATATCCAGATTTTTCAGTTCATAGAGAGCACAGATTTTTCAGTTCATAGACATGACAGCTCAGATATTTCAATCATTGCCTTGTGTCCTCCTAAATCTTCTTCCTCCTCCTCCTCCTCCTCCTCCTCCTCCTCCTCC
>BLBF01000002.1:4848564-4881778 GCA_015471245.1 Laticauda colubrina | reverse complement strand
AAACTAAGGAGTCTAAGTATTTCTTTCCTGGATTTTGAATGGAGCTCCACCTGACATTATTCTGAATCTCTTCCACCTGCCCACCCGGAGAGAATACCCAATTTTCTTCTGAGGGGGCCTTCAAATAGTGACCAGGAGGATCTGGGAGCCATTGGAGGCCAAGATTCTTTGCTGGTGCAGGAAGACCAATCGCTAGCAGAGCTCAGTCTGGAAGAGGATCCAGCTGTGAAGCCTAGATGGTCGGTGGGAGTTGGTTGGAAAGATCCGGAGAAGGACCCCCCCCCCTGGAGTCACAACTACCCGCTGGCGTTGAAAAGAGGAGTCTTGGCAAGAGAAGGAAAAGAGGGAACTCTTGCTAGATCAAGCCAGGAAACTCCTGGATCAAGCCAGGAAACTCCTTTGAACAACCTCAAGCTCCACAAAGGTATGAAGGGGGAGGGGAAGTAGCCCCAGCCAGAAGAAGCAGAGCAACTCCCTCTCCCATAAATCAACCCGATCCAGCAGCAGCCCCGGGGCCTTGAGCGGGAGGTGTGATTCCTAGAAGGCGTAGAGCTCCTAGGCTGCCTCCATTAGAAGTAAAATACAGAGGGGATCCCAAAGCCTTGGGATTTTTCTTAGCTCAAGTTTGGAGCAATATGGAGGAGTATGGGGAGGATTTTCCCTCAGAAGCAGCCAAAGTGAGGTGTGTTACCAGGGCTCTGGAGGGAATAGCGGCAGAGTGGATGGTGACTTTGCATAATGATAATGCTCCTCAGTTGCTGAATTATAACCTATTTATGGCTGCACTGCGGGCTAGGTTTGAGGACCCACTGGCGGAGCGCAAGACCCGAATGAGGATGAAAACCATAAAACAGGGACGGAGGTCTGTGGCTGATTACACTCAAGAATTTAGAAAGTTAGCAGGCCATTTACAAGGCTGGCCCCAAGAAGCCCTGATAGAACTGTTTAAAGATGGTTTAAATGAAGATGTGTACCAGAGATGCACTGCTAGAAGAGACCCCAATGACTTGCAGATGTGGTACCTGCTGGCAGAAGAAGTGGAAATTGATTTAATCCGAAGTAAACAGCGGGGAGGTTATGGGTGGAGCAAGTTTTCCCCCTCGTGCCCTCAAGAGGCTCCTAAATCTCAGAAGGGAGGAGTGGCGGCAAGACCCAACCCCTCGGCCTGCTTTCGATGCGGGAAAGAAGGTCACCGGGCTGTGAACTGCAGAGTCAAGTTGGAGCCAAAGGGGGTGCCAAAGGAAGGAAAGAAACCTGAAAAGTCCCCAGCGAAGCCTCGCGAAACAGCCCTAAAGTCAAAAGAGACAGCAGAGGTCGCCCCTCCCACAGGAGAGGAATCAGAAGCCCCAGTGACCCCTGAGGAGGAAGATTCTGACTCGGAAGATGACTTCCTGGTAAGTCCAAGTGTGGGCCCTATGACCATTCTGGTGAAGTTGAGGGTACCCAATTCAGGGGTCGAAGGGGAAATGCTAGCCCTGTTAGATTCTGGGTGCACCAGGTGTATAATAAACATGGAAGTAGTGAAGAAAATGGGCCTAAAGTTAAAACCTTTGAAGATGCCCATTTCCTTTTGCCAACTAGATGGATCAGTGGCTGGAGGTTGCCCTGCACGTTTTGTCACGGAACCTATAGAAATGATCATGGGAGAGCATGATGAGACCCTGCAATTTATTGTGGTCCCTGGGATGGAGCAACCATTAATACTGGGATTGCCCTGGCTCTGGAAATGGAACCCCCAGGTTAACTGGAGAAAGGGGTTGTTGCGCATACGCACAAAGCAGCGACCGGGAGGAGGGGCCAGATCTCAGCCGAAACCTGGGGGCCTAATTGAAAAAGCTTCCACAGCTACTGAGCCCGTAAAAGATGAGGAGAAAATTCCTAAAGAGTATTGGGATTTAAAAGAAGTGTTCAGTGAGAAGGCCTCGGATGAGCTTCCGCCTCACCGACCAAAAGACTGTGCTATTGAGATTTTGCCTGGGGTGAAGCTCCCGAAACCAAAGTTGTACTCAATGACCCCACGGGAATTGGAAGAGCTAAGATTGTTTATTGATAAAAATTTGCAACGTGGTTTCATTCAACCTGCTAGACCCCGGGTAGCGGCCCCAGTGTTGTTCCGTGAAAAGAAAGATGGTTCCAAATGCTTGGTGGTGGATTACAGAAATTTGAACGCTATTTCTGTGGAAAACGTGTACCCCCTTCCTTTGATGAAGGACATATTGGCCCATTTAGCGAAGGGAAAGATCTTCACGAAGTTGGATTTGAGAGAAGCATACTACCGGATTCGAATTAAGGAAGGGGATGAGTGGAAGACCGCTTTTAACTGCCCGATGGGTTGTTTCCAATTCAACATTCTTCCTTTTGGTTTACAAGGGGCCCCAGCTGTATTCATGCAAATGATCAATAAAGTGTTACATGAACATTTATACAGGGGGTTTTTAGTTTATCTTGATGATATCCTTATCTACACGGAGACCCTGGATGAACATGTGAAATAAGTGCGGTCGGTTTTACAGAAACTGTGTGCCGCTAAGTTGTATGCTAAACTGTCAAAGTGTGAATTCTACCAAGACAAAATTGACTATTTGGGACATCACATTTCATACGAAGGCATAGAGATGGATCCAGAGAAGGTGCGTGCCATTCTGGAGTGGGCTCCACCACGCACCAGAAAACAACTTAAAAGCTTTTGGGGATTTGCAAATTTTTATCGGCAATTCATCCCGATGTTTGCTAAGATAGCAATGCCCATCACAAATCTCTTGAAAACAAAAGGGGAGGTGAAGCCAAGGCCAGGAAAGCCGCTGGAGTGGTCCATGGAGTGCCAAGCCGCTTTTGAAAAGCTAAAATGACTGTTTGCTGCAGAACCAGTGCTGAAGCACCCGGATATGGACACTCCTTTCGTGATTCAAGCCAATGCAAGTGATGTAGCTTACTTCAAATCAACGAGAAATGGACCTTACAGCCTTGTGCGTATACCTCCCATAAACTGTCTGAAACAGAGAGAAGATGGGCCATCTGGGAGAAAGAAGCTTTTGCAGTTTGTTGGGCCTTGCTGACCTGGAGACATTTCCAGGAAGGAGCAAAACACCCGTTTGAGGTATGGACTGATCATAAGAATCTGGAAGCCTTAAAAACACCCCGAAGTTGTCCCCTAAACAAGTTCGCTGGGCCCAGTACTTCAAGCGATTCAATTTCTCATTGAAGTACATTCCAGGCAGGAAGAACTTCATGGTGGATGCTCTCTCTAGACTACCTCAATATAATAGTATGCGTCAGGAGGTGATAAGCCCAATTGTCTCAGCCAAACACCTAGCTGCCCCAGTGGTCACCAGAGCCCAAAGGAAGAACCAAGAAGTGGTCTGATCGAATGACCTTACCGAACAATTAAAAGAAGTTTTAAAACTGGATGAATGGTTCCTGGCTCATTCAAGTGACTATACAATTAGAGATGGTTTGGCTTGGGTGGGGGCCAAGTTGTATGTGCCACAGGTACTGAGGAGCCAAATACTACAACAGGCTCATGATTCTAAAGCAGCTGGCCATTTCGGATTTGTGAAGACCTTACATCTGGTTAAACGGCAATTCTGGTGGCCTACTTTAAAGAAGGACATTGAAGCTTATGTAGCTAGCTGTCCAATTTGTGCTTCGGCAAAGAGACCTCCTGGTAAGCCAGTAGGATTGTTACAAAATGTAGCTAGACCAACGACTCCTTGGAAGGAAATCTCTATGGACTTTATAGTAGAATTACCCGAAAGTGGTGGAAACACGGTCATCTGGGTAGTGACTGATTTGTTTTCCAAACAAGTACATTGCATACCTTGTTCCAAGATTCCCTCTGCTAAGACGCTGGCTAAACTATTTATATCACATATCTATAGGTTACACGGCGTCCCAGAATGCATAATCTCTGACAGAGGGGTCCAATTTACCTCAAATTTTTGGAAAGAGTTCCTGAAGTTAATAGGCTCCTTCCAGGGGCTAAGCTCCATCCACCACCCCCAAACCAATGGGGCCTGTGAGAGGACTAACGCAGTGTTAGAACAATATCTCAGATGTTACATAAATTATCAACAAGATAACTGGTCCGAATTACTACCATTTGCCGAAGTGGCATACAACAACTCCGTACACAGCAGTACTGGATTTACTCCATTTAAAGTGGCTTCGGGACAAGATTTCGTTCCCATACCTGAACTTCCTTGTGAAAAGCCCAACATCCATTCGTTGGATGAATGGATAACTCAACTCCAACTTAACTGGCCAGTAACACGCAAAGCCCATCAAGCTCATAAGAAATTTGCAGACAAGAAAAGATCCCCACAGAAAGAATATAAAGTGGGCGACAAGGTTTTCCTGTCCACCAGATACCTGCAGACCACTCAAAAGTCAAAGAAGCTTGGTCCTAAATACGTTGGTCCATTCACAATTGAACGGATTATAAGTCCTGTAACGGTCCAGCTGAACTTACCCAAAACTCTTCGACGAATTCTTCCGGTTTTCCATGTTAGTTTGCTAAAACCTGAACGTACTTCTGACCTAAGACCCATCCTGACTGACTCTCCCATACCAATATTGATTGAAGGCGAACAACATTTTGAAGTTAAAGAAATTCTGGATTCTCGCAAATGGAGGGGTCGACTCCAGTATCTTGTAGCCTGGAAACATTTCCCTTCTTCACAAGCCGAATGGGTTAATGAAACCGATGTTAAAGCCCCTAAGTTGATCAAAGCATTTCGTTCCAAGTATCCTGATAAGCCTTAGTAGTGTATTGTTTTGAAATTGTTTAATGATTAATAATTGTCTTTATATTTTCTCCTGTCTCTCTTCTAGGACTTCTAGGACTGATGATTTTCCTTTTTCTAGGAGGGCCGAATGTCAGTGTTCAAGATCTTCTGCTATTGATTTGCATCTTTCGACTGCCATAAGTTACGGGGGGGGGGGGGGGGGGGGTGGGAAAAGATGGGAAAAGTGCGGGGGGTGTTACATTCGTCTGTTGTATAAATGGGAGGAGGGAGCATAAAATAGAGTTAGGTTTCTATTTCTCACTTAGCTTTCTTCTCTCTGCGCAACTGCAACCCGTTATCAAAATATGCCAAGGTCAACAGACAGAGGCCTCATCATCACCTGAAGATGCCCACATGATCATATCCACAACTTCTAATTGGAAGTGTCATTTGAACTATTGGGGGTGGGAACATTTCCATCACTTTCTATATGTGAATTGCGCGCCTAAATTCTCAGATTCAGAATTCTTTGGTTGCTACCACTTCACTTTCAGTAAAAGATATCTTTTCTCTAAACTAAGGAGTCTAAGTATTTCTTTCCTGGATTTTGAATGGAGCTCCGCCTGACAAGAACTCTTTCTTTCTCTCCTCCAAACTCTGCCAGAAATGAGTCTTTGTGAGACTTTTCATGCCAGCTCAGCCTCTTGGAGCAGGATGCCTTGCAGGGTCCCAAAGACTCATTTCTGGTGGAGTTTGGGGGAGAGAAAGACAGACTTTGGCTGCTTTCCTTGTGTGCAGCCAAAAGCAGAAGCAGAAAAAAGCAGACCGATGGCCAGGTGAGGCACGTGGGGTGAGGTGGGTGAGTTCCCCCCTGCCCTTTCTCCCCTCCCCTCACTACCTCGTGTTGTTCACAATGCAAACGATGTAAGCCTTATGTTCCCATGCAGCCTGGATCAATTGCTTTAGGGTTGACATTTCTCTGCGAACCATCAACATTTTCTCATAGACTACCAGTGATCCCCAGCCCACTGGTTGGCAACCACTGACCTAAAGCACTCTTCAAATCATATTCCAAATGAAATCGCAATGAAAAGACACCAGGAAAATCAGTATTATTTCAGTCAAGCTGGAGCTATGAGCCCACCATCTTCCTAGTCACTTTACCCAGGAGTGGAAGGTTAGAGATTGCTTAGGACACAAAATTGTCTGCTACAATGTCCTACCTGTCAATGACTACTTCAGCTTCAACTGCAATAACATAGGGCAAACAATAGATGCAAACTCAAAGTAAACCACTCCAAACTCGATTTCAGGAAATATAACTTCAGCAACAGAGTGGTCAATGCCTGGAACTTACTACCTGACTCTGCTGTTACATCCTCAAACCCCCAAAACTTTAACCTTAAATTGTCTACCATGGACTTCACTCCATTCCTAAGAGGTCTGTAAGGGGGCGTGCATAAGCACACCAGTGTACCTACTGTCCCTGTCCTTCTGTTCCCATTTATTCATACTCATTTATTATACCTGTTCATATTTATACTTGTTTTCTCATACATGCTTGACAAGCTGAAATAAATAAATTCATTGAGTCTCATCTTAAACCCCTTCCCAATGGACTAATCCTAGCCAATCATTATTATTTTTTAAATCCATTTAAAAAGAACTTGGTGATGGTACTTTTCTCAGCTCTCCCTACTTAGCTTTGACCAACATAGAATTGAGTACAGTGGAGAAAGTATTATATTATCTCTCGTCATGACCTTGGAGTGATAAAAGAGTTATTTCAAAGAAGTGAAAGAAAGGCAGAAAAAAAAATGGGAACAATCCAACATTACATGGTGGTTTTTGAAATGTAGACCTCAGGGGCCAGAGGCAAAAACATGACTTCTACAAAACAGTGATTTCTGATTAATTTATTTGCTAAATTTACATCCTTCCTTTTTGTTTATTCAACAAACATTAGGTGCAGAAATGTGATTAGATGACTAACAACAAATTAAAAATAGAAAATACAAAACCCAAGAAGAGATGACTACAACCTTAATTTAAAGCAAAATCAGTATACTTAAAATTGAAATCAACTTGGCAACATATATTTAAATGGGAACAACCTATGAATGAAATCTATATTTATTGGGTGCATGCCACGTTAATATGGATGTTAAAACAGAATTGTTTTTCAGAATCACCAATCTCAGCGAAAATGAACTTGCTGAGTGATTGAGGGTGAGGATAAAATACTTAAGGCCCTGTCACACTGCCCAACGGATGCAAAACGTTTGTAAAAAGGACACAGCGGATGAGAAAAATGTTCCATACGTTGTTATCCGCTCTCAAAAGGGGCAAAAATTTGCATAACCAGAGCAGATAAAACAGAAAGCAATGAACGTGGGGAGGATGCAGAGTGGATGGAAAGTGGATGCGGAATGGAAGCCTAGAGGATGAAAGCAGATGAGAGTGGATGGCACATCCGCTAGGCTTCCGGGGGGGTTCAGCAAAGCGGACGCGGAACGGAAAGAGCGAAGGCAGAGTGGACGCCAAGTGGATGAAGCGGATGCACAGCGGATGCACAGCGGATGAAGTGGATGCAGAGCGGAAGCCTAGAGGATGCACAGCAGAAGCCTAGCGGATGCCTGGCGTTAATTGTGCATGCGGGGGTTATTTATTGCATCAGCCCAGCGGATATAAAGGGAAGCAGCTCGGAAGCAGGTCACCATTCAGAGGAAAGACCTGCTGCCAGACACATTGAGTGCCTTGATGCCTGCCTTGCTGCCTGCCTTGCTGCCTGCCTTGCTGCCTGCCATCCTGCTAACCTTACTGCCTGCCTTGCTGCCTGCCATCCTGCCAGCCTTGGTGCATGCCATCCTGCCAGCCTTGCTGCCTGACATCCTGCCAGCCTTGCTGCCTGCCTGCCTGCCTGCCTGCCTTGCTGCCTGCCAGCCTTGGTGCCTGCCTGCCTGCCAGTCTTGCTGCCTGCCTGCCTGCCTACGAGCCTCCCTGACAGCCAGCAACCCCACAACCATGGGGAAAAAGAGAAAGCCTCAGCCATCTGCTGCCAGCCCTGGCAAGAGGGACAGGACCACCCTCCCGCCCCCTGGCCCTCACTCTGCTTCTGCTGGGGCTTCTGCAGCACGGGCTCGCTCTTCTGTGGCTGGGGCTTCTGCTGCTTCTGCTTCTGGAGGAGCTGATGATGCCGGTGTTGCTTCTGCTGGTGCTTGCTCTGCTGAAGCTGCTCCTCGTCCTGCTGGTCCTGCTGGTCCTGCTCGTGCTCCTGGACTTTCTCATCCTGCTCATACTGCTTGTGCTCTTGGTCTTGCTCGTCCTGCTCGTGCTCCTGGTCCTGCTCATGCTCCTGGTCCTGCTCATGCTCCTGGTTCTGCTCGTGCTGCTGCTGATTATGATGCTCATTATGATGCTCATTATGATCCTGCTGGTGATGCTGCTGCTGTTGATAATGATGATGTTGATGATGATCCTGCTGCTGCTGCTTCTGCTGGTGGTGGTGTGGAGGAGCAGCCCCTACAAACTGTAAGCCCCTCTGATGAGGGCCCATCTGGTCCTGGCAAAGGAAGGAAGAAGCATATGCGGGAACAGCAGAGGAGGCAATACTCCATTGAGGAGGAACACGAGGATGAGGTGCTGGAGTGGCTGAGAGAGAATGACAATCTGTGTCAGAAGGGACACCGGCTCTACAGGGACACCAAAAGGAAGCAGCTGCTTGGAGAGAGAAGGCAGAGAGTCTGGGCTACACATCTGATGTGCTCCTCGGTTGGTGGAAGCACATGCACACCTGGTACAGGAAGCTGCACCTCAAGAAATCTGGCCAGGCCACGGTTAAGCTGACAGACAGAGAGACCTATGTCATGGCCAGGTGCAGCTTCTTGTAGGGTGAGATCTGCCACTGAGCAGCAGCAGCAGCCCCTGTCACGACCCTCTCACTCTGGCATCCCACTGAGAGCCAATCCTCTTTTGGCTAAGAGTCAGCTCCTGTCTCCAGGCAGGTTTCTGTGGAGCATGCCACGGTGGAGAACCCACGGACAGGTGTTTTAACTGTGGTGGAGCGCATGGAGGACTCCCTGGTGCAGTGGGAGAAAGGAGACAGCACTTCCACCACAGCCTAATCCGCATCCACCCACAGCTCCACCTCCACAGAAAGGCAGAGAGCCAGACAGGAGGGGCAGAGCCACACTGTCCTGCTGGAGATCAGGGACATCATCCGGAGCAGCATAGATCTCCTCTCTCAGCTGCTGCACACCGACTCCTCATTCTCCAACCACAAGCCCTTCCTCACCTATGTCAACCAGACCCTCATGGACATGGCGGAACCCCAGTACCAGGTGGTGAAAAACCAGATCACCGAGCTGCTTCACAACCCTCCAGACCCAGAGGAACCTGCTCCCACCCAGTCCAGGTCTGCTCCTCCACCCCGGGTGATGTCCCTCCCATACCAAGGCTTTCCACAGGCCCTCACCTACCAGGCCTATGGCTACCAGGAGGTCCAGCAGCACAGGTAGCAGCCCTTCGAAGTCCAGGCACAGAATCATCAGATGACACTGTTGCCACCGGTTCCACGGATGCCATCGATGCCACCCATGCCAATGATGCCACCGACAACACAGATGCCACCCAGACCACAGATGCCACCCACGCCACACCTTCCACCAATGCCAGTCCTCACACAGCTGCAGACCAGATATCCCCACAACACTGCTCCTTCCTCCATCCCACAGCCAAGCCCGGCCTCAGTACATCTGTCCTCGGTACTGGGGCTGACACCACATGGCATGGAGGAAGGACCTCTCAACATCACAGGGCTGAGCCAGCTGTCCGAGAGCTTCCTCAACACACTGTCACCTATGGTCCTTGTTAAACCTGGGTTCCCCAACCAGGGTTAGGTAGACAAGCTAAACAGAATGTGCAGCGTTAGTCAGATAGGCACACAGATAAATGAGTGAGCTAAGCTTGTATGTATATTAACATACAGTAAAAATAACAGATACACTTGTGCTATCAAGAATATATTTTATTCCATTATAAGTTAATAGCATAGTCAAATAACAGTCCAATATTCATTTACCATGTAGTCAGTCCATTCAGGGGTATTCAGTTAGCAAAGTCCATGTAGAATATCCTATGTCAGTTCACTTACAAATCAGTCCTTTGTTGTCTCTCCCGTTCGAGCTATGCAGTCTTGATTCCAAGCAGTAATCAGGGATCATCAAAACCAGAGAGAGAGAGAGCAAGCTGTAGACTTGCTACTTTTAAATGGTTTTCATAACCACTCCCACAATTGCTATTTCACAGTTAAAGCTGCATACACTAACTATGATTCATAGTTATTATTTCACCTAAACCAGTTAGGGTAAACAATGTTATCCCTAACAGTCCTCTCGGGACCAGGCACCCCAATGACGCCGCAGAGCAGCACTCCAGCAGCAGCCACCTCCACAGCACCTGGACCCTTCACCCCTGAGACTGGGCACACCTCCGAGTGACAAAGAGGAGTGCCAGAGACTGGGTGGCTACCTGTAGTCTTTATTTGGACACTTCACTTGGGTCATTTTTCTTTTACAGTTTGTGATTAATAAAGTTGAGCTTTGCTTCACACACTTGCTTCATTTATTTTATTAAATAAAGTCTTGGTGGAAACTTTTAGAAATGGTTTAAGCCTTTGCATGCTTGTGGGATGCGTTAAGATAGCAGTGGGATGGGCAAGGATGCCTGTGGAATGGGTAATAGCTGTTGGATGGGCATGGATACCTTTGGGATGGGTTAAGATAGCTGTGGGATGGTTTAAGATAGATGTGGGATGGGTTAAGATAGCTGTGGGATAGATAAACCTCCAGTGCAAGCATAGTGGGACTATATGGTCCACCCTCCCAGCTGCCACACATATGGCCCTTCATTATCAATAACAATGTAAACATTGATCCACACATGTCAACATAAACACAACTCTTTATTAATGCCCTATTCATCAAAGGGCCACCCAATATACATGGCCCAATCTCATCCCTGTGATGAGACAGGCTGCAGGAAGCATCCATTAAGCATCTACCATCCTGTCTTGCCCCTCCACTGCTCCAGCTGGGGAGTTGCACCAGTGATTCAGGAGGTTGCGCTGCTTCTTCCCTTCATATGAGGCTCTGTTGGGACCTTGCACATCCTCAGTGTCTATCAGGTTTTGCCCTTGCCTCCATTCCCCAGGCTCCATGTCCCCATTGCCTTGCTGGAGGTCCACGAGCCTGGTCTGCAAGAATGGGTAGCGGGTGCGCATGAGATTGGGCAGGATGCAGCAGGCTTCCACGATCCTCCTCATGGTCTCTGGGCAATGCTGCATGGTGGTGAGAAGTACCTGGAACCTGTTAGCCAGGATGCCAAAGGCATTCTCCACCACCCGCCTTGCCCTGGACAGCCTGTAGTTGAAGATCCTCTCTTCACGGGCAAGGCATCTGGGCGTGTAGGGCTTTATGAGGTAGGTTCTGAGGGAAAAGGCATCATACCCCATGATGAAGTAGGGCACATATTGCGTGTCATTGGGCAGGGGCTCTGGATCTGGGAAGCCCATGACGAGGTTGTGTTCCAGCCCCTCCTTGAGGTGACTGGCATTATATACCTGGGCATCTGAAACTCAGCCATTGCCTGAAGCATCGATGTACATGAACTTGTAGTCAGCATCGACCATGGCGAAGAGGATGATGCTGAAGAAGCCCTTGTAGTTGAAATAAGTGGACCCCGACTTGGCTGGCGCTTTGCAGGCCACGTGCTTGCCATCTATGGCTCCAACGGTGTGGGGGAAGTTCCACCTCTGATACCACTGCTCTGCAACTTTCTTCCAGCCTTCTTCAGTGGTGGGGCACTGTAGGAGTTCCTCCATGTATTCTTCGATGATGGCCTGTACCACTTCTCTGACCACAATGCTGATGGTGTTGTGTGGCACCCTCCAGCCGTACTGCATGCTGCTGTAGGTGGTCCCTGAGGCCAGGTGGCACAGAGTCAGTGCCACCTTGAACCCAGGGTCCATATTGGGCCACAAGTTGGTGCTCTGCTTGGTCAACCTGGGTGTCAGCCGCTGCACAACTTCATCAAACATGGCTGGCGGCATCCTCATGAAGTTCTGGAATGCACAAGTGTCTTCATTCCTGAGCCCCACCATCAGCTTGTTGTACAGTCCATACTCTGCTCTTCTCCTGATTCATCTTCGGACCCAGATGCTTCTTGGCCACCTCTTTTTCTTCCCGTAGTAGAGTTCACAGAGCCTGTAGATGGCTTCGCACTGTTGCAGAAGGATGGTGGCTGCCAAAAGGACTGTGTTATGATCCATGTTGGACATGAATGGATGCTGTGGAAGAGCAAGAGGCAGATGAAGGCTGCAGAGGTCTGCACAGCTAGGCTGCTGGTCTGAAAGTGAGATCCAGGTGAGTTGCTCCCCCTTTTTATAGGCAATACAGCTTTTCCACTATGTGTCCCTTTGTATCCTCTAGGCATCCTCTAGACATCCTTAATATCCGAGATAGGTCCCCTCTGCAAATGTTCTTTCCGTTTTAAATGCTTTCTTTGCGTGCTGCATCCGCTTTCATCCTTTCTCCGTCCATGATACGACGGTTGCGTGTCCATTCCGCGTCCGTTCCGCTTCCTCCCTGCGTCTGTTTACCTCTGGAGCAGATTGAGTTGTGCGGATGCGTAATGGATGCCTAGCGGATATAGCGTATGCGTAACGGATGTAGAACGGATGTCCCCCGTATGCCTAGCGGATGCAGAATGGATGCATTGGATACATTTTTTGCTCAAAAGTTTTGAGCAGCTCAAAACCTTCTGAGCGGATGAAACGTCCAGAGACGGATGCTGGACGGATAGAGAGGATGCAAAACGGAGGCAGTGAGTACAGAACGGATGCATCACGTTAACCAACGGATGGCAAGTGTTTTTCTCCATTTTACATCCTCTTTCCATCCATTGGTGCAGTGTGACAGGGGTTTAGGGACATCAAAGCAGTTGAAACTGTTTGGAGTATTTTGATTTATACCTGCAGGGTGAACGCAGGTGCAGCAAAGTGAAGATAAGGAAAATGATTCATTTAGCTCCTCATAGGTAATTACCAAGATTGAAGAAAAGTTTAACTCCTTTAATCCATAAGCTGTTTCATCAAGTCATATCAACAAGATCTCTTCACAATGACTTGGAAACCTCTGTTACAGTTTAGAAAATGAAAGACTAATTTTCTAATCTCCTTGGCATTACATTTTGACAATCCTGGATTTGCCAGAAGAGGTTTCTCTGAATTAATTATCAGGTCCTGGAAGGGCACTATAAGATATGGTGGTTGTTTTTTAATCACTCTCATGAGTACATCATATTTGGGTATGAACCTGGACCTCTGGTGGCTTTTCATTCTCTTCTTCTTCCTTGAAAACTTTCTGGAGGATAATGTTTAGGTTGTAAGTAGAATGATGTTCCTTCTTTCTCCCTAGTAGAAAATAGATCAGTGGATTAACACTGCTGTTTAAGCAAGCACATAGTTAGCCATATGTAATTTAATTGACAGACTTGTGCTTGAAAAGAGTCTCACTGAGATAAATGGCAATTGGTGGAACAGAGAAGATGAGGAAGAAAAATAGGGCAAGCAGGGTGATTTTGTGAAGTTTTCCTCGCTTCTGCATTTGTGATTTAAGGTAGCATTTGATGAAGAGGGCCAGACTGGAGACTACCATGAGTGGGATGCAAATAGTGGTACATATGAGAATGTGATAGAATGAAGGGAAGCTTTTAGTCAGTTTCACCTCTAACAGAGCATAATGAATTACACAGAGGAAAAAAGAGATTAGCCATGAAAAGACACAGAGTGCGGTGGATAAATGTAGTGGCTGATGATATCGGTACCAAATTGGGAAGAAGAGAGCCAAACACCGATCAATGCTGATGATTGTCAGAAGAAATTGGCCAATGCAATAAATGCATGTGAAACTTTCTGTTATTATTAGGGGAAACAATCTCTTATTCAGGTATAGAATTCCTATCAGAAATAGGAATAGTCGAGTCCCACTGTCAGCCATGGCCAAATTCAGGATGTAGACAGTGAAAGAATTTCTCTTAATCTTGCACCCCAAAAGTTGGATGACAATTCCATTTCCAATCATTCCTGGAATACAGATTAAAATGATTAAAGAATAGATTACTTTTTTCTGATATTGAGGCTCAGAAATGCTGCTCTTTTAGTAGATATCTGTCTCATTGTAGCTGAATGTCAAACTTCCCATTTGAGCATCCGTTATTCCAGAAAACTATGGAGTTTTCATATTGGTTGCTGTCTCCTGTGGAAATGAATCTTACTTTGATTTTCTTGCTTCTGCTGCTTTGTGTTGAAGGCTAAGGATGGATCCAGACAACTAACGGACAAAGCACTCACCCTTCCTTTAATCAACAGCCATCAGATGACTTTTGCCTCTGTTCTGATTTTTCGAAGAAGGGTGTGGACAATTTCACAGAAAATCTCAGCAAAAAATCACTTGGGTTATCCTTTTGGGTACTTCTGCATTGGTTCTTGCTCAAGAAGGCAGAAATGGTGACGTTGGTGTCTGTAGATTATTTTCTCTCATCAGTTTTCAGCCATATAGGTTAATTCATCATCTGGAATCACCTGGTTGCAGAACACATAAAGAATTTGATTCCTATAAAGATCTTGTTTCACCTTAATGCCTTTCCATACAAGCAAAGCAGAAACAACTCATGGAGAACAGTTAATTTGGCCAGTTAAAAGAGGAAATCTTTTTCCGTTTTGTGGGTAGTTTATTTTCCTTTGTTTCTTTCCAATAACTGTGTCATATCAAAAGTGGAAAAAATAGTCAGATGATCACTTTAATGGTGTGCAACACAATATGGACCTTTCCATCTTTATTTTAAAATGTAAATCAACTACTGTACAAAGTTATTAATCTTAATTCTTATCCTTCTAAAATATTCTCTTTGGGACCACCTATAAATAACAGAATTATTTAATAACATTTTGGTTGGCTTACTCTTGCTCCCAGATAAACATCACAAGAGAAGAAAAAATAGTCCTTTGGAATATTAATTGATAAAGGTTTTCCTTACTAAATATTTTTAATAATGTAGAATCCCACACGGTTGGTGACAATTTAACAAGGATTCTAGCTAGCTACCGTCTCACTGAACTAAACTCAACCAAACTAAATTAAACTGCAAGCTAATGAAATGAAATATAGCTTACAATGAGACTATTCTCCAAAGGACCTGACAGCAGGACAAGAAACAATGGGTGAAAACTAATCAAGGAGAGTAGCAAATTAGAACTAAGGAGAAAATTCCTTAGGTGAGAGCAATTAATCAGTGGAACAAATTGCCTCCAGAAGTTGTAAATGCTCCAACGCTGGAAGTTTTTAAGAAGATGTTGGATAAACACTTGTCTGAAGTGGTGTTGGGTTTTCTGCCGAAGCAGGGGGTTGGACTAGAAGACCTCCAAGATCCTTTCCAACTCTGTTATTGTAACTTCTAAACAATAGCTGTATACAAACATCAGAGAAGCCACCTTAAAAGCATCTCCTGCCCCAAGTCATTTTTCTTTTGTAGAACGCCCCAAATGTAAGGACATATTTTTGCAATAATATAAAATGTGTAATTCCTTGATCTGAAAGAGGAATGAATGTAGGGGAGAAAGAGCAGGGGGCAAAAGTAAACAAAAGACAAAAATATTTGATAGATAGGAGACGATTGGAGAAATATCTCTGCTCTCTGTGACCTGAAAAAAACATAATCAAGGAGTACAGCTGCACAAGACAAGACATATCCAGAGATGATTCTCCAGAATAAAAATGAGGAGCTTATAGCCCTGTCACACTGGCCGACGGATGCAAAACGTTTGTAAAAAGGACATAGCGGACGAGAAAAATGTTCCATCTGTTGTTATCCGCTCTCAAAAGGGGCAAAAATTTGCATAACCAGAGCGGATAACACGGAAAGGAACGGATGGGGGGAGGACGCAGGGCAGATGGAAAGCAGATGTGGAATGGAAGCCTAGCAGATGGAAGCGGATGGGAGTGGATAGGTCCCCTCTGCGAACGTTTTTTCCGTTTTTATGCTTTGTTTGCGAGCTGCATCCGCTTTCATCCTTTCTCCGTCCGTGCTACTAATGCTGCGTGTCTGTTCCGTGTCTGTTCTGCTTCCTCCCTGCGTCCGTTTACCACTGGAGTGGATTTGAGTTGGGCGGATGCGCAGCGGATGCCTAGCAGATATAGCGGATGCGTAATGGATGACAACGGATGCAGAACGGATGTCCCCCGTATGCCTAGCAGATGCAGAATGGACGCATTGGATACATTTTCTGCTCAAAAGTTTTGAGCAGCTCAAAACCTTTTGAGTGGATGAAATGTCAATAGACAGATGCTGGATGGATAGAGAGGATGAAAAACAGACGCAGTGAGTACAGAACGGATGCATCGCATTAACCAACGGATGGCAAGTGTTTCTCTCCATTTTACATCCTCTTTCCATCCATTGGTGCAGTGTGACATGGGCTTTAGAATTGGGTCATGGGGAGAGGGGAGTTAGTAGAAAAGAATCAAGAGGGATATCTTCACAAAGTTTCTAGCAAACATTTGAAAGGAAACAATGTTTTTGACAAATAGCCACATCTGTCAAAAAGAGCAAGAGTGGATTTGTGAGTCACTGCAGATTAGGATTTGATAAAGGCTAGGAGACCACATGCTCAAGTCTCAGACCTCACTAAAAGAATATTGGTCCTGTGCTTACAATTCACAGGGTTACACAATGGAAACATTCTAAGGCACAATATACTGGAGGCTTCAGAAACCTCCACATAGTCTCCAAACATATATGAACACTTAGTTAGAGCCATGAGTGCTTTCATGGCAAGTTGGTTGGCATGAAAATACAGGTGACTACATCTTGAAATGGTGTATCTACTCAACCCAACCATTTAACTGGTTTTTTTTTTTTTAATAACTGGTCATCTGTGATGGCTAACCTTTTGTAAAAAATCATACCATCAAAAAATCTTGTATTTGCAGTTTCTGAGGCTTATTCTGAATTGAGAATTATTATTTTTCATAATAGCAGTTACCATGATGAGAGTTTTATCTTTGTTAAGGACAAACCTGGTGATGAAGTACAACAATTCCTCAGGAGGTTAAACCGATCTCTTGGAGAACCCAAGGAAGTTCGTTTAGAAAGCTAGATTTTTTTTGCTGACTCCAGTTTGATCTGCCATGTGGCTGTGGTGACCACACAGAATTTATTCAGCATCAGAAATAGATTTCCAGTAAAGAAGAGGAACTTGCTTAACATTTTATTAAGTGTATCTACCAATGTTTTGCAAAGGAAAGACTTAATCATAATTCAAAAGGAAAAACAAAACTCACCCCCTTTTATAACTTCTGTGAGAATGAGAAAGCCCAGGAAAGTGAATCCAAATCCTTTGTTTGCAAACATTAGTTATTTTTGAAATATTTACATGAAAATTCAAGTCAATTTAATGGATAGATGGATGAATAAATACTTTTTGTAATTTTCTATTATTTGTGAGGTTTGTTAGAAGATTGAGCAGGGCTGGTGTTGATATTGATGAGCATATATTCTTGGGGAAATAGAGTTTAAGAAGAATATTTGTAACAAAAGAAGTAAAAACAAACTTTAACTATGGGTTTTTTTTCCCCCAACATACAGAAGGCATCACTTTCTTCACCCTTGAACAATATTCAGAACTACACTTAGTCCAAAATGGACAGCCTCGGTAGTCTTGAGCATTTTTCATTTTGTTCATGTGACACTTCTACTTTGTCAATTGCACTAGTTATCAGTGGGATTGAAGATATACATTCACAGTGTTGGCTGGCCCCAATAAAGGTCTCCATGGCTTAAAACCTGGACACCTAAAGGAGCACCTTTGTTTGCTTTTGTATCACAAGAAAGATCTGGCAGAATAGGTTCACTCCAGGTCCCATCTATCAACAGTGTCTTTTAGAAGACCTACATATTTGCCTTCTGTGTGACTGTGTCTACCCTATGAAGATACATTCCTTCTGAAATCTGTCTGGCTCCATCTCTTCTGCATATTCAGAAGTCTTGAAACATCTCTTTCTTGGGGCCTGTAGCTCTTTGTATATGCCTTGAGAAAGGATGCTTCATGATCAACACTTTGGAATTAGATTAAAAGAATTGTCTTACCTGTGTTACAGAACTCCAGCTGCTTACAGAATCTGCCCCGTTCTTTATTCTGTAAAGAAATGAGTGTCCCCTACCCTTTTCTGCACACAAAACCTCCCTTCCTCTCTTTGCTTCTCTTAATGGTATTACTGGACAGAATCAGGGACAAATGTCTTCTCTGTGGCTAAATGAAGTTTAGTATGGAACGAATTAGTCACTATTGACCTTTTGATGGTTTCTGAGCTTGGTTGTTTGGAAAACCACATCCCCGCCAATACTGGCAGGGCATGCTACAGTAGATAAACAGGCATCAACACTCACACTCAAATTCATTGAAGATGTTATCTTAATAGATAATGAAATGTCTATAAACAACCAAACTCAGAGAACATCAAGGACTGCACAAGTCTCTTCTGCTGAAATTAGTCATTTTGTCATCTCTTGTGGTTATCGCATTTCTTTGTTATGATTATCTTATCAAACACAAACTCACTCTTGTGTTCTCCTGCATCCTACCTGCAGAAGATCCTTTCTGGGATCCTGCCTATTCTTGAGATCACAAAGATGGCTCTACTTTTGGAGTTCTTGGTGGTCTCTGAGCTTAGTTGTTTGTTTGCAAATGAAAATCACACTTCCACGAACATTGGCAGGGCAACCTACTGTATGTAAACAGAAATCAAACACCAAACTCACTCACATTGCAGATGCTACATTAATGGGGTAATGAAACTGTCAGGGTTCCTACGATTGCCCTAATTAAATCATGAGCCTTGGGCCAAGTTTCAAAAGAATTCAAAATATTTATTAGGAACAACATGCTGGCATTAACCTAAATATAGCCAACTCTGGCATATGTAATTTACAGTCACCTGTGACTCTGTTTCCCCCCTCCCCTCTGGGTGTATCATAAAAATCAGATTTTCTGAAGCACATCCACGGGCTAGGTGTCATCAATCACGTTCTACAATGAAGGATTTTCAAGGGCAGAAGATCCGATAGCCTAGTTGCAATCTTTTTAAGATAAGGGTGGAATGTACTTCTGGTTTGAAACTGCCATACTGCTCCTTCAGATTTTCCTCCACCCTTGTTTATGGCAATTTGAAAACAGGAATAGGAATGTTTTACAAGTTGACAGAAATGTCTGCAAGGAAAGAACCAAGTTCAGAGAGCATCAAGGACTCCATAGTTCAAATCTGAGTTCGGTATATTCTCTTCTATTGAAACAAGTTATTTCCTTTTGGCACCAGTTGTGGTTATCTCACTCTCTTGCTGTGGTTACCTTCATCAAAAGCAAACTGCATGCAACTCTCCACATTCCTCCTTTGTTCTTCTTCTGTTTCCTATCTGTATAGCCTGGCCTTGTTTTTTGCTTATTCCTGAGATCGAAAAGATGGCTCTGCTTTTTCATGGTTCATAACACGAATTATTAGGTATATTGGTTCTTTGCTGATATACTGTAATGACTATTGTTCATTGTTATTGTTAATATATTGTGATTTGGGGGAAGGGATAAATATTCTTTTTTTTAGCCTAATTAAGCTTTGTAAATTTCTGTTGCCTTTATGACTGAGATAGCTTATCATTTGCTTTAGCTTATATATTCATTATATTCAAATAAATTCAGATTAAAGCTGGAAGGGACCTTAGAGGTCTTCTAGTCTAACATCTTGCTCAAGTAGGAGACCCTATATCATTTCAGTCAAGTGGCTGTCCACCCTGTTTTTAAAAACCTCCAGTGATAAAGCATCTACAACTTCTGAAGGCAGGCCATTCCACTGATTAATTGTCCTCACTGTTAAGAAGTTTCTCCATAATTCCAGGTTGCTTCTCTCCTTGATTAGTTTCCACCCATTGCTACTTGTCCTCCCTTCTGGTGCTTTGGAAAATAAGTTGACACCCTCTTCTTTATGCCAGCTCCACAACAACTGGAATACTGCTATCTTGTCACCCCTTAGTTCCTCTTCAGAGTCGCTATACCCAAACCCTGCAACTGTTCTTCATATGTTTTAGTGTTCAGGTCTTTAATCATTGTAGTTGCTGTTCTCTCCACTTTTTTTTTTTTTCAAATTTCAGCATCTTTATTGCAATGTGGTGATCAAAACTGGATGCAATATTTCAGGTATGGTCTTACTAAGGTTTTATACAGCAATACTAATACTTCACGTGATTTTGATTCTATGCCACTCTTCATACAACCAAGGATTGTATCAGCTTCTTTGACTGCTGCTGCACACTGCTGTGCACACACTCACACATATTTAAGTGATCATCCATTAGCACTCCAAGGTCCCTCTCACACTTCATTTTTTGCACCAGGTTTCACCTAAACTGTATTTTTACTTTTATTTTTTGTTTTCTTCCTCTCTAAGTGTAAACCTTTGATTTTCTCCACATTAAATTACATTTTGTTGGTTAGGGTGCATTGTTCAAGTTTGTCAACTTCAACTATCTATCCAGAAGGTATAGGGTTTCCTGCTTGAGAAGGGGGTTAGATGAGAAGAGTTCCAAAGTTCCTTCCAATTCTGTTATTCTAAATACGATTTTCTTTCTGCATTTAACTTGCTGAGAACTGAGACAAGAAGATTACTGCATGGGAAAGAGGAAGAAATGACAAAGTATTCATTTCAACATACAAATATTGCCCAAACTATCCAGCCCACAAGAAATAGATTACCTAATGGGTTTTTTTTTTAAAGGTGTGTGAAAATGGAAATGAAAGTAATGACAGTCATTGCAAAGAGAATAAGCTTGAACTTTATGCTATAGCCTGTCAGCCGCCAGCCCCCACCCCCACCCTCAGCAGCCAAGTCAGATGGGGAGAAGGAGACATGGGAGTCAGGGTCAGCATCCAGGCAACCTGAGAGCTCCAAGGGGGAAGAGGGAATAGAGCTGGCAGAGAGAGAAAGATGGGCAATCCCTCAGCTTTCAGATGGAGAGTCAACAGTCCAAGGTCTGGAGGTGGCTGATGAGGAAGAGGAGGGACAGCTGGGTTCAATGCCTGACATGTGGATGCACAAATCACAGAGGAGAGGAGAGCAGTGGAAATCTATAGGCTGGTCTTTGGGAAGGAAGAGCCACTATTGCTAGTGAAGCTCCACCCTAGCTCGGGGATAAAAGGCAGGGGGCAGATATAAATAGATGTGGCAGACAACTATTCATCTTCCCAATGGCCAGACTTGTTAGCCTGAGAGAAACTTTTTACCAGGGCTGCTGGCACTCCTAATAAAGGAATCTTTTGCATTCACTGAAGAGGGTATATTGTGTTTGAGGAGTGGGGTCAGAATATTTATAACAATTGTGAATATACCAGAAGTATTGACATAATTGCTCCAGTCTCAAAAGTAATTAGGGCTTTTTTTTGGGGGGGGGTAGGGCTAATATTGGGTGCACACATAAAAATCAAGGTAGGACTAACTTTCTGGTTAGGTCATATTTTGGGGAAAACAGAGTTTTAAAAAGGCAGAATGTTGTATTTCCCTCAAAAGAGAAATAGAAATTTTAAGGGAGACAGAAGCTCAGAGCCACAGTTCCCTTCCCCCAAGCATATACTAAACTGAAGCTGGTTTTTAGAAATGCAAATTTGATAATCCATTCAAGACAGGATACTTTTAACAAAGGCAGAATTAGGTAGAATGATAGGATCAGACTCCACTCAAGATCCAAACCAGGGAAGCCATTAAGACACAATAAGAATGGCCCAATCCCCTCTCAGGATACAAGCCTCCTCATTAGAGAGTCCAGGCTCAACCAAACATAACTCAGACAACCTAAAAAGTTAGCTATGACCCCCTACAGCAACCAATAGAATACATGCTCTTGCCACAGGAACAGGAAGCTCAAGTTTGAAGCCCAGAGAGGGTATAAATAAACCTCACTCTCCACTTCATGAGCTACCCAAAATCACATGTTTGGTGGTTCTGCTTCACCATTAAGCTATATTTCCAATCAGCCTATTTGTTCCCAGTGTCTTTCTCCCCACTTGGAACTGAACCAAATGGATATTTCTTCTAACATATTTGTAAACAGTGCCCACAGAAGGCTGGAGCTGATGGGATTAAGAATTTATATTCCTCTGTTTTGAGCTTCCCCAAAGATGGACCGCTGACCATGATCATGTGCGGCTTTGGTTCATGCTTCAGCATTGGAGAGCCCCAGTCCTTTGGATCTGGGGCAGAAGCTGCCTCATAGGGGTGGCAGAGGAAGGGGAGACTGTCAGCTGGGTAGAGGGGAGTCGCAAATCTCTTACAATCTCTTTGTCAATCTCTTACAAGATAATAGGTATAAGTATAAATATGAGTAAGAATACAGGAAATAGGTACAAATAAATGGGGACAATGGGACAGGGGTGGGAGGCATGATGGTGCACTTATGCAAGCCCTTTACAGACCTCTTAGGAATGGGGTGAGGTCAATAGTGGATAGTTTGAAGTTAAAGGCATGGGGGTTTGAGGATTTAAGAACAGAGTCAGGAAGTGCATTCCAGGCATTGACCATTCTGTTGCTGAAGTCGTACTTTCTGCAATCAAGTTTGGAGTGGTTAACATTGAGTTTGTATCTGTTGTGTGCTCTTGTATTGTTGCAGTTGAAGCTGCAGTTGACAGGTAGGACATTGTAGCAGACAATTTTGTGTACGACACTTAAGTCCAAACATAGGTGGTGTAGTTCAAGATTGTCCAATCCCAAAATTTCAAGCATGGTGATATAGGGTATTCTGTTGTGAGCAGAGGAGTATAGTACTCTTCTCGTGAAATACTTCTGGACTCGCTCAATTGTATTAATGTCTGATATACAATGTGAATTCCAGACAGATGAGCTGTATTCAAGTGTGAGAAGTACATAAAAATGAATCAACAGACTTTTGATAATCTGATCCATAGAATGCTTTAATAGGGAAAATACTGCAGTTTGGACCCCTCTACTCCAGAAAAAAAAACATTTTCTAGGAGGAAGGAGACATTCCCAGTTAGTAAATACAGCTTATCTAGGTTCATCAAATCACATGATCACACAACACTTCCTGTTTCCAGATATGGATGTTATACAATGTTATACAACCTTTTCATAAAAAGTTCCAACCTTTCATGGACAACTTCCAACTTTTTCATTATATTCAATATATTCAGATTTTCTGTTATTCAAATTCCAGAAGATTATAACATTATAAACCGAAGTTGTACTCAATGATACCATGGGAATTAGAGGCACTAAGATTGTTTATAGATAAAAATCTGGAACGTGGTTTCATTCAACCTGCTAGGCCCAGGGTAGCGGCCCCAGTGTTGTTCCGTGAAAAGAAAGATGGTTCCAAATGCTTGGTGGTGGACTACAGAAATTTGAACACTATTTCTGTGGAAAATGTGAACCCCCTTCCTTTGATGAAGGACATGTTAGCCCACCTAGCAAAGGGGAATATTTTCACAAAGTTGGATTTGAGAGAAGCATACTATCGAATTCGAATTAAGGAAGGGGATGAGTGGAAGACCGCTTTTAACTGCCCGATGGGTTGTTTCCAATTCAACGTTCTTCCTTTTGGTTTACAAGGGCCCTAGCTGTATTCATGCAGATGATCAATCAAGTGTTACATGAACATTTATACAAGGGGGTTCTGGTTTATTTTGATGATATCCTTATCTACACGGAAACTCTGGATGAACATGTGAAAGTGGTGCGGTCGGTTCTACAGAAACTGTGTGCCGCTAAGTTGTATGTTAAACTGTCAAAGTGTGAATTCCATCAAGAGAAAATTGACTATTTGGGATATCGCATTTCATCTGAAGGCATAGAAATGGATCCAGAGAAAGTGCATGCCGTTTTGGAATGGGATCCACCATGTACCAGAAAACAATTTCAAATCTTCTTGGGATTTACAAATTTTTACCGGCAATTTATCCCGATGTTTGCTAAGATAGCAATGCCCATCACAAATCTCTTAAAAACAAAAGGGGAGGTGAAGCCAAGGCCGGGCAAGCCGTTGGAGTGGTCCATGGAGTGCCAAGCAGCTTCTGAAAAGCTAAAATGACTGTTTGCTGCAGAACCAGTGCTAAAGCACCCAGATATGGAAACTCCTTTCATGATTCAAGCTGATGTGAGTGATGTGGCTGTTGGAGCGGTGTTACATCAAATCAACAAGAAAGGTACCTTACAACCTTGTGCGTATACCTCCCAAAAGCTGTCTGAAACTGAGAGAAGGTGGGCCGTCTGGGAAAAAGAAGCTTTTGCAGTTCGTTGGGCCTTACTGACCTGGAGACATTTCCTGGAAGGAGCAAAACATCCATTTGAGGTATGGACTAATCATAAAAATTTTGAAGCCTTAAAAACGCCTCAGAAGCTGTCCCCTAAACAAGTTCGCTGGGCCCAATATTTCAAGCGGTTTAATTTCTCACTGAAGTACATTCCAGGAGGGAAGAACTTCATGGCGGATGCTCTCTCTAGACTACCCCAATATAATAGTATGTGCCAGGAGGTGATAAGCCCAATTGTCTCAATCAAACATCTAGCTGCCCCAGTGATCACCAGAGCCCAAAAGAAGAAACAAGAAGTGGATTTATCGAATGACCTAACCGAACAACTAAAAGAAGTTTTAAAACTGGATGAGTGGTTCCTGGCTCATTCAAATGACTATACAGTTAGAGATGGTTTGGCTTGGGTGGGGACCAAGTTGTATGTGCCACGGGTGCTGAGGGGCAAAATACTACAACAAGCTCATGATTCTAAAGCAGCTGGTCACTTTGGATTTGTGAAAACCTTACACCTGGTTAAGCGGCAATTCTGGTGGCCTACTTTAAAGAAGGACATTGAAGCTTATGTAGCTAGCTGTCCAATTTGTGCTTTGGTGAAGAGACCTCCTGGCAAGCCAGTAGGGTTGTTACAGAATGTAGCTAGACTGACAGCCCCCTGGAAGGAAATCTCTGAGGACTTTATAGTAGAATTACCCGAAAGCAGTGGAAACACGGTTATCTGGGTAGTAACCGATTTGTTTTCCAAACAAGTACATTGCATACCTTGTTCCAAGATTCCATCTGCTAAACTGTTTATTTCACATATCTATAGGTTACATGGCATTCCGGAACGCATAATCTCTGACAGAGGGGTCCAGTTTTCCTCAAATTTTTGGAAAGAGTTCCTGAAGTTGATAGGCTAGGCCCAGGGCTTAAGCTCTACCCACCACCCTCAAACCAATGGGGCCTGTGAGAGGACTAACGCAGTGTTAGAACAGTATCTTAGATGTTACATAAATTATCAACAAGATAACTGGTCCGACTTACTACCATTTGCCGACGTGGCATATAACAACTCCGTACACAGTAGTACTGGATTTATTCCATTCAAAGTAGCTTCGGGACAAGATTTCGTACCCATCCCTGAACTTCCTCATGAAAAGCCTAACATCCATTCATTGGATGAATGGATAACTCAACTCCAACTTAACTGGCCAGTTACATCATCCGCGAAGAGGGCACAGTTGCTTATAAGGTGATTGCAAATGTCATTTATATTGAATATAAAGAGTGTGGGTCCTAAAATGCTACCTTGGGGGACACCACTCTTGACTGGAGCAGGGTGTCAGCCTTCAACATCTTCTACTATCGCTTTGCATCTTTCGGCTGTCATAAGAAAAGGGGGGGAGTGGAGGTAGGGATAAGTCTGGGAAAATGAGCTGGAGGTGTTACATTCTTCTGTTGTGTAAATGGGGGGGGAGCATACAATAGAGTTAGGTTTCTATTTCTAGCTTAGCTTTCTTTTCTCTGTACAACTGCAACCCGTTATCAAAGTATGCCAAGGTCAACGGACAGAGGCCTCATCATCACCTGAAGATGTCCACATGATCATATTTACAACTTCTAATTGGAAGTTTCATCTGAACTATTGGGGGTGGGAACACTTCCATCACTTTGTGTATGTGAATTGCGCTCCTAATTTCTCAGATTCAGAATTCTTTGGTTGCTACCACTTCACTTTCAGTAAAAGATATCTTTTCTCTAATTTAAAGAGTCTAAGTATTTCTTTCCTGGATTTTGAATGGAGCTCTGCCTGACACAGGGTTTGATAAAGTGCACCCTATTTTTACTATTTGTTGCCTGTTTAAAAGGAATGCAGTAATCCACTTATGAAGGGATTTGGAAATGCCATAAGAGTTTGGTTTTAACGGTAGTTTGTCATGTATCACCGAATCAAAGTCAATGTTGATCCATCCACTCACTCAGCCATCTTGTCAATCATCCTAGGCACATTTCTGTTCTCACTTGAGTTTCTGGAAATCAAATAAAGCTTATTTCCTTGCAGTCAGTCTCCATTTTATTTCCAGTGCCTTTCTCCTGATGTGGAAACAGAGCAGGTTTTTTATCTGACATGATCTTATAACATGCCTTTAACAGTTTAAGGCCCAGTCCCACTGGCCAACGGATGCAAAACGTATGCATAAAGGACACAGCAGATGAGCAAAATTTGGGGGGTGGCTCCATCCATTGTCATCCGCTACAAAAATTGGTGAAAATTTGCATAAACAGAACGGAAAAGAATGGATGTGGTTAGTATGTAGTGATGTTCATAGGAAGCCTAGCGGATGACAGTGGATAGAAGTGGATGACACCTCTGAAGGAGTTCTGGGGGAGAATTTAGAAGCTGACACATAGGGGAAGGGATGGATGCATAGCGAATGAAGCGGATGCATCACGGACACCTATAGGAAACAAAGGGGATGCCGCACGGATGTATATCGGATGCAAAGTGTTCACTGCGCATGCGGGGAGTATGAATTGTGTCAGCTCCGCAGCTATAAAAGGATGCAGCACGCATGCAGTCAGCATACAGGAGAAAGACATACTGCCATATACATCTAGCAGGAACACCATGGTTTGTCAGTCAGGAAAGAAGAGGAAGCCTGTGCCTACTCGTTCCAGCCCTGACAAGAAGGCCAGAACTAGCATCCCACCCCCTGGCATTGACTCTGAAGCTGCTGCTGCTGCTGCTGCTGCTGTGGTGGACCAGCCCCAAGGCCCTCAAAGCCCTGCTGCTGAAGGCCCTGCTGCTCAAGCCCCTGAAGCCCTGCTGCTCAAGCCCCTGAAGGCCCTGTTCAAGCCCCTGCCACAGGGACGAAGAGGCAAGGGAAGCAGAAGGGAGAGAGGAAACAGTACACCATTTCCGAGGAGCATGAGGATGACGTGCTGGAATGACTGAGGGAGACCGAGTACCTCTGGAGAAAGGGCCACAGACTGTATTGCAACACCAAGAAGAAGCAGGCAGCTTGGAGAGACAAGGAAGAGAGCCTGCAGAAGTACTCCTGTGATGGTGGAAGCACATGCACACCTGGTATGGCAAGCTATACCTCAAGAAATCCAGGCAGGCTGCTGTCAAGCTCACTGACTGGGAGATGTACATCATGGCTAAGTGCAGTTTCCTGGAGGGTGAGCTCCGCCACTGAGAGCAGCCCCTCTGAGACCCCTCTCCCTCAGACAGCCAGTCCTCTTCCAGCCAGGAGCCAGCTACCCTGTCCAGGCAGGTGTCTTCAGAGGGCCCCATGGCAGAGCACCCCCCGACAGCTGCACTCCGCATGCCGGTGGACTTGGAGGATCCCCTGTCAGAAATGGAGGAAGAAGCAGGAGCCACCAGAGGACAACGCACCCCGACCCCCTCTCCCAGCTCCACAGGATGCAGGCAGAGAGGCAGACTGGTATGCCAGGACCACAGTATGCTCTTGGAGATCAGGGACACAATGAAGACCAGCACAGAACTTCTCTCTCAGCTGGTCCACAGCAACATACCATCCTCAGACTGGAAGACCTTTATCACCTACGTGAGCCAGACCCTGAGGGACCTGCCCGAGGCCCAGTACCAGGTGATAAAGCAGAAGATCACAGCACTTCTGCACAACCCTCAAGGCCCAGCTGAAGCTGCTCCTACCCAGTCCAGGTCTGCTCCTCCATCCCAGGCGATGTCACAGCCCTTCCATGGATTTCAACAGCCCCTCACCTACCAAAGCTACAACTACCAGGACTTCCCATAGAAGAAGCAGAACTTCCCAGTCCAGGCCCAGGTTCATCGCATGCCACAGACGCCACTCCTCACCCAGCTGCAGACCAGACAGCCCCACTACTCTCCTCCTTCCTCCACCCCACAGCCAAGCCCGTCAATGGACAATCTGTGCCTGACATCTCAGGTCCTTGATGAAGGGCCTCTCAACCTCATGGGACTGAGTCAGCTCTCGGATAGCTTCCTGAACACACCACCACCTGTTGTACCCTCGGGTCCAAGCACCCCAATGGTGCCTCAGACCAGCACTCAAGCTACAGCACCTCCACAGTCCCTGCCCACTTAACAGCTAAGACCATGGACATGATTCAGAGGGACTGAGAATAGTGTCAGAGACTGAGTTGTACTTGTTAAGTTTATATTTGCTTAAGACATTTTACTTGGTTCATTTTGCTTATTTAATAAAGTCATAAAGTTTACCTAAGAAATTTAACAAAGGTTATCTTTGCTTAAGACACTTGGTTCATTTTTTTTACTGAATAAAGTGTTGGTGAAAACTTTGAAAAAATGGTTAGGCCTTTGCATGCTTGTGGGATAGATAAGGATAGTTGTGGGATAGATAAACCTCCAGTGCAAGCATAGTGGGACTCTATGGTCCATCATCCCAGCTGCCACACACATGGACCTTTATTATCAATAACAATTTATTCATTGATCAACACATTTTAAAATAAACAAACCTGTTTATTAATGCCCTATTCATTGTAGGACCACTCAACATACATGGCATAATCTCATCAGTGTTATGCGGCAGTCTCAAGGAAGCATCCATTAATCATCTGTCATCCTGTCTTGCCACTCCACTGCTCCAGCTGGGGAGTTGCACCAGTGTCTCAGGAGGTTGCGCTGCTTCTTCCCTTCACATGAAGCTCTGTTGGGGCCTTGTACATCCACAGGGTCTATCAGGTTACGTCCTTGCCTCCATTCAACAGGCTCCATGTCCCCATTCCTTTGTTGATGGTCCACAAGTCTGTTAGGCAACACTGGGTAGCGGATGCACATGAGATTGTGCAGGATGCAGCAAGCTTCCACTTTCACAGTCTCTGGGTCATGCTGCCTGGTGGTGAGAAGTATCTGGAACTTATTGGCCAGGGTGCCAAAGGCATTCTCCACCACCCGTCTTGCCCTGGACAGCCTATAGTTGAAGATCCTCTCTTCACGGGTGAGGTATCTTGAACTGTATGGCTTCATGAGGTAGGTTCTGAGGGAGAACACGTCATCACCAGCGATGAAGTAGGGCACATCTTGTGTGTCATTGGGTAGGGGGTCTGGATCTGGAAAACCCATGATGAGGTTGCATTTCAGCCCATCTTTGAGGTCACTTGCGTTGTATACCTGGCTATCTGAAGCTGACCCGTTGCCTGAAGCATCGATGTACATGAACTTGTAGTCAGCATCAACCATGGCAAAGAGGATGATACTGAAGAAGTCCTTGTAGTTGAAATAAGTGGACCCCGACTTGGCTGGAGCTTTGCAGGCCACGTGCTTCCCATCTATGGCTCCAACAGTGTGGGGAAAGTTCCATCTCTGATACCAGTCTTCTGCAAGTTTTCTCCAACCTTGTTCAGTGGTGGGGCACCTGAGGAGCTCCTCCACGTATTCTTCAATGATGGCCTGTACCACTTCTTTGACCACTTTGCTGGTGCTGTTGTGTGGCACCCTCCATGCATATTGTATGTTTCTGTATGTGGTTCCAGAGGCCAGGTGCTGCAGAGTCAGTGCCACCTTCAGTCCAAGGTCCAGGGTGGAATGGAAGTTGGTGCTAGGCTTGGTCAACCTGGATCTCAGATGTTCTACAAGTTCGTCAAACACAGCTGGTGGCATCTTCATGAAGTGATGGAAGCACGAGGGTCTTCATTCCTCAGCTCCACCATCAACTGGTCATCCAGTCCAAACTCCATTCTTCTCACGATCCATCCTCGGACCCAGACAACTGTTGGATGTCTCCTTCTTCTCCTTTTGTATAAAAGTTGAAACAGTCTGAACAGGTTTTGGTTCTGGTGATGAATGAATGCAACTATCATACGGACTGTGTCATGATCCATGGTGGAGAACAATTGATGATGTGGAAGACCAAGACCAAGGGTGCAGAGGTCTGTACACCACGGCTGCTGGACTCATACTGAGATGCAGATTATTTCCTTCCCCCTTTTATAGAAAATATCGGTTGTCCGCTAGGTGTCCTTCTACATACTCTAGACTCCAGACATCCTAAATATATGAGATACATCCCAGATAAAAACATTTTGTCCATTTTTAATCCTTTATATACGAGATACATACGCTTACTTCCTTTCTATTTCCGTGCTACTAATGCTGTGTAGATGTTCCGTGTACCTTTTGTTTCCTCCCTCTTTCCATTTTCAGCTGCAGCGGATGTGAGTTGAGGGGATGGCCAGAGGATGCAGAGAGGATACAATGGACATTTGATGGATGATAATGATAGAGAGGATGAAACACGTATGCATTGAGTACACAACAGATGCATAGCGTTTTCCAACGGATGGCAAGCTTTTCTTAACGTTTTACATCCTCTTTGCATCCATAAGTGCAGTGGGACTGGGCCTTTAAGAAGGAGTCAAAATAAAGTGAGAGAGAGTGCAATCTAAAGAAGCTCTGGTGGAGAAGCAGCATACTGAGAGGACATATTAGCACAAGAAACCCCACATGTCAATCAAGTCTGAAAACCTTGTTCAAACATTTCTGGCTGGATCAGACAGATAGGAGCTTCATCACTTGAGTCTTTCAAAAAGAGATTGGACTGACTTTTGTCAGAAATGGTATAGGGTCTCCTGCTTGGGCAGAGGCGGGGTTAGACTAGATGACCTTTGAGATCCCTTCCAACTCTGTTAATCAGTAAGATGAACTTTTCAGCAATGAAGGCAGGACCTTCTTGGATTTGCTGTACATTTAAGATGTAACCATGAGCTTCTCCACAGCTGGCTAACATAAGCATATGGGCAGTACTCTGCTAGATTGGACGTCTGGCCCATCTATTCCAGCAATCTGTTTTCACAGAGACCAATTACAGATCTTACTAATTAACAGAGTTGGAAGGGACCTTGTAGGTCATCTAATCCAACCCCTGCCCAAGCAGGAGACCCTATGCCATCTCTGACAACTGGCAGTCCAGTCTCTTCTTGAAAGCCTCCATGATGAAGCTCCCACAACTTCTGAAGGCATTGGTTGAATCTTCTCATAGTCAGAACATTTCTCCTTGTTTTCACAGCACTAGGAAGTCAGATAGACTCTTAACAGATAGCCTTCAGAGTTGATTATATCACAGACTTTCCAGGCCTCAGCTAACAAGCATTGATTCCCATGATTTACACAAATTGCTTCAATCCTGGCTTTAAGCCAGCCAAGCTGGCAGCCAGCACCACACCTTGGGGTAAAGGATTTATACATTAGGATTCATAAAGAAATGATTCAGTTGTTGAGCCTAACTGCTGACACTATTCCCTAAAGCCAGGGGTGCAATTCAACTGCTATAACAACCGGTTCAACTCCATGCTCCATGCTCCACATTTAAAAAAGCTAATACTTACCTTCAATTGCAGCTGAAGAAAACAGCTGAGGTACATGTGAATGTGAATCAGCTATGCTCCAACGAAAAGACATAAAACACAGTAAAGAGTGGGCAGGCCCACATGCTCATCGGAGCAAACCGGTTTGGAGCCAGCTGATTGTCAGAACAAGGTGTTCGCCTGAACTAGTCTGAACCAGTAGAATTCCACCCCTGCCTAAAGCAGCCATCTAGAATATAAACCCTGATGATGTTTATGATGTTTGTGAATGAAAAGGGAGGTCCATTAAGATCCCATTATTCCAGAAGTGGTGAGGCAGGTACTGTCCAGAAATAATGCCCATAAAAGATTGGCAGAAAGGAAGGCTTACAATGATAGAATCTACATACATATCTTTAAAGAATAGTAAAAAAAAAAAAGCCAGTGCATAAAAATAATTAATGATGAACACTTGTTATTAAGTTTAAGTAAATATTATGTCTGATATTTGTGAGGGTCATAATTGCCACATTTTATTTCTGGAAATCCTTATTATAGATTAACAGAGTTGGAAGAGACCTTGTAGGTCATTTAGTCCAACCTCTCACCCAAGCAGGAGACCCCACACCATTTTTGAGAGATGGGAGTCCAGTCTCTTTTTGAAAGCTTCCAATCATGAAGCTCCCAAAACTTCTGAAGGCAATTTCTCTTCCATTGATTGATTGTTCTCACTATCATTTCCTTCCAGGTTAAATCTCTCCTTGTTCAGTTTCCATCCATTATTCTTGTCTGGCCTACAGGAGCTTTAGAAAATAGCTTGACCCCCCTTCTCTCTGTGGCAGCCCCTCAAATATTGGAAGACCTCTATCATATCTCCCCTGGTCCTTCTCTTCACTAGACTAGCCAAGCCCAGTTCCTGCAAATCTTCATTGTATATTTTAGCCTCCAGTCCCCTAATCATCCTGGTTGCTCTTCTCTGTAATTTTTCTAGAATCTCAACATATTTTTATAGTGTGGTAACCAAAACTGGATGCAGTACTCTAGGTGTGGTATTACTAACGCTTTATAGAGTGATATTACTACCTCACTTGATCTCAATTGTATCCCCCTGTTAATGCAATTTAGGACTGCATTGGCTTTTTTGGCTGCCACTGCATACTCATTGTTAAAAATGAATTCTCTACATATTTTTCTTTCTCTTTACATTCATTATACATAGACACCTATATAAATACATATTCTACCAAGTTTACTTGGAACAAACCTTGGAAAATAGGCAACAGAAAACACATCAAATGATAAATGTTACACATGTTAAAAATTTTCATATAGTAAGAATTATTATTTACAGTTCTCATTAGGAAAGGGGAGGGAAGGAAGTTATATAAATAAAACATTGATTTTTTTTTATTATTATATAAACATCTTCACTTTGAAACTATACATGGAGAAATATTTCCCATTTATGTTCTTTTGTATTTAGCTTGTTTAGTAAATTACATCAATTTTCTTACTGAACTCACTGTCAGGAAATCTCTCCTTAGTTCTAAGTTGCTTCACTCTGATTAGTTTCCACCCATTGCTCTTGTCCTGCCCTCAGGTGTTTTGGAGAATAGCTTGACTCCCTCTTCAGTACATGAATCATCTTTATTTATTTTTTATTTTATTTATTTCATTTTGATTTGTCAATCGCTTACAAGATTATAGATAGATAGATAGATAGATAGATAGATAGATAGATAGATAGATATAGATATAGATATAGATATAGATA
>BLBF01000002.1:4764295-4823256 GCA_015471245.1 Laticauda colubrina | reverse complement strand
AGGAAACAAAGAAAAGTAATTAAAATCATCAATAAAAGATGACCCTGATTCTTCTGTTTAGCTTTAACACACACTTTGAGGAAAAGGACCAGAGTAGAGAGTATGATCAGTGGAAGGGAAACTATAGCAGTCACAAGGAAATGGACACCAAACAGGTTGGATTTTCCAAAGACATTTGTGAATAGTACACCACTCATACTTCCACTCAAGAGGAAAGGGGAGATCCACAGGAGGACACACACCACGGAGGACAAACCTTTTGGCCTGGAACAGTGATGCCAGATTGGGAAGAGGACAGCCACACACCGGTCAATGCTGATGGCTGTCAGAATAAAATTTGCGTTGATGTACATCATGTGGGAGAAAAAGACACAGAAAAGGAAGAGTTTTTCACTTCGTAGAATATAGGTAAATAAATGTGTTTTATATATAACTATAGAGGCAAGGAACCCAGAGTCTGCAATGGCCAAATGAAGGATGAATGTGGTGAAACTGTTTCTCTTAATCTGGAAGCCCAGTAGCCAGATGATGTAGCCATTGCCCACAAATCCAATACAACAGATAATTAAAGAAATGCTTCTCCATATATTCAATCCTAAATCAGAAGGGAAGATCCCATATTCATATTCATATGAATCACTGATATTGTTATATTCATAATAGTTCTTTGTAGCATCCAGATCTCCCACGCTGGAATTCATCATTAAGGTTTTGTAATCCTCTGACTCTCTTTTTGAATGGAAGCTCCTGTCAGATGAAAAAAAGAAGAGTTGATTCATTCCTGTCTTCTAAATAACAGCAATATTGTCATAGCCCCCAGTATCTAAGGGGCTGCCACAAGGAAAAGTGGGTCAAAAGCACCTGAAGGCAGGAAAAGAAGCAAAATAATAAAAGATTGAAGGAGAACCTAAAAATAAGAAGAAATTTCCAACAGTTGGAACAAGAAACAGGGAGAAGAGATTGGACAACTATTGGTCTGGAATGGTATAGGATCTCCTGCTTGATTAGGGCATTGGACTAAAAGATTTCCAAAGTCCTTTCATATCTGTTATTCTGCTATTCTAATTTCCCTGTGAATAGTTTGAGAGATGTGGCTGCAATAATGAGCCAACTCCTTGAACTGTTTATTGCCACATCTAAGAAGGGTGTTGCTCCATCCATGCTCCTTAATAAATATCTGAAAATGTAATTGGTGTTGAATTACATTAGATGGTTTCACTGTCATGAAATTCAGCAATGTCCTCCCTGCTGCTTTGGGGTCATTGCTCTGATATATTCAAAATCTCCATGTGAGCTACAAAGCAAAAATTATGCAAAGCAGCATTTTCCCCAATGCTTGTCCTTGTTATGTTGATATGGCTCAGAGTATAACAGAGATAATAAGATATGATCATAAGAAAATATATATATGACCTGAAATTAGGAGTTAGGAGATGATATGAGTGGAAACTGGGTAGTTTACACATTTTGTACAGCTACAGATACTTCAAAAAAAGGGAAAATATACATATGCACCCCATTTTGGTCTACTTAAGTAACAGAATAATAATAACAGTGTTTTAAGGACCTTGAAGCTGTCCTAGTCTAACCCCCTGCTCAAACAGGAAACTCTATACAATTTAAAGCTCATGTCACACTGCACCAACGGATGCAAAGAGGATGTAAAACAGACAAAAAAGCTTGCCATCCATTGGAAAATGCGATGCATCCGTTGTGTACTCACTGCATAAGTGTTTCATATGCTCTATCCGTCAAACATCCATCTACTGCTATTTCATCTGCTCAAAAAGTTTTGAGCTGCACAAAACTTTTTGAGCAGATGAACTTTCCACCGCATACGATCTACATCCATGACACATACGGGCAACAAATGTTCTACGTCTGTTGTCATCCGTTACACTTCCGATGTATCCTCTCTGCATCCTCTCGGCATCCGCGCAACTCACATCCACTCCAGCGAAAAGCGGAAAGAGGAGGAAGTGAAAGGTTCGCGGAATGTCCACACAGCATTAGTAGCACGGACATAAAAAGGATGAAAGTGGATGCAGCTCAGATATAAAGCATTAAAAAGGACAAAACATTCATATATGGGACATATCTCGGATATTTGGGGTGTCTGGAGGATGTCGAGAGTCATTCCTGTGGAGGGGGAGCTGGGTGTGGGTGTGGGTTGGTCTCTGGTGGCTGCTTCTTCTTGCTCCATCTGAGACAGGGGATCGTCCACATCCTCTGGCACGGGGAGTGCAGCTGTCAGGGGGGTCTCTGTCGTGGGGCCCTCCAAAGACACCTGCCTGGACATGGTAGCTGTCTCCTGGCTGGAAGAGGAGTGGCTCTCTGTGGGCTGTCTGAGGGAGAGGGTTGACAGAGGGGCTGTTCCTCAGTGGCGGATCTCACCCTCCAGGAAACTGCACTTGGCCATGACGTATATCTCCCGGTCAGTGAGCTTGACAACTGCCTGCCCGGATTTCTTCAGGTGCAGCTTGCCATACCAGGTGTGCATATGCTTCCACCACTCCAGGAGGACATCTGAAGTGTAGCCCAGGCTCTCCGCCTTCTCTCTCCAAGCTGCTTGCTTCCTCTTGGTGTCACGATAGAGCCTGTGGCCCATCCTCCACAGGTACTCGTTCTCCCTCAGCCATTCCAGCACCTCCTCCTTATGGTCTTCGGAAATGGAGTACTGTTTCCTCTCTCCCTTCTCCTTGCCTTGCCTCTTCCTCCCTCTGGCAGGGCCTTCAGGGCCTTCAGCAGCAGGGCTTTGAGGGCTTTGGGGCTGGTCCACCACAGCAGCAGCAGGAGAAGCACCACCAGCAGCAGGAGAAGCACCAGCAAGAGAAGCACCAGCAGAAGAAGTACCAGCAGCACCAGCAGCACCAGCAGCACCAGCAGCATCAGCAGCACCAGCAGGCGAAGCACCAGCACCAGCAGCACCAGCAACACCAGCAGCGCCAGCAGCGCCAGCAGCAGCAGCAACAGCAGGAGAAGCACCAGCAACACTAGCAGCACCAGCAGGAGAAGCACCACCAGCAGCAACAGCAGCAGAAGCACCAGCAGCTTCAGAGTCAGCTCCAGGGGGTGGGATGGTGGTTCTGTCCTACTTGCCAGGGCTGGCAGGAGTAGGCGAGCTGCATCCTTTTATATCTGTGGAGCAGATCATCCTCCCTGCATGCGCAGTGAATGCTTTGCATCTGCTATGCATCCTATAGGCGTCAGTGATGCATCCGCGTCATCCGCTATGCATCCACTACGCATCCGCTCCTTCCGCTATGCATCCGTTTCGCTATTCTCCCCCGGAAGCCCTGCAGATGTGTCATCTGCTTCCATCCACTTCCATCCGCTAGGCTTCCTACGAACATCCACTTTACATCCCCGCTACATCCTCCCCACGTCCATTCCTTTCCGTTGTTGTCCGCTCTGTTTATGCAAATTTGGGGCACTTTTGAGAGCGGATAACAATGGATGGAAAATTTGCTTGTCCGCTGTGTCCTTTTGGCATACATTTTGCATCCGTCGGCCAGTGTGACCTAGCCTTAAGACAAGTGACTGACCAGTCTCTTCTTAAAAACCTCCAGTGTTGGAGCACCCACAACTTCTGAAGGCAAATTGTTCCACTAGTAAATTGTTCTCACTGTTAGAACATTTCTCCTTAATTCCAGGTTGCTTCTCTCCTTGATTAATTTCAAACCATTGTTTCTTCTCTTGCCTTATGGTAATTTCAAAAATAGGTTGATGCCCTCTTCTTTGCGGAACACCAGGGGTGGGATTCTACCAGTTCAGATCAGTTCTATAGAACCAATTGTTTCGATTCTGTGCAGCTCAGAGAACCGGCAAATTGCACCACTAGCTGGCCCCTCCCCTCCCCACCCACCCCCTCTGCCCTGCCCAATCAATCCTTATCTTGCATGCACACTATCCAACTTGCCTGCATTGTGCCTACTTTTTGGTAAATTGCTATTTTTCCTTTTTCCCCCGATGATCATCTGTTCTGATGATCAGTATTGTTCTGACGATCAGCTGTGCCGCATTATTTAGATTAGCTAGAAGGCAGAAAATCATCAGATTTCTTGCTTTCTAGCTAATTTAAATTGCTGTTGTACTGCTTTGCCTTTGCCTAGGAGGCTTCCCTGAGGCTCAGTCAGGGGTGATATTCAGTGGGTTTGGGGGGGGGGGAAGAAGTGGCCTGAGAACAGAGCTGAGCTTCTATTCTTCAGTGGAGACTCAGGTCGCAGATTGCAGAAAGGTAAATCTGTGAGTGACTGTGATTCTGCAAGTGACTCTGCTTTGCCTGATTTTGGGTAAAAGTTGCTGGTTTTTTAACAAAAGAAATCAATATCTACATACAGATTTACAATATTTACACACAAGCCATGCCCAGCCAATCATGTGACCACCAAACTACACCCACAAATTAGGCCACGCCCACAGAACCGGTTTTAAAAAATTGGAATCCCACCCTTGGGCAGCCCTCAACGATTGAAACTTGCTGTCACATCACACTTAGGACTTATTTTCATTCTTCTTAGTTCTATGTTGGTTCTCTCCATTATTTAAGTATAGAAGATTTTCTGTAAGTACATGTCCAAACTTTCTGTGATTAACTGGAATTTTCTCAGTTAATGCACAAACAAATGGAATGAATTTTCATACAGAATCAAAGAGCCAAAACTGATGAAAAACACTTATGGGTAAGGTAAAGAAATATCTTACTGCCTTGTCAAGACAGTTTGTTTGCTTCTGACATACTTGTATTGTTCTGTCATGATGGCTTGGGATATGAGTGAAAATCAGGACACCTCAACTGAGACTGTTATCACAGTCAACATACAAATATCAGTTATAGAAATATACAGCTATTGAAGGAATGGCTATTGCTCTGTTTACATATCCCTGAGTCTAATTAAACCTTCCAAAATTGTAACTTACCTGAAAGTAAGGGCCCAAAATATTCAAAGTTGCTGAGTGGAAGACTATTGTTTCATATTAAGGGTCTGCAGTGACTGAGGATGGCAGGACCTGCAGGCAAAATCCTATTTAGATGAAGTTCAACAACTGAAGGGAAGTCCATCTACTCGAGCTTGAGTTACAAGGATTATCTGCAGATTTGGATGTGCCTGGAAGCAGAACCTGAGCAGAAATCGTCAGATGTGTTTTTAGAAAAGGAACAGGGTTCAGGGCCAGCATAGCAGGTGAGGATTGATCTCCTGTGAAAACCTGAAGAGCTTTTGCTTCTTTCATGCAAGTTTAAAAGATGCACACATACGCTGTGGATTTTCTAATCAGAAACCACCATCATGTGACCTCCCAAGTACTATCCTTGTCTGTCTAAGATAATCACCAACAGTCAGTATAAAAGAGAGACAGTTGTTTTGAGCCTGCTAAGGCAGGGATCTTCAAACTTGACAGCTTTAAGACTTGTGGACTTCAACTCCCAGAATTCCTCCTCCAGTCGTGTTAGCTCAGGAATTCTGGGAGTTGAAGTCCACATGTCTTAAACTGTCCAAGTTTGAAGACCCTTGTCCTAAGGCAAGGGAACCAAAAGCCAAGTCAAGCAGAGTTAAATTTTGAAGAACTGTTCAGAAATATCACATCTCCTTTTCTGGGAACAGAGGAAATTATTTGCATTCATTTGTCACAGTGGAAGCTGTTATCCAGATTATATTTCTTTTTTTAAAAAAAATTTAAAACAAAGTTTATTAATTACAAAACCAAAATGTCGAACAAACAGAACACACAAAAGAAGCAAGAAAGGAAATAGAAAAAAAAGAAAAGAAAATTAAAATGATTAAAAAAAGAAAAAAAACTAACAATTACTATAGACAGTCTATGGTTCCTTATTTGTTGTTGTCAATATTAGTGATACATTACAGATATATCTTATAGCGAACATATAATTATGATTTACATTTTACATTATTTACTAATGTATTTTCTATTTTTGTTCTAACCAATCATACCAGCATTCCCAGCTTCTATAATATTCTGATGTTTCTTTTTCCTTGAGTGCTAAGGTTAACTTGTCCATCTCTGCACAGGCTATTATCTTCTGTATAACCATCTCCTCTGTTGAAATATCTGCTTGTTTCCAACACTGTGCAAAGGTTATTCTGGCTGCAGGAAGAATATGCAGTACTATATATCTGACATTTTTAGGAATTTATCTATTCAATATCCCCAACAGAAGAATTCTGGTTTTAATTCAATTTGTTCCACCATTATTTCCTCTGATCACTTTTTTATTCTATGCTAGAATCTTTGGGCTTCAGTGCAGGACTACCACATGTAAAAGAATGTTCCCTGTTTCTTTTTACATTTCCAGCAATTTGGATACATGTTAGGAGACATTTTCGCTATTCTCAAGGGAGAGAGATGCCATCTATAAAAAATTTTATAGGCATTTTCTTTATATGCTGCTGATCTTGTAATTTTATTACTCCTTGTCCAAACCTTTTCCCATTCTAATAATGTAATGCTACATCCTATGTTTCTGCTCCAAGCTATCATGTTGCCTTTGACTACTTCCTCTTCTCATTCCGTCTCTAATAAATAATTGTAAAATTTAGTTATATTTTTTTAATCTGGACCTAATAAAATTTCATCTATTTGTTGTGCCTCAGTATAAATTCCAAAGTTTTTCTTGTCCTGTCCCTCTATTTTGAATTTGCAAGTAAGCCTACCGGTCTACTTGTAGCCCCTGATCTTGGAGATCTTGCCATGATTTTAAAGTTCCTTTTAAAGATCCTTATATTCGACAGATTTACCCACTCTTTCAACCAGAGTAAAGGATAGGTCCCACTGGCCGATGAACGCAAAACGTATGTAAAAAGGACACAGTCGACGAGCAAAATTTTGGGGGTGGCTCCATCTGTTGTCATCCACTCCCAAAAGTGGTGAAAATTTGCATAAACAGAATGGGAAAGAACAGAAAAGAATGGACGTGGGTAGTATGTAGCGAGGATGTTAAGTGGTTGTTCATAGGAAGTCTAGCGAATTACAGCAGATGGAAGCGGATGACAAATCCGAAGGGGTTCCGGGGAAGAATTGCGAAGCGGACACATAGCGGAAGGGGTGGATGGATAATGGATGACGCGGATGCATCACAGACACCTATAGGAAACAAAGCGGATGCCGCACGGATGTGTATCGGATGCAAAGCATTCACTGCGCATGCGGGGAGTATGAATTGCATCAGCTCCCCGGATAGAAAAGGATGCAGCTCGCACGCAGTCAGCATTCAGAGGAAAGACGTGCTGCCACATACATCTTGAAAGAATATCATGGTTCGTCAGTCAGGGAAGAAGAAGAAGCCAGTGCCTACTCGTGTCAGCCCTGGCAAAAAGGACAGAACCACCATCACACCCCCTGGCACTGACTCTTAAGCTGCTGGTGCTGCTGGTGCTGCTACTGATGCTGGTGCTGCTGGTGCTACTGGTGCTGCTGGTGCTGCTGCAACTGCTACGACTGCTAATGCTACTGCTTCTGCTGCTGGTGCTGCTGCTGCTGCTGGTGGTGGTGGTGGTGCTGCTGCTGTAGTGGACCAGCCCCAAGGCCCTCAAAGCCCTGCTGCTGAAGGCCCTGCTGCTCAAGCCCCTGAAGGCCCTGCTCAAGCCCCTGCCAGAGGAAGGAAGAGGCAAGGGAAGGAGAAGTGAGAGAGGAAACAGTACACCGTTTCCGAGGAGCATGAGGATGAGGTGCTGGAATGGCTGAGGGAGACCGAGTACCTCTGGAGAAAGGACCACAGACTGTATCGCGACACCAAGAAGAAACAGGCAGCTTGGAGAGACAAGACAGAGAGCCTGGGGTACACTGCAGAAGTACTCCTGAGATGGTGGAAGCGCATGCACACCTGCTATGGCAAGCTAAACCTCAAAAAATCCGGCCAGGCAGTTATCAAGCTCACTGACCGGGAGATGTACGTCATGGCCAAGTGCAGTTTTCTGGAGGGTGAGGTCTGCCACCAAGGAGCAGCCCCTCTGACACCCCTCTCCCTAAGACAGCCCACAGACAACCAGTCCTCTTCCAGCCAGGAGCCAGCGAGCCTGTCCAGGCAGGTGTCTTCAGAGGGCCCCACAGCAGAGACCCCCCTGAAAGCTGCATTCCCCATGCCAGAGGACTTGGAGGATCCCCTGTCACAAATGGAGGAAGAAGCGGCAGCCACCAGAGGCCAACCCACCCCAACTGCCACCCCAGCTCCACAGGATGCAGGCAGAGAGGCAGACTGGAAGGCCAGAGCCACACTATCCTGTTGGAGATCAGGGACACAATGAAGACCAGCACAGAACTTCTTCCTCAGCTGGTCCACTTGGACAGAGCATCCTCAAGCCGTCACACCTTCATCACCTACATGAGCCACAACCTGAGGGATCTACCCGAGGTCCAGTACCAGGTGATGAAGGAGAAGATCACAGCACTTCTGCACAACACTCAATGCCCAGCTAAAGCTGCTCTGACCCAGTCAGGTCTGCTCCTCCACCCCAGGTGATGTCACAGCCCTTCCACGGCTTTCAACAGCCTACCAAGGCTACGACTACCAGGACTTCCCACAGCAGAAGCAGAACTTCCCAGTCCAGGCCCAGGTTCATCAGACACCACAGATGCTAGTCCTCATCCAGCTGCAGACCAGACAGCCCCACTACACTTCTCCTTCGTCCACCACACAGCCAAGCCCGTCAATGGACAATCTGTCATCAGTATTTGGCCTGACATCTCAAGTCCTTGATGAAGGGCCTCTCAACCTCACGGGACTGAGTCAGCTATCGGATAGCTTCCTGAACACACCACCACCTGTTGTATCCTCGGGGCTAAGCACCCCAATGGTGACTCAGACCAGCACTTAAGCCACAGCCACCTCCACAGTCCCTGCCCGCTTAACAGCTCAGACCATGGACATGACTCAGAGTGACTGAGAATAGTGTCAGAGACTGAGTTGTTTACTTGTTCACTTTATCTTTGCTTAAGACACTTTACTTGGTTCATTTTGCTTTTTTAATAAAGTTCTACAGTTTACCTAAGAAAGTTAATAAAGGTTATCTTTCCTTAATTCCCTTTTTTTTAGTTAATTTTTCGTTAATTTTTTTTACTTAATAAAGTGTTGGTGAAAACTTTTAACAAATGGTTAAGCCGTTACATGCTTGTGGGATAGATAAGGATAGTTATGGGAAAGATAAACCTCCAGTGCAAGCATAGTGGGACTGTATGGTCCATCTTCCCAGCTGCCACACATATGGACCTTTATCATCAATAACAATTTATTCATTGATCAACACATTTTAAAATAAACAAAGTTCTTAATTAATGCCCTATTCATTGTAGGACCACTCAACAAACATGGCACAATCTCATCAATGTTATGTGACAGTCTGAAGGAAGCATCCATTAACCATCTATCATCCTGTCTTGCCACTCCACTGCTCCAGCTGGGTAGTTGCAACAGTGTCTCAGGAGGTTGCGCTGCTTCTTCCCTTCACATGAAGCTCTGTTGGGGCCTTGTACATCCACAGTGTCTATCAGGTTACGTCCTTGCCTCCATTCAACAGGCTCCATGTCCCCATTGCCTTGTTGATGGTCCACAAGTCTGTTCGGCAACACTGGGTAGCAGGTGCGCATGAGATTGTGCAGGATGCAGCAAGCTTCCATGATGCTCCTCACAGTCTCTGGGTCATGCTGCATGGTGGTGAGAAGTATCTGGAATCTGTTGGCCAGGATGCCTAAGGGGTTCTCCACCACCCGTCTTGCCTTGGACAGCCTATAGTTGAAGATCCTCTCTTCACAGGTGAGGTATCTTGAAGTGTACAGCTTCATGAGGTAGGTTCTGAGGGAGAACGGGTCATCACCAATGTTGAAGTAGGGCATATCTTGTGTGTCATTGGGTAGGAGGTCTGGATCTGGAAAACCCATGATGAGGTTGCGTTCCAGCCCATCCTTGAGGTCACTTGCATTGTATACCTGGCTATCTGAAGCTGACCCGTAGCCTGAAGCATCGATGTAGATGAACTTATAGTCAGCATCAACCATGGCGAAGAGGATGATACTGAAGAAGCCTTTGTAGTTGAAATTAGAGGACCCTGAGTTGGTTGGAGCTTTGCAGGCCACGTGCTTCCCATCTATGGCTCCAATGGTGTGGGGAAAGTTTCACCTCTGATACCACGCTTCTGCAAGTTTCCTCCAGCCTTGTTCAGTGGTGGGGCACTTGAGGAGCTCCTCCACGTATTCTTCAATGATGGCCTGTACCACTTCAATGACCACTTTGCTGATGCTGTTGTGTGGCACCCTCCACGCATACTGCATGTTTCTGTATGTGGTTCCAGAGGTCAGGTGCTGCAGAGTCAGTGCCACCTTCAGTCCAGGATCCAGGTTGGGACAGAAGTTGGTGCTAGGCTTGGTCAACCTGGATCTCAGACGCTGTACAAGTTCATCAAACATGGCTGGTGGCATCCTCATGAAGTGATGGAATGCACGAGGGTCTTCATTCCTTAGCTCCACCATCAACTGGTCATACAGTCCAAACTCCATTCTTCTCATGATCCATCCTCAGACCCACAGAGCTCTTGGACGTCTCCTTCTTCTCCTTCTGTGTAAAACTTGAAACAGTCTGAACAGGTTTTGGTTCTGGTGATGAATGAGCGCAGCTATTATATGGACTTTGTCATCATCCTTGGTGGAGAACAATTGATGATATTGAAGACCAAGACCAAGGGTGATGAAGTCTGTACACCATGGCTGCTGGACTCATACTGAGATCCAGATGATTTTCTTCCCCTTTTTATGGGAAATATCGGTAGTCCGCTAGGTGTCCTTCTACATACTCTAGGCATACTCCAGACATCCTAAATATCCGAGATACATCCCAGATACATACGTTTTGTCCATTTTTAGGCCCTGTCACACTGTCCAAGGGATGCAAAACGGACACAACGGACAAGCAAAATGTTCCATCCGTTGTTATCCTCTCTCAAAAGGGGCAAAAATTTGCATAATCGGAGCGGATAACACGGACGGGGGGAGGATGCAGGGCAGATGGAAAACGGATGCAGAGTGGAAGCCAAGTGGATGGAAGCGGATGAGAGCGGATGGCACATCCGCTGGGCTTCCGGGGGGCCTCAGCAAAGTGGACGCGGAACGGAAAGAGCGGGTGCAGAGCAGACGCCGAGTGGATGCAGCAGATGCACAGCGGATGCACAGCGGATGACCAGCAGATGAAGCGGATGCAGAGCGGAAACCTAGTGCATGCACAGCGGAAGCCTAACGGATGTCGAGCGTTTATTGCGCATGCGGGGGGGGATGCATTGCATAAGCCACGCGGATATAAAGAGAAGCAGCTCGCACATGGCCAGAATTCGGAGGAAACACCTGCTGCTGGATACATTGAGTTCTTGCCTGCCCTGCCTGCATGCCTGCCTGCAAGCCTTGCTGCCAGCCTGCCTCCAAGCCTCCTGGCCAGCCTCCCTGCCAGCCAGCAACCCCACAACCATGGGGAAGAAGCGAAAGTCTCAGCAACCTGCCGCCATCCCTGGCAAGAGGGACAGGGCCACCCTCCTGCCCCCTGTCCCTGACTCTGCTTCTGCTGGGGCTTCTGCTGCTCGGGCTCACTCTTCTGGTGCTGGAGCTTCTGCTGAAGCTGCTCCTGGTGGTGGTGCTTCTGCTGCCGTGTACTCTGCTGAAGCTGCTCCTGGTCCTGCTCATCCTGCTGGTCCTTCTCGTCCTGCTCATGCTCCTGGACTTGCTCGTCCTGCTCGTACTGGTCGTGCTCCTGGTCTTGCTCGTCCTGCTCATCCTGCTCTTGTTCCTGGTCCTGCTCATGCTCCTGGTCCTGCTGGTGCTGCTGGTGCTGGTGGTGCTGGTGCTAGTGGTGCTGCTGGTGCTCCTGGTGCTTACTCTGCTGCTACTGATCCTGGTCCTGCTGATCCCGCTGCTGCTGCTGCTGCTGCTGATGATGATGATACTGCTGCTGCTGCCGCTGCTGCTGCTGCTAATGATGATTATGATCCTGCTGGTGATGATGATGATGATGATGATGATGATCCTGCTGGTGCTGCTGCTGGTGGTGGTGTGGAGGAGCAGCCCCTACAACCTGGAAGCCCCTCTGATGAGGGCCCATCTGGTCCTGCCAAAGGGAGGAAGAGGCATATGCGGGGACGGGAGAGGAGGCTGAGAGAGAATGACTATCTGTGGCGGAAGGGACACCGGCTGTACAGGGACACTAAAAGGAATCAGGCTGCTTGGAGAGAGAGGGCAGAGAGTATGGGTTACACTTCAGAGGTGCTCCTCGGCTGGTGGAAGCACATTCACATCTGGTACGGGAAGCTGCACCTGAAGAAATCTGGCCAGGCCACGGTTAAGCTGATGGACAGAGAGACCTACGTCATGGCCAGGTGCAGCTTTCTGGAGGGTGAGATCCGCCACTGAGGAGCACCAGGAGCCCCTCTCACAACTCTCTCTTTCCGGCAGCCTGCTGAGACCCAGTCCTCTTCCGGCCGAGAGTCAGTCCCTGTCTCCAGGCAGGTTTCTGTGGAGCGTGCCATGGCAGAGAACCCACGGACAGCTGTTGTAACCATGGTGGAGCACGTGGAGGACTCCCTGGTGCGGTGGGAGAAAGGAGACATCGAGTCCACCACAGTCGTAGCCGCATCCACCCCCCCCAGCTCCGCCTCCACAGAAAGGCAGAGAGCCAGACACAGGAGGGGCAGAGCCACACTGTCCTGCTGGAGATCAGGGACACCATCCGCACCAGTATTGATCTCCTCTCTCAGCTGGTCAGTACCGACTCCTCATCCTCCAACCGCAAGCCCTTCCTCATCTATGTCAACCAGATCCTCAAGAACTTGGAGGAACCCCAGTAACAGGTGGTGAAGGACCGGATCACCGAGCTGCTTCACAACCCTCCAGATCCAGAGGAACCTGCTCCCACCCAGTCCAGGTCTCGTCCTACACCTCCACCCCAGGTGATGTCCCTCCCATTCCAAGGCTTCCCACAGCCCCTCACCTACCAGGGCTCCGACTACCAGGAGGTCCAGCAGCACAGGCAGCAGCCCTTCCCAGTCCAGGCACAGAGTCATTGGATGACAACGTTGCCACCGGTTCCACTGATGCGACCGATGCCACCCACGACAATGATGCCACTGATGACAGCGATGCCACCCACGCCAGTCTTCACCCAGCTGTAGACCAGACAGCCCCACTACACTCCTCCTTCCTCCACCCCATAGCCAAGCCCAACCTCAGTACATCTCTCATCAGTACTGGGGCTGACACCCCATGGCATGGAGGAAGGACCTCTCAGCATCACGGGTCTGAGAGCTTCCTCAACACACTGTCCCCTGTTGTCCTCTCGGGGCCAGGCACCCCAATGACGATACAGACCAGCACTCCAGCACCACCCACCTCCACAACACCTGGACCCTTCACCCCTGAGACTGAGCACACCTCCGAGTGACAAATAAGAGTGCCAGAGACTGGGTAGCTGGCTACCTGTGGACTTTATTTGGACACTTGACTTGGGTCATTTTTTTTTACAGCTTGTTTATCTTTGATTCACACACTTGCTTCATTTCTTTTTTTGTGATAAAGTCTTGGTGGAAACTTTTAGAATTGGTTTAAGCCTTTGCATGCTTGTGGGATGGGTTAAGATAGCAGTGGGGTGGGCATGGATACCTTTGGGATGGCTAATAGCTGTGGGATAGATAAACCTCCAGTGCAAGCATAGTGGGACTGTATGGTCCACCCTCCCAGGTGCCACACCTATGGCCCCTTATTATCAATAATAATATAATAATCATCCACACATGTCAACACAAACACAACTCTTTATTAAACGCCCTGTTCATTGTAGGCCAACCCAACATACATGGCCCAATCTCATCCGTGTGATGAGACAGGCTGAAGGAAGCACCCATTAATCATCTATCATACTGTCTTGCCACTCCACTGCTCCAGCTGGGGAGTTGCACCAGTGTCTCAGGAGGTTGCATTGCTTCTTCCCTTCACCTGAGGCTCTGTTGGGGCCTTGCACATCCTGAGTGTCTATCAGGTTTCACCCTTGCCTCCATTCCCCATGCTCCATGTCCCCATTGCCTTGCTGGAGGTCCACGAGCCTGTTCTGCAACACTGGGTAGCGGGTGCAAATGAGATTGTGCAGGATGCAGCATGCTTCTACGATCCTCCTCAGAGTCTCTGGGTGATGCTGCATGGTGGTGAGAAGTACCTGGAACCTGTTGGCCAGGATGCCAAAGGTGTTCTCCACCACCCGCCTTGCCCTGGACAGCCTGTACTTGAAGATCCTCTTTTCACGTGTGAGGAGTCTGGAAGTGTAGGGCTTCATGAGGTAGGTTCTGAGGGAGAAGGCGTCATCCCCCACAATGAAATAGGGCACATCTTGCGTGTCGTTGGGCAGGGGGTCTGGATCTGGAAATCTCATGATGAGGTTGCCTTCCAGCCCCTTCTTGAGGTCACTGGCATTGTATACCTGGGCATCGATGTACATGAACTTGTAGTCAGCATCAACCATGGCGAAGAGGATGATGTTGAAGAAGCCCTTGGAGTTGAAATAAGTGGAGCCCGAGTTGGGTAGTGCTTTGCAGCCCACCTGCTTGCCATCTATGGCTCCAACGGTGCGTGGGAAGTTCCACCTCTGATACCACTGCTCTGCAACTTTCTTCCAGCCTTCATCAGTGGAGGGGCACTGGAGGAGCTCCTGCAGGTATTCTTCGATGATGGCCTGCACCACTTCTCTGACCACAATGCTGATGGTGTTGTGTGGCACCCTCCAGCCATACTGCATGCTCCTGTAGGTGGTCCCTGAGGCCAGGTGGCGCAGAGTGAGTGCCACCTTGAGCCCAGGTTCCAGGCTGGGCTGGAAGTTGGTGTCTGCCTTAGTCAACCTGGGTGTCAGCCATTGCACAACTTCGTCAAACATGGCTGGAGGCATTCTCACGAAGTTCTGGAATGTCCGAGTGTCTTCGTTCCTGAGCTCCACCATGAGCTTGTTGTACAGTCCGTACTCTGCTCTTCTCCCGATCCATCTTCGGACCCAGACACTTCTTGGCCACCTCCTTTTCTTCCTTTAGTAGAGTTCACAGAGCCTGTAGATGGCTTCGCACTGTTGCAGAAGGATGGTGGCTGCCAAAAGGACTGTGTTATGATCCACGGTTGACATGACTGGATGCTGTGGAAGAGGAAGAGTCAGATGAAGGCTGCAGAGGTTTTCACAGCTGGGCTTCTGGTCTGAAAGTGAGATGCAGATGAGTTGCTCCCCCTTTTTATAGGCAGTATAGATGTCCCTTTGCATCCTCTAGGCATCCTCTAGGCATCCTCTAGACATCCTTAATATCTGAGATAGGTCCCCTCTGCGAACGTTTTTTCTGTTTTAAACGCTTTGTTTCCATGCTGCATCCATTCTGCAGCCGTTCTGCATCTGTTCCGTGTCCGTTCCATTTCCTCCCTGCGTCCGAGCAGATGCGAGTTGCGCAGATGCGCAGCGGATGCCTAGCGGATATAGCGGATGCGTAACAGATGCAGAACGGATGCGTAGCGGATGCATAGCGGATGCAGAACGGACGAATTGGATACATTTTCCTCGCAAAAGTTTTGAGCACCTCAAAACTTTCTGAGTGGATGAAACGTCCCTAAACGGATACTGGACGGATAGAGAGGAAGCAAAATGGAGGCAGTGAGTACATCACGTTAACCAACAGATGGCAAGCTTTTTTGTCCATTTTACATCTTCTTTGCATCCGTTGGTGCAGTGTGACAGGGGCTTTAATCCTTTATATGCGAGATGCATATGCTTACATTCTTTCTATTTACGTGCTACTAATGCTGTGTGGACGTTCCATGTACCTTTTGTTTCCTCCCTCTTTCCATTTTCAGCTGCAGCGGATGTGAGTTGCAAGGGTGGCCAGAGGATGCTGAGAGGATACAGTGGATGTTTAATGGATGATAATGGACATAGAACGTTTGTTGCCCGTATATGTTGCAGATGTACATCGTACACGGCGGAAGGTTCATCCATTCAAAAAGTTTTGTGCAGCTCAAAACTTCTTGCATGGATGAAATCTCAGTGGAAGGATGCTCGACAGATAGAGTGTATGAAACACTTATGCAGTGAGTACACAACGGATGCATAGCGTTTTCCAACAGATGGCAAGCTTTTTTTAATGTTTTACATCCTCTTTGCATCCGTTGGTGCAGTGGGACAGGGCCTTTAGGAGGCTGCATTATGGTTTAGTTCCCAATTTGGGAGTGCCACACCAGCATGTGACCTTCCAAGATACTATCCTTGTCTGTCTAATATAATCACCAACAGTCAGTGTAAAAGAGAGACAGTTGCTTTGAGCCTGCAAAAGCAGGGGTCTTCATACTTTACAGCTTTAGACTTGTGGACTTCAACTCCCAGAATTCCTCCTCCTGTCATGTTAGCTCAGGAATTCTGGGAGTTGAAGTCCATATTTCTTAAACTGTCCAAGTTTGAAGATCCTTGTCCTAAGGCAAGGGAACCAAAAGCCAAGTCAGGCAGAGTTAAATTTTGAAGAACTTTTCAGAAATATTGCATCTCCTTATAAAGAAAGCTTTCTGGGAACAGAGAAAATTATTTGCATTCATTTGTCACAGTGGAAATTGTTATCCAAATTATTTTTCTTTTAAGATTGTCTGATTAAGTAGACTATTTGCTGATTGACCAAAGAACAAAACTTCACTGACAGTTGGATTTCCCAGCTGAGAAATGACCACTTAGTGTGAGAGCCAGCTGATCACAATGATTCAGTTGTAGAGCTAGTTCTTTTGTTTTGATACCATCTTGTCTTTAATGTTTATTTTGCCTCTTTGGTCATTACAAATATGAGGATGGGATAATGAAGCTTAACATCCTTGCCTGGAGATGCCTTTCTAACCAAATCCCAAAGGTGTTTTTCCAAAAGGCAACTGGATTTTTACAAAGGGCAGCTGAACCTTTTTTTTTTTCTGTTATTTTGGTTTTTTCTTTGAAAACGTTTTGCTTTTTAGCCAAGAAGCTTCTTCAGTTCTCCTTCAGAACTGAATTTGACAACCAAAGCTGTTGGGTACTCTTCTTATTCTACAGTTTGTGATTATTTTGCAAAAACAAGAACTGGATTGTCTTATCCAGCCCACAGACTGCAAGTTTGACAGCCCTGACTTTATGGATAATGTTACCAAGGATCAGGATAATGTGAATTATGCCCAAAACCATTATTGATTAAATGATTTTATTTAGAGCTTTGCAGCATTAATTCAGCACCAAAAAAATAAACACAGATGGCTGATGTTTCATTTAACATCTTTATAAATACATGAAGTACATTTTACAAAGCAATTGTAGATTTCTCCAACATGGAGCAAACTCAACCAGAAGCAATTATAAGTAACTTCAATAGTTCAGAAACAGAAACCCTAACCCTCAATATGTCCCTGGAGAGCTTGTGAACTGGAGATTATTAACACTTGTTTACATAACTTAGATCTTTAAAGTAAAAGAGAGAAAAAATACATGAATATTGATTATGAACTACATGTTTTTGCTGATAACCATAAGGTAACTGTACTACTTATTACAATTTATGCGTTGAGAATAGGAAAAAGGAAACAGAAACAAGTGTATAACAACAACAACAAGAACAACAACAACAAAGCTCTGCTTTCTCACTTTGTTCTTCTTTGTGTCTACCAACCTACAGTATCTGCAAGCACTTAGGCCCTCTTTGAAACTATACAGTAAATGTTTCTATTTGCCATGCTCTGCAGTGAATCTTTAAAAAAAAAAAAAAAAGCCCTAATCAAGGAACTACAAATTCATAAAAACCATCGAACAGTAAACATAATCAAGCAATTACAACACTCCTACCAACACTGGCAGGGAAGCTATTGTACATATAAACAAAGATCAAACCCTTCTAGCACTGATGATGTTACGTAGCAAAGTAACAAAATCTCTTCGAACAAGCAATCAAACTCTGAGAGCACAAAGGACCCCAAACAGAACTTTTTCCCTGCATATTTGTAGAATGGCTAAGGACATGTTGTACCCATCTGTAGCTGCTTTCCTGCTTAACTAGCCATCTTTCCATCCTTCAGATGGATTTCAGGTTTCACCTGTGGACTATTTTTCTCTTCTGTTGCTCCCAAGGCCTGAAGTATGCTTGAAAACTGTCTCTGTTGCTCTTTGCCATTTTAGTAAGAGGTTAAAGCTTTAACATTCATTACTGAATTTGACCTTCTACCCAGGGGTGGGATTCTACCAGTTCTGTCCAGCTCTGTAGAACCAATAGCTCTGAAGAGCAGCAGACATAGAACCGGTTCTATGTCTGCTGACATTTTGGCCCACCCACCTGCCTAGGCTCTTACCTGGCCTTTATTTCCTGCTTTTTCAACCTCAGCTGCTGTGCAAGGCACAGCTGCAGTTAAAAAAATCAGGAAAAAAAGTGCTGTTTCAAACACTGCTTCTCTGCAATCACCGCTGCTGAGCTGTTCAGGCAGCAAGCTGATGATAATTTACAGGCACGCGTGCAGCGTGCAGGGAAACACATCGTAAATCACCAAACCAGTAGTTAACCCTGTCAGATCCCACCTCTGCTTCTACCCCTGCACCATAGAGAGTATTTTAACTTACTGTACCTGTTCCATTTGAAAATAAATGTGCACGAGACCGGGTTCCAACAAAACAGCTCTTTATTCAACAGTAAAGTGACTTGTAATGGAACACTTGCCAAAGCCGCGGCAGCCCTTCTTATAGCAGCTTGCTTGCGGACAATGACAGTTGTTTGAGAGTTCTAACTATCAGGTGGGCCAATTGGAATGGCACTTAATTGACCAATCTGAGAACAGCCTGTTTGGCCAATCCGTTTAAGGTATTTGAAGTCTATCAAGTTCTATACACAACACCCCTCCCCTTTGGTTTCGTCCAACATGCGTAACGTACTCATGCAGGTAGGTGGGGCTTTTGTGGGTCCTACTTGACCTGCACAGCTCAGTCTCAGCGTGGTCCTCCATAGGTTCAGACAGGATCATTTTCTCTCTGCATCTTCTCCATGGAACCTCCTGGAAGGGTGAGTAAACCTTGCCGCTCCCGCCTGAGTTTCTCGGGCTGGTTGAGGTGGTTCCACCGCTCCCTCCTGGTTCGTCCGGGCTGGTCTAGCTGGCCTGGATGTCTCCTTTCAGGAAGGCCTCACCTCGCTCTCCTGCTCCCAGACTTCTTCTCTGGAGGTTGTCTATGGGTAAGCACTCTTTTTGTTTCATTTGGGTTTCTCATTTGGGTTTGTATAGTGATTGTTGTCGTGTTATTGGAGGTTCATCACCCTCATTGTTATTATTTTGTGTTTCTCCCCCCCTTGGTTGTTTTTGCATCGTTTATTGGTGTTGGCAGCGGTGTTGTAGTGTTGCATTGCAATGTTCTGGAGAGAAGCTGGTCAATGTGCTGCTTCCATGTTCTGCTGTCATCTAGTGCTAGTCAGTATCATCAGGGCCCTGTGATTTGAGTAACTGTGGCTGGAAGCCATAAGGGGTCCCCGGTAAGGTTCTTTGCGTAGACTAGATCACCAATATCAAAGGAGCGATATTTACTAGAGGAGTCAGGGGGTTTGTCACAGGTATAGGTAGGGTGTAGTCTATCAAGGTAGGAACACAATTTTCTACCCATGAGGAGTTCTGCTGGGCTTTTGTTAGTGGTTGTGCTAAGAGTGATATGTTGAATAGTTAACAGTTCGTTAATTTTATTTTGGGTGTCCCCCATGTCAATTTTTTCTAGGGCCTTTTTAGTATAACGAACCATGTGTTCAGACCATCCATTTGAAGCCGGATGAGCCAGCGCTGTCAGGGCATGTCAGATGCACTGTGCAGCTAGGTATTGCTTGAAGGCTAAAGTGGTAAACTGGGGCCCGTTGTCTGAGACTACTACATCTGGCAGTCCATGTGTGGCAAAAAGTCTGTTCAATTGCTAAGTGACTGCCTCAGTAGTAGTGGATGCCATAAGGATAACCTCTAACCAGTTCGAGTAAGCATCAACAATTACAAAATATGTTCCTTTTCGTTGGCCCAGAAAAGTCAATATGCAGTCTCGACTATGGGCCTCTGGGAGTTTCCCATTCCAAAACTGGTGCAAGTGGGGGGGGTAGGCCTTGATTTTTGGCAGTCATGGCATGTTGCCACCCATCTTTCAATGTCTTTGTCCAGCCCTGGCCACCAGACGTAACTCCTGGCCAGAGCTTTCATTTTGACTATGCCTGGGTCCCTCGTGCAACATGCACAACATTTCCTCCTGCAACTTTTCTGGAATTACCACCCTGTCCCCCCACAGTATACAGCCTTTTTCAATGGACAGTTCAGTCTGTCGGGTGCGAAAAGGTTTAAAAGTCTCACCTCTATTTTCATCCGGCTAGCCCTTACCTACCCAATGCAGGATGCAAGTTGTGAGCAGGTCTTTCGCGGTAGCCTTAGCGATGTCTGCTGCGGTTAGTGGCAGATTCGGCCATGTCTCGATTTGAAGAGTGGAGATGGTGGGAGCTGGGTCACCTTCCATGTTGGGCAGCGGGGAACGGCTCAAGGCATCCGCATGGGTGATGGTCTTTCCTGGGCGATGGATGAGGGTGTAATTGTATGCAGCGAGGAATTCTGACCACCTTGTCATTCTTGGCAATAGAATGTTCAGGGTTGGTTTGGTGGTTCTGGAATTGAGTTCATCTGGTGCGCAGTGGCTGCGGATTTCTTGGCTGTTTCAGCAGCAGTGGCTTCTGCAATGGCCTCGGCCACTGTGATATTCGGTCTGTTTAGCAGATTGCTTTGGAGTGTAGCGTCCTTCAATCCGAGGACTACGTGGTCTCTCATGGCTTCGTCCATGTTCTGGAACTCGCAGACTCATCCGATGTGTCTTAGGGCTGCTACGAAATCTCTGATGTTCTCATCTTCCCATTGGTCTCATTTATAAAATTCATGCCTTTTGATCAGGTTGGAGACCACAGGCGTGTAGTGGGCTGAAAGCATTCTGTTCAATTCAGGCCATGACATCTGCTTAATGCTAGTGCCTTGGCCATTTTGAAAATGGCAGACCCACAGTGTGTGAGAAATACAGCTCTCTTCCTCTGGTCAGTTATCTCTAGCTTGTTGCTTTCCAAGAACATCAGAAAACAGTCAATGTAGGACTCCCAATCTTCTTCAGCTGGGTTGAACAGTGCAGGCGGCGCATTGTTACTGGCCATCTCGGTTGCTCGGTTCTGGTTGCCGCGTGCTTTGGTCTCATTCTTCTAGGACGATCCCATCCTTGTCACCAGTGTTCTGTTTGGAAATAAAGGTGCACAAGACCGGGTTCCAACAAAATAGCTCTTTATTCAACAGTAAAGTGACTTGTAACGGAACATTTGCCCAAGCCACAGCAGCCCTTCTTATAGCAGCTTGCTCATGGCTTGCGGCCAATAACAGTTGTTTGAGGGTTCCCACCATCAGGCGTGCCAATCGGAATGGCACTTAATTGACCAATCCTAGAACGGCCTGTTCGGCCAATCAGTTTAAAGTATTTGTAGTCTACGAAGTTCTATACACAATAGTACCTGTGTATGGTTTGCCAATTGCATGGTGGCAGATGGAACAGTGCTCCAAAGAGTTAATGTCATTGCCTAGAAGATCATGGGTTGCCCTCTCCCCTCTTTGGAAAAGCTTTATAGCTCCTGCTGCATGAAGAAAGTTGAAAACATTCTCATCCTGGGAACCCTTTTTTTTTTTTTTAAACTATTACCATCTGGCAAATGGTACAGGATAATAAAAACAAGGACAAACAGGCTGAAAAATAGCTTCTATCCCAGGGCAGTAGGTCTGTTGAATTTCACAATATAGTGCAGTGTTAGTGCAGTGTCGGGGGGGGGGGTTGGTTTGATGTGTGGAGTGTGAAGGATATGTGTTTGTGTTTATTTTCAGGGTCATGATGTGCACTGAAGATGGTGTTTGATTTTGTTGTATGAGGTGCAATGACAAAAAAGTAAACTAAATACTAATCTAAATACTGAACTGATTTCTGATTGTTTGCAGTTTGCATCCAATATAGTTTACAGTTTACAGTTTGCATCCAATATACATCTGCGCAGCATCTCCTTTGTTTCCTATAGGCGTCCGTGATGCATCCGCTTCATCCGCTATGCATCTGCCCCTTCCGCTATGCATCCACTTTGAAATTCTCCCCCGGAACCCCTTTGGAGGTGTCATCCGCTTCCATCCACTTTCATCCACTAGGCTTCCTATGAACATCCGTTTAACATCCCTGCTGCATTCTACCCACGTCCATTCTTTTCCGTTCTTTTCCATTCTGTTTATGCAAATTTTCACCACTTTTTGGAGTGGATGACAAAGGATGGAGCCACCCCCAAAATTTTGCTCATCCACTGTGTCCTTTATGCATACATTTTGCGTCCGTCGGCCAGTGGGACTGGGCCTTAACGTCCTAATAATGATAACAAGTAACCAGTGGAACAGCTTGCCTTCACAGGTTCTGGATGCTCCAACATTTGCAGGCTTTAAGAAGAGATCTGACAACCATTTGTCTGGAATGATGTGGGATGTCCTACTTCATAAGAGAGTTGGACTTGATGACCTCCAAAAATCCTTCCAACTTTGAAATCCTTTCAGCAGAATTATTTTGTTATTTTGCTTTCTCTGTGAATAGTTTTGAGTGATATGGTTGCAGTTATGAGCCAACTCTTGAACTATTTATTGCCACATCTAAGGGAGATGTTGCTTTATCCATGCTTCTAAATACATATCTGAACATGTATTTGGTGTTGGATTGGATTGGATACTTTTATTGTATTGAAATTCTGCATTGTCTTTTCTGCCACTTTGTCACTATTGCACTGTGACATTCAAAGCAACAAAAGCAAAAGCAACATGTGAGCAACAAAGCAAAAATTAGAAAATATGTAAGGAAATTTTCCCCAGTGCTTGTTCTTGTTCGGGTGATATGCTCCCCAGAGTATAACAAAGATAATAAGAGATAATTGTAAGAAAACATAAACTTATCTAACCTGAAACTAGGAGTTAGGAGATGATTTGCAGGGGAAAAATCCTGCTAAATAGAGAAATGGGCAGGTTACAAATTTTGTAGAGCTACAGATATTTTTAAAAAGGGGGAAATACACATACACACCCCATTTTAGTCTACTTAAGCAACAGAATAAGTAGAATAGAGTTGGAAGGACCATTCACAACTTTTGGAGGCAAGCTGTTCCACTGGTTAATTGTTCTCATTTTCAGGAAATTTCTCCTTAGTTCTAAGTTGATATTCTCCTTTACAAGTTAACCATAAAAGATTTATGTGAAAACTTTTGATGATTAACTAAAACTTTACCAATTGATACACACAAAAAATGAATTTATATTGGAAGAGCCAAAACAGATGAAAAACAATTATGGGTAAACTAAGGAAACATCTTATCCCCTTGATCTTAGTTTCAGATAGCTTATACTTGCATTGTTCTGTGTGATGTCTAAAAGTAAGTTGGGAAATGAGTCAAAGGTAGAAAACCTGAATTAATGTGACAGTCAATATACATATGACAAGAAACATTTTGTTATTCAAAGTTAGATATAGAAATGTGCAGTTATTAAAGGAATGGTTATTACTCTATTTGCATATCACTGTCTTTAATTAAACCTTCCAAAATTATAATGTACCTGAAAATGATGGTCCAAGCTCTTCAAAGTTGGTGAGTGGAAGATTATTGTTTCATACTTGGGATCTGCATTGACTGTGGATAGCAGGACCTGCAGGCAAAATATCTTCAAATCCTATATAGATGAAGTTCATCAACAGAAGGGAAGTCCATCCACCCTATTTAAGATTCAAAGAATTATCTGAAGAATTAGATATACCTGGAAGTAGAGCTTGATCAGAAATCTTCATTGGTGTTTTTTATATAAAGCAGAGGTCCCACCATAGCAGGTGAGGATTGATCTGCAGAAAAGATGGGGTGTTTTTGCTTCTGGCATGAAGACAGAACTCTAACAGATCCACACATATTCAGTGTCCTGTCTAATCAAAATCTAGCACCATGTGATACAAGATCATTATCTGTCTAAGATAATCACCAACAGTTAGTGTAGAAGGGAGAGAGTTGGTTTGAGCCTTTTAGGGCAAGGGAATCAAAAGCCAAGACAGGCAGAGTTAAATTTTGAAGGACTGTTCAGAAAATGTAGCCTCTTGTTATAAACAATACTTTCTGGGAACAGAGGAAGCTGTTCTTCAGATAATTTTTTTTTTAAGATGCTCTGATTAAATGGATTATTTGCCTAGAAGATGAGAAGATGAAAGAACAAAACTTCCCTGACAGTTGGATTTATCAGTTGATAAATGGGACTTTGACCACTGAGATGCTGGTCACAGTCATTCAAGTGTACAGTATGTTCTTTTGTTTTGATACTATCTTTAATGAATTTTAAAGCGAAGGGGGAAAAGAATGGGAATTAAAAACTGGAGATTTGAGGGGATAATTAAAAAGGGGAATATTTTGATAACCAAACAAAGTCAAGGGAAACAGCAGAAAAGGGAAATGCAGAAGGAAGCTTTAAAGAGGGAGGGGGACAAAAGTTGAATGAAAAAAAGAAGAGGAAAAATGAAGGGAAAAAGAAATAATAAGAAACAGAACCAGGAAATAAAGAAATATGGAAATTGAATAAAAATGAAAAGAAATTGTTTAGTTAAAAGACACAGAGATAATGGTTAATTAAGAATTAAGAAAGGGGATTCTGCAAGGTGTTGAGTTGCAGTATAACTATATTAGAATTAACAAATTATGTAGAAAGTAGGAAAATATAAAGTATTAAAATGAAAGATTGGCACTGATACTCTTTGCTTTTGGAATACTTGTTTTTTGTTAAATTCTATAAAGATAAATGGAACAAATGTGAAAAAATGAGAAATTATGATAAGTTTATTTATTATGTTGAATGAATTTATAGAATTTGGTTGAAATGAATTATGAGGATTTTTGTAATAAAATTGATATCAGTTTTTATGATGAATTGTATAGATTAACTTTTCTTTTTGAAAGTGCCATGTGGAATCTGACTTAAAAGATATATATGTTATGTAGTTAGTAGGAGATCATTATTACTAATTTTTAAGGTGATAATCAAAAAGTAAAATGATTACTGGTATTTAAAGGGAACTAATTAAATTATGTATAAAGTACAGGGTTGGCACATTCTGATTGGTAATTGTGGGAGAAACTTTTCTGAAATGTTTGAATTGAGATGGAATTTTTGGAATGATAAACTAAGAATTTGTGATGAAATGGCAAACCTAACAAATAAAAGTACAAAGTATAATAAATATGAAGATACGAGACTTATTTAAAGTTAAAAGAAATAGGTTAAGAAATGAATTGAAAAGTTATAAAATAAGCTTGAGGAAAGTATTTGAGACAAATAATATAAAATATGTAAAGTAATAGTAAGATATAAAATTAAATATGAAAGATGAATATGTAAGCAAAATCATGATTGTATGGAAATGTGAAAACCTGGAATCATGCTGTTTACTAAAAAAAGATGTTTTTAAAATGTGGAAAATTGAAATAAAACTTTTTACAAATGATACTATCTTCTCCTTAATCTTTATTTCTCCTCTTTGGTCATTAGAAAGATGAGGATATATGGATAGTGAAGCTTACTATCCTTGCCTGGTAGATGCTTTTCTGACCATCTTCCAAAGGTGCTTTTCGAAAAGGCAACTGGACTTTCTTGGGTTTGCTGTTGTTCTTTGAAAATATTTTGCTCTGAGCAATTAAGCTTAGAGAGCACCAAGGACTTTCCTCGCAGATTTGTAGGACTTCAAAGGACTTTTTGTGCCTACCTGTAGCTGCTTCCTTGCTTAACTAGTTATCTTTCCATCCTTTGTTACTCAGCTGGTGATTTTTTATTTTTCCTCTTCTGTTGCTCCCAAAGCATGGAATATGCTTGGAAATGGTCTCTCTTGCTCTTTCCCTTCTTAGTAAGAGAATAAAGCCTCACTGTTAATTGCTGAATATGAACAGACTTCTAATTGGTTCTATTTTCATTTTACTTATTATTGATTCATTGCCTTCAGGGGACATCTGGAAGCAGCAAGTGTAGTTGGTGCTTTCCCTGTATTTGTAAAAATCTTATTTCTAGAAAGCAAAATAAGATGATTATTCTAGGGATGTTTCAGTTGCAGTGCTGCAGTGGGGTGGGAAAAGAAAAGCAAGCTCTGCTGTCTCATCTCCAAGCTGCATGTTTGGAGGCCCTGGTGTGGGGCACATAAACCCTGGAGAGCAAGACAAAGGTGTGAGGAAGCCCGAGGAGAAGTTTGACGGCAGCTGACAGCTTCGAGGGAGACTTCATTTGCTCCAATGTGTGAGTGATCAGCCATCTCGATGGCAGACCAAAGCTACAGTGCTTTAGCCCAATGAGAAAATTACCAGAGCATGAACAGCATTTTTGCCATCAATTGATGGATTGAAATTGGAGTGAAGGAGGGCGGAAAGTGAAAATTGAGAAGAGAAATGGAAGAGAAAGATGGCAGAACTGTGAGTCTTAACTAAGAGGACAGAAGTCCAAAGCAAAATGGCAATCCAGCAGTGAAAGCAAGGAACTCTTAAGACAGAGATAGAAGCCGATTTAGTTGATTAAAGATTGACTGGTGCTTTGGACTTGTTCTGATAAATTTGGAGTTGATTTAGACTAATTATTTAGGAATTTGGAATTTAACTTGATGGATTTGTGACTTGTAAAAGAAGAAGAACAATGGAAAAAAGTAAGAGACAAGACTGAACCCAAGAACGGAAGTGAAATTTTGAGATGATATAAAGAGAAGAGAAGGAAAGGAAAGTGATTGAATATTACTGGACTTCTTTTCATAGAATATAATTAATGAAATAACATTTTGATTAAGATTTGATTGAATTTATTAAGAATTTAATAGTTTAAATGCCATGAAATTGTGAAGATTGGTGAAATACTAATCAATGATTATTGATTGATTATTAACAACTAATGAAATAAGTAAGGTTTTATATATATAAGAAGTAGAATATAGAATTTCTTAAAGGAAACTGAACTTTACAGTTAAAGATAAAGAATATAGTTGATATACCATAATATATTAATATAAAATAGTTGTATAAAAACAATTTATAGTAAATATATTTTAGGATATTATATTATCTCTCTCTTTTCTTTCTCATTTTGATATTACCCTTCCTATCATCCCTTTTGCTCCCTCCCTTCTTTATCTTTTTTTTAATTTTGGTGATTCAGTTACTTTCAGATTCTATAAAAGATTGAATCAAATCTGAATAATTTAGAATATCATAAGTTGGAAAAGTTATTTATATTCTAAGGAAAACTACTGAACAGAATTAATAACAAAAGTAAAAATTAAACAGTGAATGGTAAAGTGGGAAAATATCTACAGTGAAGTTAGGAAAATGACCAGCACTACAACAGCGAACTTGAAAGGGAAAAAACCGATGTCTGGTTCATCAATGTCTGTTGCATCTCCAGCGGGCCAAAAAACAATAGAAGGAATGTTGAACATGGAGAAGACAAGCAACACAGCCAACATGCAGATGATGCAAGTAACATTAACAGCTATTCAGGAAACGATGCTTAAAATGCAAGAGACAATGGTAAATAACCATACAGATATGAAGACGGAAAAGGGAGAAATGAAGGGTTAGATTCAAAATTTAGAGGAGAAGATGGGAACGATCCAACAGACACTGGAGAAGAATGAACAAAGAATAAAGAATATAGAAACCAAAGCTGAACAAACAGATAAGAGATTGGAAGGGATGGATAGGAAAGTAATAGAGATGAACAGAAATTTAGAAGATTTGATTATACGTCTCAAAATGGAACATGCAGCATTCTATTTGAAGTTCCAAGATGTATTGGAATCCAAAGATTCCTGGGAGACATAATGTCCCACTTAATAGCAGAGGCATTACAAAGGGACCAACAGGAAATAGTGAAAGAATTAGATGAGGTCTACCGAATCCATACAAACTACGTCAGACAAAATAAGCTGCTTAGAGAGGTCCACTTCAGGTTCACCAGAAAAAATGTAAGAGATATTATATACAGAATCACAAAGGATCAGCAGATGGTTTATAAAGAAAAAGAGATCACAATCTTGAAACAAATTCTGAGGTGGGTAAGAGAGTTGAGGAAGGACTACAGATCTCTGGTGATACTCCTGAATAAATGAAACATCTGGTTCCGATGGCTGGTCCCTGAAGAAATGCTGGTGACGTGGCAAGAAAGTAAAGTAAAAATTGATACTATTGAAAAGGTGCAAGAACTTTACTATCAGTTGATGGAAGTAGAGGAAGAGGAGAACAGCAAAGAAGAGTCAGAAAACAAGTGTCAGGAGGACCAACAAGAAGATCAGCAACAGGGAATACAGGAAATGGACCAAGAAGAGAGAGGCAAAGAAAAGAGAGAGTACCCAAGGAGAGAAGGATTAAGAGTAAGACCCCAAAGAGAAACAAGAACAAACAGAAGATTTAGGTAGACTCAGAATTAACAATGGAAGAAGAAATTAAATTACTCTCAATAAACATCAATGGATTAAATTCCCAGATCAAGAGGAAACAAATATTAACCAAACTAATTAAACAAAACATCTATATTATATGCCTACAGGAGGTACATATCTAAAAACAACATAAAAAATATCTAGAATATCCCAAGTTGGGTGTATTATTTACAGCATGGGCAGATCAAAAGAAAAGAGGGGTAGCAATTTTCATTAAAAAAGGGATAAACACATACAAAAAAAATCTATGCAGATGAACAAGGCAGAATTTTAATGATACAAATTAATTTAAAATAATTACTATTAGTGGGGATATATGCCTCTAATGATAACCAGAAGTTTTATAAGGGACTATATGATAAAATAATTACTGTAGGTGAAGGGACTATATGATAAACTAATTTTATAAGGGACTATATGATAAAATAATTAGTGTAGGTGAATTAGTGTATATTTGCTTGATAGGGGACTTTAATGCCACTGTTGATGTTAAAAAAGACTATAGTATGGAAGGGATTAGGAAGAAGAAAAAGAGAGAATTCTACCAATTTTTTATTTTTTGGATTTAACACATGAGACCAATTTGGAAGACATATGGAGGAAGAGGAACCCAAATGAGAAGAAATATACGTTTTATTCTAGTCCACAAAAATCATGTTCCAGAATTGATATGGTTAATGGGGCAGCTGAGAAAGACATTAGTGAAGTAGAGATAATGCCTAATATATAGGCTGATCATAGCCGAGTTAAAATTACATGGAAAGGACATAATAAAAGGAAAAGAAGATGGATATTAACTTCACAAATAACAAACGAAAAAGAATATATCTCAAGAATTAAAAATGAGTTAGAAACATTCTTTAAGGTTAATTTAAAACAACATACTAGTTTACAAAATTTATGGGACACTACAAAGGCCTTCGTGAGAGGCATATCAATAGCCTATATAGCTAAGAAAAATAAAGAAAAATGGAAGAAACAGAATGAATTACAAGAAAGGGTTAAAAAAATTGAATATGAGCTCCAAAAAGACCCAAAAAATATGGAAGTTAAGAAAGAAATAGGGATGATTAGACATGAACTAAATTTGATAGATATTGAGGAAAATGCACATAACTTAAAATCTTTTAAACATAATTTCTTTGAATCAGCAAATAACCAGGAAGGTGGTTGTCCAAAAAATTAAAAATAGAGAAAGAGAAAAGACTAATTCAGCAATTCAAGGATGAGAAAGGGACAGTGTATTATCAGATTGAGGAGAAAAAGAGAATGGCGCAAAGGTATTTTGGTGAGCTTTATAAGCAAGAAGAAGTTATGGAAGAAAAATATAAGATACTACTTGGAAGGAAATGGTCTGAGCCCAATCTCAGAAATAAACAGAGAAAACAGAGAAGTACTTAATAAAGAAATAACATTAACAGAGTTAAGCCCATGTCACACTGCACCAACGGATGGAAAGAGGATGCAAAACAGAGAAAAACACCTGTCATCCGTTGTTTAATGCAATGCATCTGTTCTGTATTCACTGTGTGCGTGATTCATACGTTCTATCTGTCCAGCATCCGTCTACTGAGATTTCATCCGCTCAAAAACTTTTGAGCTGCACAAAACTTTTTGAGCGGATGAACTTTCCACCGCATCCATTCTACATCCACTACACATACGAGAAACAAACGTTCTACATCGTTACACGTCCACTGTATCCGCTCGGCATCCACTGCGCATCCGTGCAACTCGCATCCACTCCAGCGGAAAATGGAAAGAGGGAAGAAGCGAAACAGACGCGGAACATCCACGCAGCGTTAGTAGCATGGACATAGAAAGGATGTAAGCGGATGCATCTCGTATAGAAAGCATTAAAATGGGCAAAACATTCGTATATGGGACATATCTCGGATATTTAGGATGTCTGGAGGATATCTAGAGGATGCAGAAGGACACCTAGCGGAAAACCGATATTTCCTATAAAAAGGGGGAGGAACTCACCTGGATTTCACTTTCAGTCCAGCAGCCCTGGTGTGCAGACTTCTTCAGCCTTGCTCTTACTCTTGCTCTTCCACAGCATCCAGTCATCTCCACCATGGATTGTCACACACTCCTTTTGGTAGCTGCCATCGTTCTACAACAGTGCGAAGCCATCTACAGGCTCTTTCACCTGTTCTACGCGAAGAAAAGGAGGCGGCCAAGAAGTGTCTGGGTCCAAAGATGGATCGCAGGAAGAGCTGAGCACGGACTGTATGACAAGCTGATGGTGGAGCTGAGGAACGAAGACACTCGTGCATTGCAGAACTTCATGAGGATGCCACCAGCCATGTTTAACGAAATTGAGAGCGGCTGAGACCCAGGTTGACTAAGGCAAACACCAACTTCCGGCCCAGCCTGGACACTGGGCTGAAAGTGGCACTGACTCTGCACCACCTGGCCTCCAGGACCATGTACAGGAACATACAGTATGTCTGGAGGGTGCCACACAACACCATCAGCATTGTGGTCAGAGAAGTGGTGCAGGCCATCATCGAAGAATACCTGGAGGAGCTCCTCCAGTGCCCCACCACTGAAGAAGGCTGGAAGAAAGTTGCAGAGCAGTGGTATCAGAGGTGGAATTTCCCCCACACCGTTGGAGCCATAGATGGGAAGCACGTGGCCTGCAAAGCTCCAGCCAACTCAGGGTCCACTTATCACAACTCCAAGGGCTTCTTCAGCATCATCCTCTTTGCCATGGTCGATGCTGACGACAAGTTCATGTACATCGATGCTTCAGGCAATGGGTCAGCTTCATATGCCCAGGTATACAATGCCAGTGACCTCAAGGAGGGTCTGGAATGCAACCTCATCATGGGCTTCCCAGATCCAGACCCCCTGCCCAACGACACACAAGATATGCCCTACTTCATCGTGGGGGATGAAGCCTTCTCCCTCAGAACCTACCTCATGAAGCCCTATACTTCCAGATGCCTCACCCGTGAAGAGATGATCTTCAAATCCAGGCTGTCCAGGGCAAGACGGCTGGTGGAGAACGCCTTTGGCATCCTGGCCAAAATGTTCCAGGTACTTCTCACCACCATGCAGCATCACCCACAGACTGTGAGGAACATCGTGGAAGCTTGCTGCATTCTGCACAATCTCATGCGCACCCGCTACCCAGTCTTGCAGAACAGGCTTGTGGACCTCCAACAAGGCAATGGGGACATGGAGCCTGGGGAATAGAGGCAAGGGCAAAACCTGATAGACACTCAGGATGTGCAAGGCCCCAACAGAGCCTCACGTGAAGGGAAGAAGCAGCGCAACCTCCTGATACACTGGTGCAACTCCCCAGCTGGAGCAGTGGAGTGGCAAGACAGGATGATAGATGATTAATGGATGCTTCCTTCAGCCTGTCTCATCACACTGATGAGATTGTGCCATGTATGTTGAGTGGCCCTACAATGAACAGGGCATTTAATAAAGAGTTGTTTTTATGTTGAAATGTGTTGATGAAAGATCAAATTGTAATTGATAATAAAGGGCCATAGGTGTGGCACCTGGGAGGGTGGACCATACAGTCCCACTATGCTTGCACTGGAAGCTTATCTATCCCACAGCTATTACCCATCCCACAGCTATTACCCATCCCACAGGTATCCCTGCCCATCCCACAGGTATCCTTACCCATCCCACAGCTATCCTTATCCATCCCACAGCTGTCCTTACCCATCCCACAAGCATGCAAAGGCTTAAAACATTTCTAAAAGTTTCCATCAAGACTTTATTTAGTGAAAGAACTGAACCAAGTGTGTGAAGCAAAGATAATCTTTATTAATAACAAACTGTAGGACTTTATTAAAAAACCAAAATGAACCAAGAAAAGTGTCCCAAGCAAAGGTAAAGTCAACAGGTAACAACCCAGTCTCTGGCACTCTTCTCAGTCACTCTGAGGCATGCCCCTGGCCTCAGGGATGAAGGGTCCAGGGGCTGTGGAGCTGGCAGTGGCTGGAATGCTGGTCCGAGGCGCCATTGGGGTGTCTGGCCTGAGAGGACAACAGGGGATGGTGTGTGCAGGAAGCTCTCAGAGAGCTGGCTCAGTCCTGTGATGTTGAGAGGCCCTTCCTTCAGGACATGGGATGTCAGTCCCAAGACCTATGACAGATGCTCTGAGGCCAGGCTTGGCTGTGGGGTGGAGGAAGGAGGAGTGTAGTGGGGCTGTCTGGTCTGCAGCTGAGTGAGGTGAGGCGTCAGTGGCATCTGTGGCATCTGTGGCATCTGTGGCATTGGTGGCATCTGTGGCGTCTATGGCATCGGTGGTATCGGTGGTATCGGTGGCATCGTTGGCACCTGTGGTGTGCGATGTACCTATGCCTGGACTGGGAAGGGCTGCCTGTGCTGCTGGAACTCCTGGTAGCCATAGCCTTGGTAGGTGAGGGGCTGTTGAAAGCCTTGGAAGGGCTGTGACATCGCCTGGGGTGGAGGAGCAGACCTGGACTGGATCGGAGCAGGTTCAGCTGGGCCTGGAGGGTGGTGCAGAAGATCTGTGATCCTCTCTTTGATCACCTGGTACTGGGCTTCGGGCATTTCCATGAGGGTCTGGTTCACGAAGTTGAGAAAGGGCTTTCTGTTGGAGGATGGTAGATCTACGCTGCTCTTGATGGTGTCCCTGATCTCCAAGAGGACAGTGTGGCTCTGCCCCTCCGGTCTGACTCTCTGCCTGCTTTCTGTGGAGGTGGAGCTGGTGGTGGGGGTGGGTTGGTCTCTGGTGGCAGTGGCCTCTTCTTGCTCCATCTGCATCAGGGGATCCTCCATGTGCTCCTGCATGGGGAGTGCAGCTGTCGGGGGGGGGGGTCTCCATCGTGGGGCGCTCCAGATACCTGCCTGGACACAGGAGCTGACTCTTGGCCAGAAGAGGACTGGCTGTCTGTGGGCTGCCTGAGAGAGAGGGTTGACAGAGGGGCTGCTCCTCAGTGGAAGATCTCACCCTCCAAGAAGCTGTACTTTGCCATCACATAGGTCTCCCGGTCAGTGAGCTTGACCGCGGCCTGGCCAGACTTCTTCAGGAGCAGCTTCCCGTACCAGTTATGCATGTTCTTCCACCACCCCAGGAGGACATCCGAAGTGTAGCCCAGGCTCTCCGCCTTCTCTCTCCAAGCCGCCTGCTTCCACTTGGTGTCTTGATAGAGCCTGTGTCCCTTCCTCCAGAGGTACTCATTCTCCCTCAGCCATTCGAGCACCTCCTCCTCATGTTCCTCTGCAATGGAGTACTGTCTCCTCTCCCCCTTTTCTCACGATTGCCTTTTCCTCCCTCTGGCAGGGCCTTCTGGGCCCTCATCAGCAGGGCTTTGAGGTTCTAGGGGCTGGTCCACCACACCAGCAGCAGCAGCAGCAGCAGTAGCACCACCAGCAGCAGCAGCAGAGTCAGCACCAGCAGAAGCAGCAGCACCAGCAGCAGCACCAGCAGCACCAGCAGAATTAGCACCAGCAGAAGCACCAGCACCAGGAGCAGCACCAGCAGAGTCAGCACCAGCAGAAGCAGCAGCACCAGCAGAGTCAGCACCAGCAGCAGCAGCAGCAGAATTAGCACCAGCAGAAGCACCAGCACCAGGAGCAGCACCAGCAGAGTCAGCACCAGCAGCAGAAGAAGCAGCAGAAGCAGATTCAGTGCCAGGGGGTGGGATGGTGGTGCTGTCCTTCTTGCCAGGGCTGGCAGGAGTAGGCACAGGCTTCCTCTTTTTCCCCATGGTTGTTCGCTGAAGATGTGTCTGGCAGCAGGTCTTTCCTCTGAATGGTGACCTGCTTGCGAGCTGCTTCCCTTTATATCTGTGGGGCTGACACAATGCATCCTCCCCCCATGCGCAGTGAATGCTTTGCATCCTCTAGGCATCCGCTAGGCATCTGCTAGGTGTCCGTGATGCATCCGCGTCATCCGTTCAGCATCTGCTACACATCCGCTCCTTCCGTTGTGCGTCTGCTTCGCTGTTCTGCCACGGAAGCCCTGTGGATGTGTCATCCACTTCCATCCGCTTCCATCTGCTAGGCTTCCGTTGAGCATCCGCTTAACATCCTCGCTACGTCCTCCCCATGTCTGTTCCTTTCCGTTGTTGTCCGTTCTCTTTATGCAAATTTGGGGCACTTTTGAGAGTGGATAACAACGGATTTGCTCGTCTGCTGTGTCCTTTTTACATACTTTTTGCATCCGTCAGCCAATGTGACCTAGCCTTTACAAAAGGCAATACAAAAACAAAAAATAATGAAACACCAGGCCCAGGTGGTCTACCAGGCGAACTATACAAAAAATTATCTGAAATATTTGAACTGGAACTTTATAATGAGGCATTAACGCAAGCTAGACTTCTGAGGTCCTGCTCCGAGGCATGCATCTCCTTAAATTGCAAAAGATCAACAACTAATTGTGAACGATAGGCCAAACTTGTTGCTAAATATGGATTATAAGATATTCATCACAATATTAGCAGAAAGAATGAAACCAATTTTGAGTGAACTTGTACATAAAGACCAGAATGGTTTCCTGCCAAATAGACAAATTAAAAACAATATTTGGACAATACTAAATTTGATTGAATACTATGAAGCTCACTGGGAAAAACAAGCAGCTTCTATTTTTTTAGATGCACAAAAAGCATTTGATATTCTCAATTGGAAATTCATGCTATATCAAATTAAAAATCTGAACTTTGGCACTACTATAGGAAAAATATTACAAGGAGTATACTCAAATCAAAAAGCAAGTGCATTATTAAGTGGAGATCACACTGAATATTCTGAATTTGTAAAAGGAGTCAGACAAGGGTGTCTGTTATTGCCTCTGTTATTTATCTTGTCTTTAGAAGTGTTGCTAGCTTCAACCAGACAAAACTCAGAGATTCATGGAATTAAAATTAGAAATGAGGAATATAAAGTTCAGGCATTTGCTGATGATTTGGTATTTATAGTGGAAGATCCAATGAATTCAGGACCAATATTGTTGCAACAAAAAGAAAAATTTGGGGAAGTGGCAGGATTTAAAATAAATAAAAATAAAAATAAGGTGATAGTTAAAAACTGTACAACAAAATAGAAAGTAGAATTAGGAACCATAATGAGACTGCAAATAGTAAAAAAAGTGAAATACCTGGGAATTTGGATATCATCCGGCTGTTCATCATTAAAAGAGGACAATTATGTTAAACTGATTAAACAAATCAGAAAAGATTTGGAATTATGGGCCAAATTGAAATTGTCTATATTAGGAATGATAGCAATGTTGAAAATGAATACTTTACCAAAACTAATATATCTATTCCAAATGATTCCAGTTAAATTAAGGAAATCTTTTTTTTACAGAACTAAATAAAATGGCATCCAAGATTGTCTGGTTGGGCAAGCGACCACGTATTAAAACGAAACTATTACAAGATAATAGGAGCAGAGGCGGTCTTGAACTACCAGCATGGGAACTTTATTACCAGGCAGCAGTGTTGAGTGGGATGAAGGACTGGGTTAAATTAAGAGACAAGAGAATCTTAACATTAGAAGGACATGATCTCTTGATAGGTTGGCATGCATTTTTGAGAAAAAAACAAAAGTAATATACATACCCATTTCAATCAACACCTAATAAGAGATTCATTAACTACAATTTGGAAAAAAAATCAAAGGTAAATACTATATGGAAATCCTACAATGGCTGTCAACCATGGAAGCCATAATACATCCAAATAGATTAGACCTATGGAAAATGGCAAGCTATGAAGAATTATTAGATAGTCAAGGGAAATTAAAATCAAACCAAGAACTGAAGGAAAATGGAATTATAATCGATTGGTGGCCATATTTGCAAATTCAAAATAAATATAAAAAAGACTCAAAAGATTTTGGATTTTACAAAGGGCAGAACCAATTAGATAAAATATTAATGACACTGAAACAAAAACTTATAACTAAAATATATCAATATTTATTAGATTTCAAAATGGAAGAGGAAATCGTCAAAAGTACAATGATTGCATGTGCACAAAATTTTGGATACACTATAGAATTAGAGGAATGGGAGAAAATATGGAACATAAATTATAAGTTAACGGTATCTGCAGCATACAAAGAAAACATATATAAAATGTTTCATAGATGGTATTTAGCTCCAATTAGATTGGCAAAAATCTACACCAACATGAGTCCCAAATGTTGGAAGTGTAAGAAAGCTGATGGTACATTTTATCACATGTGGTGGATGTGCCCCAAGGCCAGGACATACTGGATTCAAATTAAAAATTGGTTAAAAGAGATCACTGGCTATCAGATTGAGCTCAGATTGGAATCCTTCCTTTTGGGAATCATCAAAGAAAGACTACCGAAAGAAGTATAATACTTAGTGTTACATATGACAACAGCTGCCAGAATAGCCCTTGTGCAGGTATGGAAAACACCAAATACCCCCAATGAAGAACTAATAATACACAGAGTAACAGAAAGTGCTGAAATGAATATGCTAACAATGAAATTGAAAGAAAAAGATGACTCTGAATTCTTTACAATTTGGAAGAATTGGTATAAATAGCTTCCAAACAGAACCAAGAAGTGAGATAAAAATGTTAATTGAAACAATCCTTAAGAAAGTAAAATAAAAATTTGTAATTATATATAAAGATATAAGAATAGTAATTATAGCTAAATATATTATTTAGTAGTAGACAAATTGAATATAATGTATTATGATATTTCAACCAAAATCCTGTATAGATGCCAAAAACGTTGTTGATACCATGATGTTTTACAATGTAAAAAAAAGTAAATTAATAAAAATATATTTTCAAAAAGATGAGTATTTTATAAATGCCATGCAATTCATGTCCTGCACAACTTTAATTGTGGATTGATGTGGACTTCTCTTCAAATGTAATTTTCTATAAGTCTATATGAAAGATGAAAGAGCCAATACGTTGAAAGAAATTTGGTCCCACCTATAAGATAACAGCTTCAAGTGCAAGTCGTTCATTGCTACTCAGAAAGAAGCACAGAGATCTTGTAAGTGGGTTTGAGCTCTTCTATCTCCCTCCAGTAGCTTCCCCTTCTTTGAAGACATTTTGCAAAACCACATTCAATCTCTCTTTGGAGCGAACTCCCTTTTTCCTCCCAACCAGAAAATAGATCACAAGATTAATACTGCTGTTTAGGCAGAAAAATAATATACTATATACAAACCAAAGTTCCAGTTTATTGTAAGCTTTGGTACTAGAAAAACTAATAATCACTGCAAGGACACAAAATGAAAAAGCAAGAATGAGGAAACAGAGAAGAGTAATTTAAATCATCAATAAAAGCCGACCCTGATTCTTCTGATTTGATTTAAGACACATTTTGATGAAAAGGACCATGGTAGCAAGTGTGGTCAATGGAAGGCAAACTATAGCAGTCACAAGGAAATGGAATTTGGGCAGATTGTAATTTCCAAAGACTTTCATAATGCTCATAATTCCACACAGGAGGAAAGAGGGGATCCACAGGAGGACACACACTGTGTTTGACAAATGTTTTGGCTGGGAACAGCGATGCCAGATTGGGAAGAGGACAGCCACACACCGGTCCATGCTGATGGCTGTCAGAAGAAAGTTTGTATTGATATACGTTATGTGCATGAAAAAGATACAGAGGTGATTGAATGTTTCCCTTGCTTGAAGACTGGTAACAAATATATATATATATAATATATAAATACAGATGTCAGGTACACAGAGTCTGCAATGGCCAAGTTTAGGATGAATGTGGTGAAACTATTTCTCTTAATCTGGAAGCCAAGTAGCCAAATCATGTAGCCATTGCCCACAAACCCAATACAACAGGTAATTAAAGTTATGAGTAGCCAAAGAATTAGCCAGAGTAGACAAAAAATCAGAAAGAGATATCTCTTCTGCATTCTCATATGAGTCACTCTCATTGGTATACCCATAATAGTTCTGTGTAGCATCCAGATCTCCCGGGCTGGAATTCATCATTAAACCTTTGTAAAATTCTGGCAATCTTTTTGAGTGGAAGCTCCTATCTGAAGAAAAGGAACAAGAGTGGATTCAGTCAGTCCTGTCTCCTGAATCAGTGGTCACTAACCTTTCTGGCTCAGGGGACCAGTAGAGGCAGTGGGGGGGGGAGAGTGAGGGGGGTTTCGTGCATACGTGTATGGCTTTCACAAATGCAGCTTCACACTCATGTGCATGTGCATGATTCTGTGGCTGGGTTCCAGACCATCACTGGGCCACAGACCACATGTTGGAGACCCCTGTCCTAAGTAATACTAATATTATCATCACTTCCACTATCGAAGGGGCTGCCCCAAAGAAGAGGGGAGTCAAGCTACTCTCTAAATCACCTGAAGGCAGAATAAGAAGCAACGGATGGCAACTAATCAAAGAGAGAAGCAACCTAGAACTAAGGAGAAACTTCCTGATAGAACTTCAGAAGTTTCAGTGCTCCAACACTGCAGTTTATGAAGAAGAGTTTGGAAAACCATTTGTCTGGAATAATATAGGATATCCTGCTTGATCAGTGAGCTGGATTAGATGACTCTAATCCAACTCTGTCATTTTGTTAATCTGTTTTCCCTGTGAAAGCTTGATTGATGTGGCTGCTTGATTGATGTGGCTGCAGTAGTGAGCCATCACCTTGAAATGTTTATTGTCACACCTAAGTGGGGGAAATACTTATGTGTTGCTCCATCCATGCTTCTCAACACATATCTGAAAATGTAACTGACATTGGATTGCAATGGATGGTTTCACTGTACTGAAATCCAGCAATGTCCCCTCTGCTATTTTGCCACCATTCCTCTGATACATTCAACACCCCCCATGTGAGCTACAAAGCAAAAACTAGTAATTATGTAAGGAAACTTTTTCCCAATGCTTGTTCTTGTTATGGTGATTTGGTGCCTGAAGACAGAGATAATAAGAGATAATCATAAGAAAATATATCTATGACTTGAAACTGGGAGTTAGGAAGTTAAGAAATTCCTGCTAAGGGAGAAATGGATAGAGCTGCAGATACTTCCAAAAAATAGAATATACACATACACCACCTGTTTTGGTCTACTTGAGTAACATAAAATCAATAACAGGTTTGGAAGGGACCTTGGAAGTCATCTAGCCCAACCCCCACTCAAACAGGAGATGCTGTACCATTTCATACAAGTGGCTGTCCAATTTCTTTGTTTTTTTTTTAAAAAAACCCTCCAGTGATGGACCACTTACAATTTCTGAAAGCAAGCAGTTGCACCAGTTAATTGTTCTCACTGTCAGAAAATTTCTCCTTAATTCTAGGTTGCTTCTCTCCTTCATGAGATAAGCATAGAAGATGTCCTTTATTTTTGTATTGAATCACTGAAATTCTGTATTTTTGAATTAATCTGTATTAAAACCTGTATTTTTGAATTAATCACTGAAAACCTTCAGTGATTAATTAAAACTTTACCAGTTGATACACAAACAAATTGGATGAATTTCGAACTGAAGAGCCAAAACTGATGAAAAACAATTATACACAAACTAAAAAGAAACATCTTACTGCCTTGATCTTGGATTCTAGACAGTTTACAGATTGAAAATCAAATATGGGTCAACATCTTATTCTTTTGAGCTTGGATTCTAAACATTTCATAATTGTACTGTTCTGTCATAATGGCTAAAAGTAGGTTGGGAAATGAATCCAAACCAGGCAACCTCAACTGAGAGTAATGCATCAGTCAACATATAAATATAACAAGAAACAATTTTCTATGTAATATCAGGTAGAGAAATATACAGGCACTGAATGAGTGGCTATTATTCTGTCTGCACATCCTTGGATCTAATTTAACTTTCCAAAATTGTAATATACCTGAATATGATGGTCCACACTCTTCAAAGTTAGTAAGTGGAAGATTATTGTTTCATACTTGGCATCTGCAATAACTGAGGATGGCAGGTCCTGCAGGCAAAAGGTCTTCAAGTTTATTTAGATGATGTTCATGGACAGAAGGGAAGTCCATCCACCTGATCTTGAGTTGCAAGGTTCAAAGAATTGTCCGAAGATTTGGATACATCTGGAAGTAGCCCCTGAAGCAGAAATCTTCAGAGGTGTTTTTATAAAAAGAACAGGGTTCAGCATAACAGGTGAAGATTGATCACCTGCTTTTGCTTCTGGTATGAAGAAGAAACTCTAAAAGATTCATACATACTTAGTGTCCTGTCTAATCGGAATCTAGCATCATGTGATACAAGATCACTGTCTGTCTAAGGTAATCATCAACAGTCAGTGTAGAAGAAAGAGAGTTGGCTTGAGCCTCCTAGGGCAAGGGAATCAAAAGCCAAGGCAGACAGAGTTAAATTTTGAATGTATGCATGGAGCATCTCCTTCTAAAGATGCTTTTTGGCAACAGGGGAAATTTCTTTTAAGATGCTCTGATTAAGTAGACTGTTTGTTGATTGGTGCAAGAAAATGAAAGAACAAAACTTCATTGACAGTTGGATCTCTCAGCTGATAAATGGGACTTTGACCATTGAGGAAGAGACTTATCTGATCACAATCATTCAAGCGTGCAGTCTGTTCTTTTGTTTTGATACTATCTTCTCCTTAAGGTTTATTTCTTCTCTTTGGTAATTAATAATATGAGGATGGAGGTAATGAAGCTTAACATCTTTGCCTGGTAGATGCTTTTCTGGCCACACCCCAAAGGTTCTTTTCCATAAGACAACTGGACTTTCTTTGTTTTTTCATTGAAAACATTTTGCTTCTCATCCAAGAAGCTTCTTCAGTTCTTTTTCAGAACTGAACTTGACAGCCGAAGTTCCTGGGCAGTCTCCTGATTCTACATTTGGTGATTAGCTTGCAAAAACAAGAACCAGATTGTCATATAACTTGATTCTCACATTGATTGTGGAAGATAAAGAGCATATCTCATTGTCTGGCAAAGTATAAGTTGTGGCCTGATGTAGACATTTCTTAAAATGCAATTACTTCTATGTGTATTCAAATGAGAGAGCCAATATGTTGAAAGTGATTTAGTTCCACCTATAAGGTTACAATCCCAAGGAGCAATATGCTTGGTTGCTATTTGGAAGGAAGCACAGAGGTCTTGTAAGAGGGTTTGAGTGCTTCTATCTCCCTCTGGTCACTTAACCTTCTTTGAAAACTTTTTGCAAAATGACCTTCATCCTCTCCTTTGTCTGAGTTCCTTTTTTCCTTTCAACTAGAAAGTAGATCACTGGATTGATACTGCTGTTTAATCAGGAAAACAGTATACTATGCATAACCCAATGTTCTAGTTTATCATCAACTTTGGCACTAGAAAAACTAATAATCACTGCAAAGAGACATAATGGGAAAGAAAGGATGAGGAAACAGAGAAGAGTAATTAAAATCTTCAGTAAAAACTAGCCCTGGTTCTTCTGATTCAATTTAAAAAAACACTTTGATGAAAAGGACCATAGTAGAGAGTGTGGTCAATGGAAGGCAAACTATAGCACTCACAAGGAAATGGAAATCAGACATGCTGTAATTTCCAAAGACTCCCATAATGCTCATAATTCCACACAGGAAGAAAGAGGAGATCCACATGAGAACACACACCATGGTTGACAAATGTTTTGGCCAGGAACAGTGATGCTAGATTGGGAAGAGGACAGCCATGCACCAGTCCATGCTGATGGATGTCAGAATAAAGTTTGCACTGATGTACAACATGTGGAAGAAAAAGGCACAGATGAAGTAGAATATTTCACTGTCTTGAAAATCAGTAAATGGAGGGATACCATATATAAATACAGTTGTAAGGTATTCAAAGTCTGCAATGACCAAGTTAAGGTTGAATGTGGTGAAACAGTTTATCTTAATCTGGAAGCCAAGTAGCCAGATGATGTAGCCATTGCCCACCAACCCAACACAACAGGTAATTAAAGTAATGCCTCTCCAAAGAATCCATCCAAAATCTGAAAGGTCAGTCACTGGTCTTGTTATACATAAAATAGTTCTATGTAGCATCCAGATCTCCCAGGCTGGAATTCATCATTAAGCTGTTGTAATCCACTGAAAATATTTTTGAACGGAAGCTCCTATGAAATGAAAAGAAAGAGTGCATTCAGGACTTCCAGTTTTGAGCTTCTTCGGTGACACCAAAACCTCGTCTCTCTGAGGCTTCGATTCATGCTTGCCGCTGGAGCGTCCCGAGCCAGCTGGTTTCAAGGCTAAGCCACCCCATAGAGGTGGTGCAGAGGGAGGAGACTGCCTGCAGGGTTGTTAGTGATGTTAGTGATGATCCTAATTACTCTTCTAATTACTCTTCTAATTACTATAAAGTTTGACAGGATTAATTGGGAACAATTTCCTGGATTGAATATGTACTTAAATCTGGGTGTTGCCCTAAATAGCAGCATTAATCCAGTGATCTATTTTTTGGTTAGGAGAAAGAAAAGAGCTCGTAGCAGGAAGAGCATCAAGGTTATTTTTCAAAGAGTCTTCAGAGAAGATGAAGCTCCTGAAAGCACAGAAGAAGCTACAAACAGAATTACAGCTCCTCTGTAAAAGTATAATTTTAATTTGTCTCTAATGCTGGCTACAAAAATGTATTTCTTGCTACTATAATAAAATATAAAAATCATTTATTTACCTCAAAAAAGTATGTTGTCAGACTTCATCTTGAAGATAGGGGAAAGATGTGGGAAGCAAAAAGTTTCACACCATTGCTATAAACCAGCTACTTAGAACCATATCAGAAGCTTATCAAAATGATGGTACCATAACTGAAACTATTTTGTAGTTGAGGTCCATGATACAGAAATATATCCCAGAGATAATGCAGAGAATTAACACCCACATTTATTACTAAACATTTACATATTGTAAAGGGAATAACTTCTGCTGGATCAACAGGGTACCTTTTCAAATAGGTATGGTGAGATTGTACTTTAAAACTGTTTTCTTATACTTCGGATTCAGTCATCTTAACTCCATTGATTTTGACTCCTGAAAAGAGGTTTTAGAGACATACACCAAAAATTCTGAAGTCATGTTGTGGAGAGCCCAGGCTGAGTTCTTTTTTACACCTGACTTGGGAGGGTCTGAGACGCTGATGAAACACCTTCAATATGTTAAGTTATAGCCAAAGGAGACCTCAACAAACAATTAAGATACTGGTAGCTCCAAAGATCAGTGATGAGCGAACCGGTTCACTTTGATTATCAGTTTTTGGGTTAGAGTTAGGGTTAGGGTTGGAGGTCATCTAATCCAACTCTCTTATGAAGCAGGAGATCCTATATCATTCCAGACAAACGGTTGTCAGATCTCTTCTTAAAACCTGCAGTGTTGAAGCACGGAAGGGAACTGGAGACTAAAACATATGAAAAACGGTTACAGGAACTGGGCATGGCTAGTCTAGAGAAGAGAAGAACTAGGGGAGACATGATAGTCTTCCAATATTTGAGGAGCTGCCACAGAGAGGAAGGGGTCAAGCTATTTTCCAAGGCACCCAAAGGCCAGACAAGGAATAATGGATGAAAACTGAACAAAGAGAGATTTAACCCTGGAAATAAGGAGAAATATTCTGACAGTGAGAAAAATCAACCAATGGAACAGCTTTCTCTGAGAAGTTGTGGGAATGCCATCACATAAGACCTTCAAGAAGAGATTGGACTGCCATTTGTCAGAAGTGGTGTAGGGTCTCCTGTTTGGGCAGGGGGTTGGACTAGATGACCTACAAAGTCCCTTCCAACTCTGATTGTCTGTTACCTGAAACATCTGAAGGTGAGCCTTTCGACTAATTATTTGTTGTCTCAGAAAATTTCTCCTTATTTCTAGGTTGGTTCTTTCTTTGATAAATTTCCATCCACTGCTTCTTATCCGGCCTTCTGATGCTTTGAAGACTAGGTTGACTTACTTCATCTTCTTTGTGGTTTGCCCCTTAGATCAGGGATTTCAGATTCACAGCATCAGATGTCAGATTCAAGTCATCACATGACTTATCGCAACATTTTTCTCCTTCACTAAACCAGGGTTGGGAGGAGCCAGTGAGTGATGCATCTGGCCTGCAGGCTGCAAGTTCGATACTCCTTCCTTAGATAGTGGAAGCTATGACAATATTGGTATTATTTAGGAGACAGGAATGACTGGATGCACTCTTTCTTCCTTTTTTTTTTTTTTTTGAAAATTTTATTTGGGTTTTCACAAAAAAACAAAATATAGATAAAACATCTTTTTTGAAAATAGCAGGGTCCCAGGTTATCACTTCTTCATACAGACACAAAACTCAATTTTATGCTCATTTTAATATTCTATTCCATATCTTATTACCATTTTACATTTTCTACATAGTTTTTCCCCTCTTTTAATTTTCTCAGTTTTGTTTTAAAGCCCTGTCATACTGCCCAACGGATGCAAAACATTAACAACGGACGAGAAAAATGTTCCATCCGTTGTTATCCGCTCTCAGAAGGGGCAAAAATTTGCATAACCAGAGCGGATAAAACGGAAAGGAACGGATGGGGGGAGGACACAAAGCAGATGGAAAACAGATGCAGAGCGGAAGCCTAGGGGATGGAAGCGGATGGGAGCGGATGGCACATCCGTTAGGCTTCCGAGGGACCTCAGCAAAGCAGACACGGAACGGATACAGCGGATGCAGAACGGACGCCGAACAGATGAAGCGGATACACACCGGATGCACAGCGGATGCACAGCGGAAGCCTAGCAGATACCAAGCGTTAATTGCACATGCGGGGAGGATGCATTGTGTCAGCCCCACGGATACAATGGAAGCAGCTCGGAAGCAGGTCGCCATTCAGAGGAAAGACCTGCTGCCGGACGGATTGACTGCCTTGCCTGCCCTGCCTGCATGTCTGCCTGGAAGCCTTGCTGCCAGCCTTGCTGTCTGCCTCCCTGCCAGCCTTGGTGCCTGCCTGCCTGCCTGCCTGCCATCCTTGGTTCATGCCTGGATGCCAGCCTTCCTGCAAGCCTTCCTGCCAGCCTTGGTGCCTGCCTGCCTGCCAGCCTTCCTACCAGCCTTCCTGCCAGCCTTCCTGCCAGCCTTCCTGCCAGCCTTCCTGCCAGCCTTGGTGCCTGCCTGCCTGCCAGCCTGCCTGCCAGCCTTCCTGCAAGCCTTGGTGCCTGCCTGCCTGCCTGCCTGCCAGCCTTCCTGCCAGCCTTGGTGCCTGCCTCCCTGCCAGCCTTCCTGCCAGCCTTGGTTCCTGCCAGCCTCCCTGCCAGCCAGCAACCCCACAACCATGCGGAAGCACAGCAAGCCTCAGCCATCTGCTGCCAGCCCTTGCAAGAGGGACAGGGCTACCATCCCACCCCCTGGCCCTCACTCTGGTTCTTCTGGGGCTTCTGCAGCACAGGCTCACTCTTCTGGGGCTGGCGCTTCTGCTGCTTCTGCTTCTGGAGGAGCTGATGACAAGCACTGCAGCACCAGCCACCTCCACAGCACCTGGACCCTTCACCCCTGAGACTGAGCGACCAAGAGGAGTGCCAGAGACTCATTTTTGTTTTATAGCTTCTTGTTGATAAAGTCTATTTTTGATTCATACACTTGCTTCATTTCTTTTTTTAAATAAAGTCTTGGTGTAAACTTTTAGAAATGGTTTAAGCCTTTGCATGCTTATGGGATGGGTAAGGATAGCTTTGGGATGGGTTAGGATAGCAGTAGAATGGGCAGGGATACCTTTGGAATGGGTAATAGCTGTGGGATAGATAAACCTCCAGTGCAAGCATTGTGGGACTGTATGGTCCACCCTCCCAGGTGCCACACCTATGGCCCTTTATGATCAATAATAATGTAATAATCATCCACACATGTCAACACAAACACAACTCTTTATTAAATGCCCTGATCATTGTAGGCCCACCCAACATACATGGCCCAATCTCATCCGTGTGATGAGAAAGGCTGAAGGAAGCATCCATTAAGCATATATCATCCTGTCTTGCCACTCCACTGCTCCAGCTGGAGAGTTGCATCAGTGTTTCAGGAGGTTGCGCTGCTTCTTCCCTTCACCTGAGGCTCTGTTGGGGCCTTGCACATCCTCAGTGTCTATCAGGTTTCGCCCTTGCCTCCATTCCCCAGGCTCCATGTCTCCATTGCCTTGCTGGAGGTCCACGAGCCTGTTCTGCAACACTGGGTAGCGGGTGCGCATGAGATTGTGCAGGATGCAGCAAGCTTCCACGATCCTCCTCACGGTCTCTGGGCAATGCTGCATGGTGGTGAGAAGTACCTGGAACCTGTTGGCCAGGATGCCAAAGATGTTCTCCACCACCCGCCTTGCCCTGGACAGCCTGTAGTTGAAGATCCTCTCTTCACGGGTGAGGTATTTGGAGGTGTAGGGGTTCATGAGGTAGGTTGCGAGGGAGAAGGCGTCATCCCCATGATGAAGTAGGGCACATCTTGCGTGTCATTGGGCAGGGGGTCTGGATCTGGGAAGCCCACGATGAGGTTGCATTCCAGCCTACCCTTGAGGTCACTTGCGTTGTATACCTGGGCATCTGAAGATGAGCCGTTGCCTGAAGCATTGATGTACATGAACTTGTAGTCAGCATCAACCATGGAGAAGAGGATGATGCTATAGAAGCCCTTGTAGTTGTGATAAGAGGGCCCTGAGTTGGCTCGTGCTTTGCAGGCCACGTGCTTGCCATCGATGGCTCCAATGGTGTGTGGGAAGTTCCACCTCTGATACCACTGCTCTTCAACATTCTTCCATCCTTCTTCAGTGGAGGGGCACTGGAGGAGCTCCTCCTTGTATTCTTCAATGATGGCCTGCACCACTTCTCTGACCACAATGCTGATGGTGTTGTGTGGCACCCTCCAGCCGTACTGCATGCTCCTGTAGGTGGTCCCTGAGGCCAGGTGGTGCAGAGTGAGTGCCACCTTGAGCCCAGGGTCCAGGCTGGGCTGGAAGTTGGTGTTTGCCTTGGTCAACCTGGGTGTCAGCCGCTGTACAACTTCATCAAACATGGCTGGAGGCATCCTCATGAAGTTCTGGAATGCCTGAGTGTCTTCATTCCTGAGCTCCACCATCAGCTTGTTGTACAGTCCATCCTCTGCTCTTCTGGTGAACCATCTTCGTTCCCAGACGCTTCTTGGCCGCCTCTTTTTCTTCCCGTAGTAGAGTTTACAGAGCCTGTAGATGGCTTCACACTGTTGCAGAAGGATGGTGGCTGCCAAAAAGACTTTGTTACGATCCACAGTGGACATGACTGGATGCTGTGGAAGAGTCAGAGTCAGATGAAGGCTGCAGAGGTCTGCACAGCTGGGCTGCTGGGCTGAAAGCGAGATGCAGGTGAGTTGCTCCCCCTTTTTATAGGCAGTATAGGTGTCCCTTTGCATCCTCTAGGCATCCTCTAAGCATCCTCTAGACATCCTTAATATCCGAGATAGGTCCCCTCTGCGAAGGTTTTTTCCGTTTTAAATGCTTTGTTTCCATGCTGCATCCGCTAGGCATCCGTTCTGCATCCGTTCCGTGTCCGTTCTGCTTCCTCCCTGCGTCCGAGCGGATGCGAGTTGCGCGGATGCAGAATGGATGCCTAGCGGATATAGCGGATGCATAACGGATGCAGAACGGACGAATTGGATACATTTTCTGCACAAAAGTTTTGAGCAGCTCAAAACTTTCTGAGCAGATGAAACATCCATAAACGGATGCTGGACGGATAGAGAGGAAGCAAAACGGAGGCAGTGAGTACAGAACGGATACATCGCGTTAACCAACGGATGGCAAGCTTTTTTGTCCGTTTTACATCCTCTTTGCATCCGTTGGTGCAGTGTGACAGGGGCTTTAATTATCTCATCACAATTCAAATTATTATATCTTTACTTTTGTCTGTCTTGTTACAATTTCATATTATCTTTTCTTATTAAGCAAATTTTTCCCTGTAGTTACCAATTAGAATATGACACCTTTATATCCTTTAATTTTGTCCATTCAAACTCTTATTTAAGCTTCAGTGTCAGCTTAAACTCTTATTTAAGCTTTAAGATTATAGCATTCAATATGATATATCACTTCCAATCGGATTCTGCTTGGTACATTCTTAAAATAGACACTATATTCTTAAAAAGAAAAAAATTATATACATATGTTAATAAAACACACATTCCATTCCAATTCAATTCTATCATTAATATGCATTAAAATCTTGACATCTTTAACATTTCTTTTCAATTGATTATCATACTTCCTTGGGAACACTTGGGAACTTTCCATGATTAATTCTTTTTTTCCCATATTTCTTACTTATATTTTTATAAATCATTACTAATAATTAAAAGTGTTCTCTTTTAATTATCTCAATCATTTTAATTCATTTATTTATTAACAAACATCCCACTACATTACAATAAATATTTTATCCATCATCATATTTTGCTAAAATTATTTCTATTGTAATATAACAATGCTATCTTATGTACCATTACAGAATCCCTTTTACAATTAAATTTTCACCCATTATCTCTAAACAAGTTAATGGTTACAATCCTTATAATCCTTATATCTTTTCCCTGTATCTCCATTTCTTGTTTCTATCTTTTACAACTTTTTTTCCTTATTTTCTTCCCCCTCTTCTTCTCTCTCCCCTTTTTGCCCCCTTGTCTCTCTACTTCTAACTCTCTCATCTGTCATCCCCTCTTCTGTTGCTTTCTAATATTATACTTATCTTTCAAATTGTTCTTCTTCTTTTTGGTTGTTTTTTCTTGTCTTAAACCTTCTCCCTTCTTGTGCATCTTCTTTCCATTTCTTAAGTTCCATTTTCAGTTCTTCAAAGAGTGATACCATTTTAAAAACATTTAAACAACCACCCAGTTAATTTTAGTCAATCTAGTTGCAAAAACCAAAAGTCACCAAATAATCCAATAGTCCAAGGCTGTTACTACTTGCTTCTTCTTTCCACTTTGTCTTCCTGGGGTTCTATTATTTTGTGACCAAGTTTCCATTAAAATATATCTTTGAAGAATCTTATCAAAATTTCACTTTTAATTACAGTTCCATTCCTTAATTCCAGGCAGTCTCCTCCATTTTTCCAAATACTGCCCTAAGTATTCTTTTTTTCTCCTTTCCAGCTTTTAAAAACTTTTACAAGTCCAGAAATCTTTATTATCCCTTTGACTTTTATTTCCAGCTTAGATGCCTATTATTGTCAAAGTGGATTTTTTTTTCCAATTTCTTGCTTAAGTCTCTTAGCTGTTAGTATAAGGAAGGGAAGAAAAAAATGAATCCTTTCCCTTCTCTCTTTCCTTCGCAGCTTCAAGATCTTCTTTGGGAACAATGTTGTTAAGTTTAAATTCCAGGGTACCTTATTTGTTACTTTTGCTGTTTAACCCGGTGAACCAAAACTTTCTCTTCTTATCTTCCTCCTGCAGATTCTTTCCCAGTCAAGTTCCTCTCCGTGGAGGCCATTTCCGACCGCTGCTGCAACCGCCTTCGAGAAAGGGAGTTATGGCCAGCTGGGGAGGAGGCACCCACATTTAAATAGTTTTCCAATCTCGGAAATTGTTCCCAATGAAGCAAGTCAAAAAACCTAATAAGGAACACATAGCTATGTACTGGCAGAGTAAGAATAAGGAAACAGAGAAGAGTAATAAAGATCATCACTAAGAGTCATCCACATTTGATCTGTTTAGGTTTAAGACATATTTTGACAAATAGGATCAGAGTAGAGATAATAATCAATGGAAGACAAAGTACGGAAGGCACAACCAGATAAAGATCTGAGTAGTAGTAATAAGAATGATAAGAAGAGTAATAAAACCAATATCACATAATGTAATGCATTCCAATCAGAAGGAAAGAGACGATCCAGTATAAGGCACAGACAGCAGGGAACAAATGTTTTGGCTGGGAACAGCGATGCCAGATTGGGAAGAGGACAGCCACACACCAGTCAATACTGATGGCTGCCAGAAGAAAGAGACCATTGATATACATGATGAAAGTGAGATAATGCATGATCAAGAAGGGAATTCCTGCTGACATAAAGTATATAAAATGATAAATGCAAAATATAGCCAAAAATATTAGACATCCAAAGTCAGCAATAGCTAAATTAAGAATTAACACAGTGAAAAGGTTTCTCTTAATCTGGAAGCCAAGAAACCAGATAACAATTCCATTTAATGGGGTCCAATACAGCAGATGATGAATGTGACTGAGAAAATGATGCTTCTAGAATAGTTAGACATAGTTTGGAATTTGTTGAAAACACTAGTGGTATTAGAGTCTAAATCCTCTGCTGTAGCATTCATGTTTGCCAGGCTGAAATTCATCAAGAGCCTTTTATAACGCTCCAATAATCTCTTGTTTTTGAATGGAAGTTCCTATCTGAAGTAAAGAAAGAGCGGATTCAATCATTCATCAATAATTATCATATCATGTCTGGTAATAGTAATAGTAATAGTAATAGTAATAGTGATAGTGATAGTGATAGTGATAGTGATAGTGATAGTGATAGTGATAGTGATAGTGATGATGATGATGATGATGATGATAATGATAATGATAATGATAAGGATAATGATAATGATAATGATAATGATAATGATAATGATAATGATAATGATAACGATAACGATAATGATAATGATAATAATAATGATAATGATAATGATAAGAGGATAATAACAATGATAATGACAATAACGACAATAACAATAATAACAATAATAATAAAACTGAACAATTTGGACAGAAACAAGGAAGCTTATGACTATGAATCGACGAAGAAAAGAGAGCAGATTGGATTAAATAATTCATCAACATCATCATCTGTCCACAGCCAACAGTTCAGTCTGTATACAAAGAAGTTAGATGTGAAGACATGCTATAGTTGAATCTTCCCATCCAATTTCTTTGTATACAGACTGAAGTACTGGCAGTGGGCAGAGTCATCCTGCAACCATAAATATTGCACAGTATAAATAAGAACAGAGGATGAGAATAATAAGAGTATATGATAGTATGGATAAACATATTTTTCTGCTAATCTAAATAATTGACAAATAATCTATAAAGGCCGTGTCACACTGCCCAACAGATGCAAAAAGGACACAACGGAAGAGAAAAATGTTACATCCGTTGTATCCGTGCTAAAAAGGGGTGAAAATTTGCATAATTGGAGCGGATGAAACGGATGCGGGGAGGACGCAGGGAGGATGCAAAGCGGATGCAGAACGGAAGCCTAGCGGATGTGGAATGGATGGCGCGTTCGCAGGGCTTCCGGGGGTCTCAGGAGAGTGGACGCAGAACGGAAAAAATGGATACAGAACAGATGCACAGCGGATGAAGCGGATGCACAGCAGAAGCCTAGTGGATGCACAGCGGAAGCGGAATGGATGCCGCGTGTTAATTGCGCATGCGGGGGGGATGCATTGCGCAAGTCCCCTGGATATAAAGGGAAGCAGCTCGCACATGGCCAGCATTCCGAGGAAAGACCTGCTGCTGGACACTTTGAGTTCCTTGCCTGCCCTGCCTGCATGCCTGCCTCCAAGCCTGCCTCCAAGCCTGCCTCCAAGCCTGCCTCCCAGCCTCCTGGGCAGCCTCCCTGCCAGCCTGCATTCCAGCCTCCCTTCCAGGCTTGCTGCCAGCCTGCCTTCCAGCCTCCCTGCCAGCCTGCCTTCCAGCCTCCCTGCCAGCCAGTCTGCCTGCCAGCCTTGGTGCCTGCTTTCCTGCCAGGCTTCCTGCCAGGCTTCCTGCCACCCTTGGTGCCAGCCAGCCTTCCTGCCAGCCTCCCTGCCAGCCAGCAACCCCACAACCATGGGGAAGAAGTGAAAGGCTCAGCAACCTGCCGCCATCCCTGGCAAGAGGGACAGGGCCACCGTCCCGCCCCATGTCCGTGACTCTGCTTCTGCTGGGGCTTCTGCTGCTTGGGCTCGTTCTTCTCTTGCTGGAGCTTCTGCTGTGGCTGCTCCTGGCAGTGGTGCTTCTGCTGCGCACTCTGCTGAAGCTGCTCCTGGTCCTGCTGGTCCTGCTCGTTCTGCTCGTGCTCCTGGTCTTGCTGGTCCTGCTGTTGGTGCTTATTCTGCTGCTGCTGATCCTGGTCTTGCTGCTGCTGCTGATGATGATGATGATGATTCTGATTCTGATTCTGATCCTGCTGTTGATTCTGCTGCTGCTGCTGCTGATGATGATGCTGATTATGATCCTGCTGGTGATGTTTCTGATGATGATGATTCTGCTGCTGCTGCTGCTGCTGCTGTTGGTGTGGAGGAGCAGCCCCTACAACCTCGAAGTCCCTCTGATGAGGGCCCATATGGCCCTGCCAGAGGGAGGAAGAGTCATTCGCGTCAACGGGAGAGGAGGCAGTACTTTATTGAGGAGGCGCACGAGGATGAGGTGCTGGAGTGGCTGAGAGAGAACAACTATCTGTGGCGGAAGGGACACCCGCTGTACAGGGACACCAAGCGGAAGCAGGCTGCTTGGAGAGAGAGGGCGGAGGGTATGGATTACATTTTGGAGGTGCTCCTCGGCTGGTGGAAACATATGCACACCTGGTACGGGAAGCTGCACCGCAAAAAATCTGGCCAGGCCACCGTCAAGCTGACGGACAGAGAGAACTACGTCATGGCCAGGTGCAGCTTCCTGGAGGGTGAGATCCGCCACCACCAGCACCAGGAGCCCATCTGTCTACCCTCACTCTCAGGCAGCCTGCTGCAACCCAGTCCTCTTCCAGTCGAGAGTCAGTCCCTGTCTCCAGGCAGGTTTCGGTGGAGCGTGCCACGGCGGAGAACCCCCAGGCAGGTGTTGAAAGCTTGGTGGAGAGCGAGGAGGACTCCCTGGTGCGGTGGGAGAAAGGAAACATCGAGTCCACCGCTGCCGAAGTCCCATCCACCCACACCACCACCTCCACAGGAAGGCAGAGAGCCAGACCGCAGGAGGGGGAGAGCCACAAGGTCCTGGTGGAGATCAGGGACACCATCTGCACCAGCATAGGTCTCCTCTCTCAGCTGGTCCCCATCGAATCCTCCTCTTCCAACCGCAAGCCCTTCCTCAATTATTTGAACCAGACCCTCAAGGAGATGCCGGATCCCCAGTACCAGCTGGTGAAGGAGAGGATCTCCACGCTGATTAACAACCCTCCAGACCCAGAGGCACCTGCTACTACCCAGCCCAGTTCTGCTCCTCCACCCCAGGTGATGTCCCTCCCATACCAAGGCTTCCAACAGCCCCTCACCTACCAGGGCTACAGCTACCCGGAGGTCCAGCAGCACAGGCAGCAGCCCTTCCCAGGCCAAGCACAGAGTCATCAGGCGGCACCGTTGCCAGTTGTTCCACTGATGCCACCGATGCCACCCACGCCAATGATGCCACCGACAACATCGATGCCAGCCACGCCACAGATGCCACCCACGCCACTCCTCAGCTCACTGCACAGCAGGCAGTCCCACTACACTACTCCTTCCTCCATCCCACAGCCAAGCCCGGCCTCAGTACATCTGTCCTCGGTACTGGGGCTGACACCCCATGGCATGGAGGAAGGACCTCTCAGCATCGCGGGGATGAGCCAGCTGTCCGACACATTTCTGAACACACTGTCCCCTGTTGTCCTCTCGGGGCCAGGCACTCCATCAGCAACTCAGACCAGCACTGCAGCAGCACCCACCTCCAGAGCACCTGCACCCTAAAAATTAGACTGGGCACACACCTCCGAGTGACCAAGCGGAGTACCAGAGACTGGCTGCCTGGATATTTTTGGACTTCATTTGGACACTTGACTTGGTTCATGTTTACTTTACAGGTTGTTATTAATAAAGTTTATCTTTGTTTTACACGCTTGCTTCATTATTTTTTTTCTATAAAGTCTGGGTGGAAACTTTTAGAAATGGTTTAGCCTTTGCATGCTTGTGGGATGGGTAAGGATAGCTGTGGGATGGGCGAAGACACTTGTGCGTTCCAGAACTTCATGAATATGCCTCCAGCCATGTTTGACGAACTTCTGCAGTGCCTGACACCCAGGTTGAGCAAGACAAAAACCAACTTCCCTCCCAGCCTGGAACCTGGGCTCAGGGTGGCACTCACTATGCACCACCTGGCCTCAGGGACCCCCTACAGGAGCATGCAGTACGGCTGGAGGGTGCCACCCTGCACCACCTGGCCTCCGGGACCACGTACAGGAACATGCAGTATCCCTGGAGGGTACAACACGACACCATCAGCATTGTGGTCAGAGAAGTGGTGCAGGCCATCATCGAAGAATACCTGGAGGAGCTCCTCCAGTGCCCCTCCACTGAAGAAGGATGGAAGAAAGTTGCAGAACAGTGGTATCAGAAGTGGAACTTCCCCCACACCGTTGGAGCCATAGATGGCAAGCACGTGGCCTGCAAAGCTCCAGCCAAGTCAGAGTCCACTGATCACAAGTACAAGGGCTTCTTCAGCATCTTCCTCTTCGCCATGGTCAATGCTGACTACAAGTTCATGTACATCGATGTTTCAGGCAACGGGTCATCTTCCGATGCCCAGGTATACAATGACAGTCACCTCAAGGCAGGGCTGGAAAGCAACCTCATGGTGGGCTTCCCAGATCCAAAACCCCTGCCCAATGACATGCAAGATGTGCCCTACTTCATCGTGGGGGATGATGCCTTCTCCCTCTCAACCTACCTCATGAAGCCCTACACCTCCAAATACCTCACCCGTGAAGAGAGGATCTTCAACTACAGGCTGTCCAGAGCAAGACAGATGGTGGAAAACGCCTTTGGCATCATGGCCAACAGGTTCCAGATACTTCTCACCACCATGCAGCATCACCCACAGACTGTGAGGAGCATCGTGGAAGCTTGCTGCATCCTGCACACTCTCATGTGCACCCGCTACCCAGTGTTGCAGAACAGACTTGTGGACCATCAACAAGGGAATGGGGACATGGAGCCCTGTGAATGGAGGCAAGGATGTAACCTGATAGACATTGTGGATGTACAAGGCCCCAACAGAGCTTCATGTGAAGGGAAGAAGCAGTACAAACTACTGAGACACTGGTGCAACTCCCCAGCTGGAGCAGTGGAGTGGCAAGACAGGATGATAGATGGTTAATGGATGTTTCCTTGAAGCTGTGGAATAACACTTATGAGATTGTGCCATGTATGTTGAGTGGTCCTACAATGAATAGGGCATTAATAAAGAGCTTTCTTTATTTTAAAATGTGTTGATCAATGAAAAAATTGTTATTGACAATAAAGATCCATATGTGTGGCAGCTGGGATGGTGGACCATACAGTCGCACTATGCTTTCACTTGAGGTTTATCTATCCCACAACTATCATTATCTGTCCCACAAACATGCAAAGGCTTAACCATTTTTTCAAAGTTTTCACCAACACTTTATTAAGTACAAAAAATGAACCAAGTATGTGAAGCAAAGATAACCTTTATTAATCACTGTCTTAAGTAAACTGAACCAAGTAAACTGTATTAAGTGTCTTAAGCAAAGATAACCTTTATTAACTTTCTTAGGTAAACTTTATGACTTTATTCAATAAGCAAAATGAACCAAGTAAAGTGTCTTAAGCAAACATAAACTTAACAACTAAACAACTCAGTCTCTGACACTATTCTCAGTCACTCTGAGTCATGTCCATGGTCTCAACTGTTCAGCGGGCAGGGACTGTGCAGGTGGCTGTGGCTTGAGTGCTGGTCTGAGGCACCATTGGGGTGCTTGGCCCCGAGGGTGCAACAGGTGGTTGTGTGTTCAGGAAGCTATCCGAGAGCTGACTCAGTCCCATGAGGTTGAGAGGCCTTCATCAAGGACTTGAGATGTCAGGCCCGATACTGATGACAGATTGTCCATTGACGGGCTTGGCTGTGGGGTGGAGGAAGGAGGAGTGTAGTGGGGCTGTCTGGTCAGCCAGTGGGACCGGGACTTTACTAACCAATCACCGTCATGCGTCTCAGACAATTACAGTGCAGTTCGTTTCAGCCAATCAGGTTAGGGTATTACAAGAATGTTAATATGTAACACCGCTTCCCTCGTGGTATGGTCCATCTGACTTGACGTAGTCGTGTAGGTAGGCAGGGCTTTTTACTACCCTACTTGACCTGTGCAGTTCAGTTGCTGCGTGGTCTTCAGCCAGTTCGGAAGGGATCTTTGTTGCTCCCACTCTTATCCATGGAACCTCCTGGAAGGGTGAGTCAGACCTTTCACCACAACTTCCACCTGGTCTACTGGGTTCGGTCAAGTTGTCGGCTTCTTTGTTCCCGGCCGGTCTTTCTGGGCTGGTTGAGCTGGTATGACTGTTCCTTCCAGGCGAGGTTTTGAGTGGGTCGTCTTCCTCTGGTACCCTTTGGCTGCCTTCATTCTCCAGTGAGTATTGTTGGTTTCTTCTTTTATTTAGCGGTGTTTGTATTTCTGGTTCGGTTTGCATTGGTTCGACCCGTTCGGTTTGTCATTGTCTTGTAGTTGTATTTTTTCTTTCTTTTTGATGATTGTTTGGGGTTTCTCCTCCCCCCTCTCTAGTTTTTTTATCAGAGTCTGTTTGTGAGTTTTCGGTGCTGTTTAAAATTATTCTTGATCGTACTTGGTCAACATGCCGTTTACAGTTTCTTCCGTCCTCTGTTTCCAGCCGGTACGATCGGGGACCTATCACTTGGGTTATTATAGCTGGTACCCATAGTGGGTGCCCTGAAATTTTTTTAGCATAGATCGTGTCTCCCGGATTAAATGCCCGGTACCAGCTGTTTGAGTCTGGTGGTTTTTCTGGATTGTATGTCGGGTGAAGTCTGTCAAGATGGGATCAGAGTTTTCTTCCCATCAGGAGTTCTGCTGGGCTTTTATTGGTTTCAGCACTTGGTGTTATGTGCTGTATTGTTAATAGTTTATTTATTTTATTGTGTATGTTACCAGTGTCCATCTTTTCTAAAGCATCTTTTGTGTATCTGACCATTTGTTCCACCCGCCTGTTTGCCGCCGGATGAACGGCCACTGTCAATGCATGTCAGATTCCCTGTTCTGCGAGAAATTGCTCGAATGCCAATGCCATAAATTGTGGTACGTTGTCAGATACTGTCAAGTCAGGTAGGCCATGGGTGATGAAAAGTCTGTTTAGTTGTTTTGTAACCGCCTCTGTCATTGTAGATCGCATTAGGCTTACCTCCAACCAGTTGGAGTAAGCGTCTACTGCGATCAAGAAAGTGCGCCCTTTCGTGGGTCCCGCAAAGTCTATATGGACCCTTGACCATGGGCCCCTTGGTTTTTCCCACTGGAGGGTTGGTGCTTCGGGTGGGTTTGGTCTGGATTGCTGACGTTTGTCACATGTAGCCACCCAGATTTCAATGGTTCTGTCTGTCCCTGGCCACCATCCCTGGCCATCCCTGGCCATCAGACGTAGCTTCTGGCAAGGATTTCATTTTCACAATGCCTGGGTGTCGCTCATGCAACATGTGTAATATTTTTTTTTGTAAGCTGTCTGGAACTACCACTCTATTGTCCCATAGTATACATCTCTTTTGGGAGGATAATTCAGTTTCAGTTTCCCAGTTTCAGAAGGGTTTAAACTGGTCACTGCTTTCTTTTTTTTTTTTTTTTGAAAGAATTTTATTAATTTTTAACAAACATATAAACAAAACACAAAACATAAAAAACATAAAATATCTTTTTGGACGGCAGTTTGATCCTGAGTTACATCTTTTTGTACAGACATAAATTCAAGTTCATGCTTACTTTTATATAGCTATTCCATTTCTTATTTACTATTTTACATTTTCTATATAGCTTCTCCCCTCTTTTCACTCTCTTAATTCTATTATATTTATTTCATCTCAATTTAAATCATTATACTTATATCCTTTGTCTGTCCTGTTTCAGCTGTCTATTATCTTTTCTCATTAACTCAAAATTTCTTCTGTAATGACTGATTGGAGTATAATGCCTTGTCATACTTATCCTTCCCCTAGTTTTAAAGCTTAACATAACACATAATTTTCATTCGGATTCTGCGTAGTACATTCTAAAGATAGACTCAATATTTTAAAACAAGAAAAAAAAATTTTTTAAATATATAATATAATTAAAACAACAATCCATAGCAATTGAAATTATATCATTAAAATTAATATTCATTTAAGTCTTAAACATTTTACACAATCCTTTCTAAATAAATATCATGCTTCTATGGGAACACTTATAGATTTTGCTTAGTTACTTCCCCCTATTTCACTTATGTTTTAAAATATTATACAATAACAATGTTCCCATTTTTCTTTAATTCAATTCTCTCATATTTGATTTCATTTATTTTATTAAAAAAAAAATTTCGCTAAGTTACATTAAATATTTTGTCCCATTTTATAATCATATATTATTCCAATTTTCTAACATTATTTCAAATACAGATACAACAACACAGTCTTATGTACCTTTGCAGAATCTCTTTTTCAGTTATATGTTTACCCATTATCTCTAAATAAATTCTGTTTCTTTACATCTTGTTTCAAACCTTTGTAGCTTCTCTTCCCTTCTTTCCTCC
>BLBF01000002.1:4700446-4759295 GCA_015471245.1 Laticauda colubrina | reverse complement strand
AAAACGCCGCTCAAACAATTCCAGTCAAACAAAAATAAAGTCACAGGTTTCTTCTTTGTTCAGGATATCCTTTCAGGTCTCAACCAATTTACAATACAAAAGAGGTTTCTCACCCAACCGACACACACTCGCTCAAGCCACTTTCTTTTCAGAGCTGTCCCGACTTCAGCAGCTTTGGGGGCTGCCTTTCCACCGCCAGCAAAAGGGCTTCTCACGGATCAAACCAGAGATTTTGCGATATCTCTGGGATCCTGGGACTGTGCCCTTCACAATCCCCGTCTCTACGGGACAGTTTAGGTCCGTTAGGACCGACCAGGGGCGAAAATATCAGCTGCGATCTCAGAGCCCCGAGACCGCAGCTGTAGCACCGAGACGAAGCTCCGCCTTCTCCCTAAACTGGTCACTGCTTTCTGTTTCCGGCCACCCTTTTACCACCCAGTTTAAAACTCACACCAGTTTGTCGTCTTTGATCGTCTCTCTCGCAATGTCTGACGTGGTTGTTGGTAGGTTGGGCAATGTTTCTATTTGCAGGGTGGATGTTGTGGGTGCAGGGTCATCTTTGTAATCTGTTAAGGGGAAATGGCTTAGTGCGTCGGCATGTGAGATGCATTTCCCTGGGCGATGTATTAGTCTGGTAGGTATAGACGGCAAGGAACTCAGACCACCTTGTCATCCAGGGAGACAGTATGTTGGAGGTGGCCTTGTTCCCCGCCAGGATCCCCAGTAGTGGTTTATGGTTGGTGATGAGGGTGAAGTCCCTACCATATACATACTCGTGAAACCGCTTCACGCCAGTAACTGCTGCAAGCGCCTCCTTGTTGAGCTGGCTATAATTTCTTTCTGCCTTTGATAGTGTTTTAGAGAAGTAAGCAATCGGTGCTTCTCTCCCATCTGGCAGGGTATGACTTAGTATAGCTCCGATGCCAAATGGAGAGACATTGCAGGTTACCGTTAGTGGTAGGGTCTCACTGTCCTGGATGAGGACTGATTGTGATGTGAGGAGATCTTTTATGTTCCGGAAGGTGGCCTCTTCCCGCCTGCCCCAGGACCTAACGGACGTCTTGTTGAACAACCTATGCAGAGGTTCCACTGTTGTTGCCTTCTGTGGCAAAAAGACATTGTAGAAATTGATTAGTCCCAGAAAGGCTTGTAATTCTGCCTTATTTTGAGGTCTCGGGGCATCCTTTATTGCTTTTATTTTTTTGTGGGTAGGGTGGATTCCGTATTTGTCTACGAGATATCCCAGGAATTCAACCTTTTAAGTGTATAACTGGCATTTTTCTTTTTTAACTTTAAGTCCTGCATTTTTAAATTTTTGTAGGACTTCTCTGAGTCTGTTTCTCAATTGTCTTTTGTCTTTGTCCGCTACCAACACATCATCAAAATATGGCACGACTCCCTTAATTCCTTGGAGTAACCATTCCATTAAACTCTGGAATACCCCTGGTGCCACACTGACTCTGAATTGGAGCCTTTTGCACCGGAAAGCCCCCCCTGTGGGTCATGATAGTTTCCACTTCCTCAGTTTCAGCATTGATGGGTAGTTGTTGATATGCTTGTGCCAAATTGAGCTTCGCAAAGACTTTTCCTCCCCCGAGTGAGTGTACCATCGGGACTGGGTATGCACTTTGTTGCAGTGCATTGTTAAGTGTCGCTTTATAGTCCCCACAAATTCTCATGGACCCATCTGGTTTGATTGGGGTGATTATTGGGTTCTCCCAGTATGCATGATCTATTGGTTCCAGGACCCCTTGTGCGATGAGCTTATCTAATTGTTCGTCTATTTTTGGTTTGAGTGAGAATGGAACTCGTCTTGGTTTGAGACGGATGGGGGCAATATTGGAGTTCAAGCTAAATGATATTGGGGACCCCTGGTACTTGCCTAATTGTCCATCAAGCACTTCTTGGAATTCCTTCATCAGCTCCTCTTCCCAGTCTGTTTCCTCGACATGGTTGATGCCCATCACCTCAATTCCTAATGGCGTGAACCATTCCAAACCCAGCAGGCGTGGGCGGTCTCTGTCAACAATAGTGAGTGGAAGTACTTTTCCATGTCTTTTGAAGGTTACATGGAAGTGTCCAATTCCTATTATGGGGATTCTGTTCCCCTGATAGTCTTGAATGGTGAGTTTCTGGTTCTCCAGCTCTTGTTTCTGTAAGCTGGGCACTAACCTCTTAATCATGTCTCAGGAGACCATGGAGAGGTATGATCTGGAGTCCACCTCCATTCTGCATGGCCTGCCTTCGATGCTGACCTGCATGTGTACTTTTCTTGCGTCTGAGTTGTCTGAATGGCCGATTGTGACCGTTTGATGAGTTTCCTCCCATCATCTGGTTTCGCTGAGCTGCTTGCTTCGGTTTTCGCGGTTCCATCGGTTCTCTGTGAATCTGTCGCAGTTTCTGGGAGGCATGTTGTCGCGTCATCTTGGGCTGAAGTTCTTCTTGTTTCTGCAGACCTTGGCGATATGCCCCCATTTTTCACAGTACCAGCGAATGGCATCTAAAAACCGGCTCTCAGAACGGGGGTGGTCGCTGCCACAACCGGCGCACTGGAAACCCAAATTCTGACTTCTCCACTGGTCTCACTCTGTGGATCTCCTCTTCCTCATTGTTGGTGTTGGGTGATAGATTGACATCCTTGTGGTGCACCGTTGTTGCTTTGTGACCAGTTTCAGTTCATTTTTCGGGAGATGTGTTGGTCTCCGATGTTGTTTGCTGGTCCCTTGCATTCATTTGTTGCATATTGGCTGCTGATTTCTTCGTGGCTTCGGCTGCAGTAGCTTCAGCAATGGCTTCGGTAACTGTAATGTCTGTCTGAGCCATTAGCCTGCTCTGGAGCACAGGGTCTCTGAGACCGAGGACCACGTGGTCCCTCAGAGCCTCATCCATGTCTGAAAAGCCACACGCACCGCCAATGTTCCTCAATGCTGCCATGAAATCCCCGATGCTCTCTCCGTCCTTTTGATCCCGATGGTAGAATTCGTGTTGCCAGATCAGGTTTGGCATGGCTAGGGCATAGTGGTTCTGCAGTAATCGATCGAGATCTGGCCAAGTCATCTCCTTCACGTCCTCTGGCTTGGCCAACGCTTTGGCCATCTTGAATATGGCTGACCCGCAGCTCTCTTTTGGTGGTCGTTTGCATCCTTGAGATTGTTGCTCTCGAGGAACATGAGGAATCTTTTGATGTAAGATTCCCAGTCCTTAGTTGCCTGATCGAATGGTGCGGGTGGCGAGTTGCTGCTGGCCATCTCATTGGTTGTTCAGCTCGGTTGCCACGTGCCCGACTGGTCTCTTTGTCTCAGAATCCCACCTTTGTCGCCAGTGTAGAAGTGCGGGAAATCAGGAGACAGGAGAGCAGAGTAACTTCAGCTCTTTATTCAAGGTATAGATCTGTGTAGCCTTTAGCGAGCTGCGGCAGCTCTTCTTATAGAGCTCGCCGGCGGCTCTCACCCAATGACAGCTTTCTGAATCTCCCACGATCGGTTCATCCAATCATGGGAGATTCCTTACTAACTAATCACCGTCGTGCGTCTCGGCCAATCACAGTGCAGTTCATTTCAGCCAATCAGGTTAAGGTATTACAAGAATGTTAATATGTAACACTTTGAAAATGACAGTTAGAAAAACTGAAGCCTACCTGACAATGATGAGAATCTCCAAACAGAACTAGCAGGTCTTTTGGGGAATCTAAGGATGAGATCTGTTTCAATGACTCCCGTTCACCTGCACTCGATGCAGTTACCTCCTTCTGCAGAGAAAGAGGAACTAAGCTGGACCAAGCTACAAACTTTCTTAGAAAGAAAAAAAAATGTGTCATACCCATCTCTGACTTTTGCTACTTAAAGTGTTATCGCACACATGATACAAAGAAAGTGCTTGAAGATATGGTCATTTCAGAAGGTGATAGGAGTTTTATGTTCATGAATTGAGATTTGGTTTTTGTGTGGTGAATAATCTGAACAAATTTCTTGTGGCTTGGAGATCACTTTTCTCTGAGTTCATACATTATGCTAAGCCAAAGTTTGACTGTGGTTTGTAAACAAGCCATGCTTATTAGATCAGCATATTCTGTGAAGCCAGAAAACGAAGGTTAATGCCATCTACTCTGGTTAAACACTCTGTGTGAACTCTCCTAGGTGGTTTTAGAGAGATCACATGCTTTGGTTGGTGTTGTCTTAAAAGACAGTGTTCATTGCCTCCCAGACTATAGATAAATAAGTCACACCAAAGGTGGAGATAAAATCCATTTTATTTTTTCCACTTAGGGAATCCCAAATCAAAGGACCAGAGATGAAAATTTCCAGCATTTTTATGTATATGCTTGCAAAAAAAGCATCATCTGATTTTCGAGATTATCAAAGCAAACACAATTTATCAGTAATTTCTTATCAGTACAGCAAGCATTTTTGATATCTGATATATCTGATGGAGGCAGGAAAAGCAAACTTCAGTCATGCCTGTCATTTGCCTGTCATCAATTGCCTGTTTTTCCTGCAGCATCACAGCTGTAGGCCTTTAAATGACAGAGCAACAGGATATCTGTCACTTCAGCTTTGTTATGTGAACATTGTTCTCAGAAGGAACGTCGAAGGCCATTTGAAATATTACAATGGCTGAAAAGTACAAAATGGCAGCATATTGGCTCATCAGTGTCATGGTCCAGTTGGAGCTTCCATGTATACTCTTCAAGGGCAGTCTCATGTAAGATATCTTTGGTTTCTTCAAGGCCTTTTTTATCTCTGAGATAATCTGAATTTATTTGGGAATTCTTTAGCTTCAATTTAGCATCTTAAATGTACAAGAAGTTTCCATCATATAAAACCCTGAAAATATTTATCACAATTGTAGGACATTGTCTCAAGTCACAGAAATATTGAATAAATAGAATGGGTTTTTTTCCACTTCTGTGAGATGACCATGTTTGGTGAAATATCTCTTCATTACAGTTTAACATCCTCAAGACGAATGGCCTTTCACCAGCATCTCAGACCAGAACAAGGGAAGTATTAATACCACTCTATAAAGCCTTGGTAAGACCACACCTAGAGTACTGCATCCAGTTTTGGCCACCACATTATAAAAAAATGTTGAGACTCTAAAAAAGTAAAATACAGAGAAGAAAAACTACAGAGAAGAGCAACCAGGGTAATTAGGGAACTGGAGGCTAAAACATACAACAAATGATTGCAGGAACTGGGATTGGCTCATCTAATAAAGAGAAGGACAAGGAGAGACATGATAACAGTCTTCCAATATTTGAGGGGTTGCCACAGAGAGGAGGAAGGGGTCAAGCTATTTTATAAAGCTCCTATAGGCCAGACAAGGAATAATGGATGGAAACTGAACAAGGAGAGATTTAACCTGGAAAAACGGAGAAACTTTCTGACAGTGAAAACAATCAACCAATGGAACAGCTTGCCCTTGGAAGTTGTGGGAGCACCATCAGTTGAGACCTTCAAGAAGAGATTGGACTGCCATTTGTCAGAAATGGTGTAGGGTGTCCCGCTTGGGTGGGGGGTTGGACTAGATGACCTACAAGGTACCTTCCAACTCTGATTCTCTGTATCTGTGTCTACCCTCCCAAGTCAGATGAAAAAATCAACCTAGACAATTCTCTTCACAATATGTCTTCAGAATTCTCGATCTACCTCTCTTAAAATTCTATTCAGGAGCCAGAACAATGTGTTCAAGGAGATTGAACCCTAGACATAAGATAATCACTTTAAAGTATAATCTCAGTCATGTTGACTCAAAAAGATATCCTGTTGATCCAGTAGCAATTACTCCCTTCACAATATGTAAAAGTTTACTAGCAAATGAGTATTCTAACTCTCTGCATAACCCTTGAGCTAAAGCTCTATGTCATGGACCTCAATTCTGGAATAGTTGTATCATTCTGATATTTTTCTGGTATGGTTCTTGATACCTAAAGGCCCTGTCCCACTGGCCGATGGACGCAAAATGTATGCATAAAGGATACAGCGGACGAGCAAAATTTCGGGGGTGGCTCCATCCATTGTCATCCGCTCCAAAAATTGGTGAAAATTTGCATAAACAGAACAGAAAAGAACGGAAAAGAATGGATGGGGGTAGCACGTAGCGGGGATGTTAAACGGATGTTCATAGGAAGCCTAGTGGATGAAAGCAGATGGAAGTGGATGACACATCCACAAGGGTTCTGGGGGAGAATTGCGAAGCGGACGCATAGCGGAAGGGGCGATGCATAGCGGATGACGCGGATGCATCATGGAGGAAGAAAAGCGGATACATAGTGGATGTATATCAGATGCAAAGCATTCACTGCACATGCGGGGAGTATGAATTGCGTCAGCTCTGTGGATATAAAAGGATGCAGCTCGCACACAGTCAGCATTCAGAGGAAAGAAGTGCTGCCACATACATCTTCGAATAATGCCATGGTTTGTTAGTCAGGGAAAAAGAGAAGGCCCGTGCCTACTCGTGCCAGCCCTGGCAAGAAGAACAGAACCACCATCCCACCCACTGGCACTGACTCTGAAGCTTCTGGTGCTTCTCCTGCTGCTGCTGCTGGTGGTGCTATAGGTGTTGCTGTTTCTCCTGTTGCTGCTGCTGCTGCTGCTGCTGCTGCTGCTGCTGCTGCTGCTACTGCTGCTGCTGCTGTGGTGGACCAACCCCAAGGCCCTCAAAGTCCTGCTGCTCAAGCCCCTGAAGGCCCTGCTGCTCCAGGCCCTGCCAGAGGGAGGAAGAGGCAAGGGAAGCAGAAGGGAGAAAGGAAACAGTACACTATTTCCAAGGAGCATGAGGATGAGGTGCTGGAATGGCTGAGGAAGAACGAGTACCTCTGGAGAAAGGGCCACAGACTGTACCGTGACACCAAGAAGAAGCAGGAAGCTTGGAGAGACAAGGCAAAGAGCTTGGGCTACACTGCAGATGTACTCCTGGGATGGTGAAAGCACATGCACACCTGGTATGGCAAGCAACACCTCAAAAAATCTGGCTAGGCCACTGTCAAGCTCACTGACCGGGAGATGTACGTCATGGCCAAGTGCAGGTTCCTGGAGGGTGAGGTCCGCCACCGAGGAGCAGCCCCTCTGACACCCCTCTCCCTCAGACAGCCCACAGACAGCCAGTCCTCTTCCAGCCAGGAGCCAGCTAGCCTATCCAGGCAGGTGTCTTCAGAGGCCCCGACGGCAGAGACCCCCCGACAGCTGCACACCCGATGCCGGAGGACTTGGAGGATCCCCTGTCACAAATGGAGGAAAAAGCGGCAGCCACCAGAGAGCAACGCACCCCCATCCCCACCCCCAGCTCCAGAAGATGCAGGCAGAGAGGCAGACTGGAGGGGCAGAGCCACACTGTCCTGTTGGAGATCAGGGACACAATGAAGACCAGCACAGAACTGTTCTCTCAGCTTGTCCACTTGGACAGAGGATCCTCCAGCTGCCACACTTTCATCACCTACGTGAGCCACACCTTGAGGGATATTCCTGAGGCCCAGTACCAGGTGATGAAGGAAAAGATCACAGCACTTCTGCACAACCCTCAAGGCCCAGCTGAAGCTGCTCTGACCCAGTCCAGGTCTGCTCCTCCACCCCAGGAAATGTCACAGCCCTTCCATGGCTTTCAACAGCCCCTCACCTACCAAGGCTACGACTACCAGGACTTCCCACAGCAGAAGCAGAACTTCCCAGTCCAGGTCCAGGTTCATCGTGTGCCACAGATGCCACACATCACCCAGCTGCAGACCAGACAGCCCCACTACACTCCTCCTTCCTCCACCCCATAGCCAAGCCCGTCAACGGACAATCTGTCATCAGGATTTGGCCTGACATCAAAAGTCCTTGATGAAGGGCATCTCAACCTCACGGGACTGAGTCAGCTCTCTGAGATCTTCCTGAACACACCATCCCCTGTTGTACTCTCAGGGCCAAGCACCCCAATGGCACCTCAGACCAGCACTCAAGCCACAGCCACCTCCACAGTCCCTGCCCGCTTTACAGCTGAGACCATGGACATGATTCAGAGTGACTGAGAATAGTGTCAGAGACTGAGTTGTTATTTGTGCACTTTATCTTTGCTTAAGACACTTTACTTGGTTCATTTTGGTTTTTTAATAAAGTCATACAGTTTATTTAAGACACTGATTAATAAAGGTTATCTTTGCTTCACACACTTAGTTAATTTTTTTTTACTTAATAAACTGTTGGTGAAAACTTTGAAAAAATGGTTAAGCCTTTGCATGCTTGTGGGATAGATAAGGACAGTTGTGGGATAGAGAAGGATAGTTGTGGGATAGATAAACCTCCAATGCAAGCATTGTGGGACTGTATGGTCCATGCCCTCAGCTGCCACACATATGGACCTTTTGTATCAATAACAATTTATTCATTGATCAACACATTTTAAAATAAACAAAGCTTTTTATTAATGCCCTATTCATTATAGGACCACTCAACATACATGGCACAATCTCATAAGTGTTATGCCACAGCTTCAAGGAAACATCCATTAACCATTTATCATCCTGTCTTGCCACTCCACTGCTCCAGCTGGGGAGTTGCACCAGTGTCTCAGTAGGTTGCGCAACTTCTTTCCTTCATGTAAAGCTCTGTTGGTGCCTTGTACATCCACAGTGTCTATCAGGTTTCGTCCTTGCCTCCATTCACCAGGCTCCATGTCCCCATTCCCTTGTTGATGGTCCACAATTCTGTTCTGCAACACTGGGTAGTGGTTGCGCATGAGATTGTGCAGGATGCAGCAAGCCTCCACAATGATCCTCACAGTCTGTGGGTCTGCATGGTGGTGAGAAGTATCTGGAATCTGTTGGCCAGGATGCCAAAGGCGTTCTCCACCACCCGTCTTGCCCTGGATAGCCTGTAGTTGAAGATCCTCTCTTCATGGGTGAGATATCTTCAATTGTATGGCTTCATGAGGTAGGTTCTGAGGGAGAATGCGTAATCACCCACGATGAAGTAGGGCACATCTTGTGTGTCATTGGGTATGGGGCCTGGATCTGGAAAACCCATGATGAAGTTGCATTCCAGCCCATCCTTGAGGTCACTTGCATTGTATACCTGGCTATCTGAAGCTGACCTGTTACCTGAAGCATTGATTTAGATGAACTTATAGTCAGCATCAACCATGGCAAAGAGGATGATACTGAAGAAGCCCTTGTAGTTGAAATAAGTGGACCCTGAGTTGGCTGGAGCTTTGCAGGCCATGTGCTTCCCATCTATGGCTCCAACGGTGTGGGGAAAGTTCCACCTCTGATACCACTTTTCTGCAACTTTCCTCCAGGCTTGCTCAGTGGTAGGGCACTTGAGGAGCTCCTCCACGTATTCTTCAATGATGGCCTGTACCACTTCTCTGACCACTTTGCTGATGCTGTTGTGTGGCACCTTCCACGCATACTGCATGTTTTTGTATGTGGTTCCAGAGGCCAGGTGGCACAGAGTCAGTGCCACCTTCAGTCCAGGGTCTAGGCTGGGCCGGAGGTTGGTGCTAGGCTTGGTCAACCTGGGTCTCAGACATTGTTCAAGTTCGTCAAACATGGCTGGTGGCATCCTCATGAAGTGATGGAATGCACTTGGGCCTTCATTCCTCAGCTCCACCATCAGCTGGTCATACAGTCCAAACTCCATTCTTCTCATGATCCATCCTCAGACTCACACAGCTCTTGGACGTCTCCTTCTTCTCCTTCTGTGTAAAACTTGATACAGTCTGAACAGGTTTTGGTTCTGGTGATGAATGAGCGCAGCTATCATATGGACTGTGTCATCATCCATGGTGGAGAACAATTGATGATGTGGAAGAGCAAGACTAAGGGTGAAGAGGTGTGTTCACCACGGCTGCTGGACTCATACTGAGATTTTCTCCCCCTTTTTATAGGAAATATAGATTTTCCGTTAGGTGTCCTTCTACATACTCTAGACATACTCCAGAGATCCTAAATTTTCAAGATACATCCCAGATACAAAATTTTTGTCCATTTTCATCCTTTATATATAAGATGCATCCGCTTACATCCATTCTATTTCCGTGCTACTAACGCGTGTACCTTTCGTTTCCTCCCTCTTTCCATTTTCAGCTGCAGTGGATGTGAGTTGAGGAGGTGGCCAGAGGATACAGCGGACATTTAACGGATGATAACGGACATAGAACTTTTGTTGCTCGTATATGTCGCGGATGTACATCGTACGCGGCAGAAAGTTCATCCGCTCAAAAAGTTTTGTGCAGCTCAAAACCTCTTGGGTGGATGAAATCTCAGTGGACGGATGCTGGAGGGCTAGAGCGTATGAAACACATATGCAGTGAGTACACAACGAATGCATAGCGTTTTCCAACGAATGGCAAGCTTTTTAAAATGTTTTAAATCCTCTTTGCATCCATTGGTGCAGTGGGACATGGGCTTTATTTGTAGCAGTGGAGAAAATTTTATTTTTTTTTTGCTTCCCAAATCTTTCTCCAATCTTCAAGATGAACTCTGACAACATATTTTTTGAGAGAAACAAAAGGTTTTTATGTTTTATTTTTGTAGCAATAAATGCATTTTTGCAGCCAAGTGATCTGCAGCATTTACTGTAGTATACAAAATAAAAGTATACCTTTGGTACCTTCTTTCATTCTGGGTGGACATGCTCCAAAGCAAAAAAATACTGGAAGAGTTAACTAAAAACAAAATGGGTTTTGTCCGGAATTATTCCTTTTAGGAATAAAAAAAAAAAAACTACAACAGAAAGACAAAGTATCTAAAGGGCCTGTCACATAGGCCGACGGATGCAAAACGTATGTAAAAAGGACACAGCGGATGAGAAAATGTTCCATCCATTGTTTTCTGCTCTCAAAAGTGCCCTGAATTTGCATAAGCAGAGTGGACAACAACAGAAAGGAATGGACGGGAGGAGGACGTAGCCAGGATGTTAAGCGGATGCTCCATGGAAGCCTAGAGGATGGAAGCGGATGGAAGCAGATGGCACATCTGCGGGGCTTCTGGGGGAGCAAAGCGAAGCAGACGCACAGTGGAAGGGGCGGATGCGGAGCGGATGCCGAACGGATGACATGGATGCAGAGCGCAGGCCTAGCGGATGCCTAGTGCTTCCCATCTATGGCTCCAATGGTGTGGTGGAAGTTCCACTTCTGATACCACTGCTCTGCAACTTTCTTCCAGGCTTCTTCAGTGGAGGGACACTGTAGGAGCTCCTCCAGGTATTCTTCGATGATGGCCTGCACCACTTCTCTGACCCCAATGCTGATGGTGTTGTGTGGCACCCTCCAGGCATACTGCATGCTCCTGTACGTGGTCCCTGAGGCCAGGTGGTGCAGAGTCAGTGCCACCTTGAGTCCAGGGTCCAGGCTGGGCCAGAAGTTGGTGTTCTGCTTGATCAACCTGGGTGTCAGACGCTCCACAACTTCGTCAAACATGGCTGGCGGCATCCTCATGAAGTGATGGAATGCACGAGGGTCTTTGTTCCTCAGCTCCACCATCAGCTTGTTGTACAGTCCGTACTCTGCTCATCTGGTGATCCATCTTCGGACCCAGACACTTCATGGCCACCTCCTTTTCTTCCCGTAGAACAGGTGAAAGAGCCTGTAGATGGCTTCGCACTGTTGTAGAACAATGGTGGCTACCAAAAGGAGTATGTGACAATCCATGGTGGAGATGACTGGATGCTGTGGAAGAGCAAGAGCCAGATGAAGGCTGAAGAGGTCTGCACAGCAGGGCTGCTGGACTGAAAGTGAGATCCAGGTGAGTTCCTCCCCCTTTTATAGGAAATATACGTTTTCCGCTAGGTGTCCTTTTGCATCCTCTATGCATCCTGCAAACATCCTAAATATCCTAGATACGTCCCCTATGCGAATGTTTTTTCCGTTTTAATGCTTTATATGCGAGCTGCATCCGCTTTCATCCTTTCTCTGTCCGTGCTAGTAACGCTGTGTGTCCGTTCCGCCTCCGTTTTGCTTCCTCCCTGTGTCTGTTTTCCACTGGAGCGGATTTGAGTTGTGCAGATGCGCAGCAGATGCCTAGCGGATATAACGAATGCGTTATGGATGATGATGGATGTAGAACGGATGTTCCCCATATGCGTTGTGGATGCAGAACGGATGCGTTGGATACATTTTCCACTCAGAAAGTTTTGTGCAGCTCAAAACTTTTTGAGTGGATGAAATGTCAGTAGACGGATGCTGGACGGATAGAGAGGATGAAAAATGGACGCATTGAGTACAGAACAAAAGCATTGCGTTAACCAATGGATGACAAGTGTTTCTCTCCGTTTTACATCCTCTTTCTATCCATTGGTGCTGTGTGACTGGGGCTTTAGACTACATATATTAACAGCAGCAAGAATTTCATATGCTCAGTACTGGAAGAAAAATTCCATACCACCTGAAGGCTTAATAATAATAAAAAAATTATAGTGTGTGGAAATAGATAAATTAACTATGGTATTAAAACAGAAAACAGACACAGAATACAATGCAGTATGGGAAACATGGTTTGTTTGGATTGACAATAGATATAAGAATAGAAAATGTAAATAATGTATATAATACATAAGAGGGTATGAAAGTATTGTGTATGGTAAGTTTTGATTGTACTCATAACTGTATATATAATGTCACAGCACTGATTAATAACTATTGGTATTATGTATAAATGGAAAAAACTCAAGAAAACATTTTTTTCATACATACACACACACACACACACACACTTTTACAGAGGGATTGAAATTCTGTTTGTAGCTTTCTCTGTGCTTTCAGGAGCTTCATCTTCTCTGAAGACTCTTTGAAAAATGACCTTGATGCTCTCCCAAATCTGAGCTCTTTTCTTTCTCCCAACCAAAAAATAGATGGCTGGATTAATGCTGCTGCTTAGGATAGCACCTTTATTTAAGTACATTTCTTATCCAGGAAATTGTCTCCAAGGAAGCAAGTTAGTAAACCTAATAATGAACACATAGATATTTATTTGCAGAGTAAGAATAAGGAAACAGAGAAGAGTAATTAAGATCATCACTAACAGTAGTCCACGTTTGATCTGTCAAGTAACCAGATCACAATTCCATTTAATGGGGTTCCAATACAGCAGATGCCCTGATGTCAAAAAGGAGTACATTGAAAATAAAAGTTAGAAAAACTGAAGCATACCTGGTGATGATGGGAAGAACCAGAACAGAAAGACACAGAACCAGCAGTTCTCTTTCAGAATTTAAGAATGAGATCTTTTTCAGTTGACTCCACTTCATGTGGTTAGTTCCTCCTTCAGAGACAGAGGAATTGAGTTGGAACAACTGCAAACCTTCTTAGCAAGAAAAAAACTTGTGTCATATGCATCTCTGAATTTTGCAACTTAAAGTTGCCCAACAAGATGTCAAGGAAATGCTTGAGGATGCCATCATATCAAAAGGTGATAAGAGGGTTTTTTAAATAATTTTTTACTTTTTATACGTAAATATTTTTGAATAAAGTATTTTGTCCAAGTCTGTTATTTACAAAGAAACCATATCTAGCACTATAAAAATATTGTCCCATTTTCTAATAAGAATACTTATCATATGATATAATATTATAGTTATACATCATATCTGTTTTTAATAAAAACATTCATTGTTTTATTTCTCTAACTTCTACCCCTTGTCTTTAACCAATCATAGAATTTATTCCATATCAAGTAGTATTCTGAGTCTTCTTTTTCTTTTATTTTTAAGGTTAATCTGTCCATCTCAGCACATTCTAAAATGTTTCTAATTAACTCCTCATCTGGCGGGGTGTTCTCATTTTTCCAGAATTTTGCATAGCGAATCCTTGCTGCTGTCAGGATATGTAAATTTAAATATGCAGATCCTTTTTCATAACCCTCTGGGATTATGCCCAGAAAATATACTTCTGGTTTCCAATCTATCTTCTGTTTAATTATTATTTCCAGCCAGAGAAGGTGATTCTGTTTAACACATGAAAATAATTTCACTTGGGAAATTGCCTTTGACATATCAGATCTGTTTCTAAATAAATCAATTGGAGACAAATGTCTTGGAGTGATTTATATCATGGATACTTTCTGGATGCATTACACATTTAATAAGAGAACCATAGATTACAACTTGGAAAAAAATCAAAGGCAAGCACTATATGGAAATCCCACGATGGCTGTCAACCATGGAAGCCATAATACATCCAAATAGATAAGACCTATGGAAAATGGTAAGCTATGAAGAATTATTAGATAGTCAAGGAAAATTAAAATAAAACCAAGAACTGAAGGAAAATGGAATCATAATTGACTAGTGGCCATATTTGCAAATTCAAAATAAATATAAAAGATATTTAAAAGATTTTGGATTTGACAAAGGGCAGAACCACTTAGATAATATACTAATGGGGCTGAAACAAAAACTTATAACTAAACTATACAAATATTTATTAGGTTTCAAAATGGAAGAGGAAATAGTCAAAAGCACAATGATTGGATGGGCACAGAATTTTGGACACACTATAGAATTAGAGGAATGGGAGAAAATGTGGAACATAAATTATAAGTTAACGGTATCTGCAGCATACAAAGAAAACAAAATATGTATAAAATGTTTTATAGATGGTATTTAGCTCCAACGAGATTGGCAAAAATGTACCCCAACAGGAGTCCCAAATGTTGGAAATGTAAAAAAGTTGTTGGTAGATTTTATCACATGTGGTGGTTATACCCCGAGACCAGGACTTACTGGATTTAAATTAAAAATTGGTTACAAGAGATCACTGGGCACCAGACTAAGCTCAGACTGGAAACCCTCCTTTTGAGAATAATCAAAGAAAGATTATTGAAAGAAGTAAAATACTTACTGTTACATATTACAACAGCTGCCAGAATAGCCTTTGCACAGGTATGGAAAACACTAAATCCCCCTAATGAAGGACTAATAATACACAAAGTAACAGAAGGTGCTGAGATGAATATGCTAAAAATGAAATTGAAAGAAAAAGACAACTCTGAATTCTTTACAATTTGGAATAATCGGTATAAATGGCTAACAAACAGAACTAAAGCCCATGTCACACTGAACCAACGGATGCAAAGAGGATGTAAAACGGACAAAAAAGTTTGCCATCCGTTGGAAAACGCAATGTACTCACTGCCTCCGTTTTGCTTCCTCTCTATCCGTCCAGCATCCATTTATTGACGTTTCATCCGCTCTGAAAGTTTTGGGCTGCCCAAAACTTTTGCGCGGAAAATGTATCCAGTTCGTCCATTCTGCATCCGCTACGCAACCGCTATGCATCCGTTACGCATCCGCTATATCCGTTAGACATCCACTACGCATCCGCGCAACTCCATCCGCCCGGACATGGGGAGGAAGCGGAATGGACGCAGAATGGATGCAGAACGGATGCCTAGCGGATGCAGCATGGAAACAAAGCATTTAAAACAGAAAAAATGTTTGCAGAGGGGACCTATCTCGGATATTAAGGATGTCTACAGGATGCCTAGAGGATGCCTAGAGGATGCCTACTGGAAAACCTATATTTCCTATAAAAAGGGGTATCAACTCATCTGCATCTCACTTTCAGAACAGCAGCCCAACGGTGCAGACCTCTGCAGCCTTGATCTGACTCTTCCTCTTCCACAGCATCCAGTCATGTCCACCGTGGATTGCAACAAAGTCCTTTCGGCAGCCACCATCGTTCAGCAACAGCGCGAAGCCATCTGCAGGCTCTGTGAACTCTACTGCGAGAAGAAAAAGAGGCAGCCAAAAAGAGTCTGGGTCTGAAGATGGTTCACCAGAAGAGCAGAGGACACACTGTACAACAAGCTGATGGTGGAGCTCAGGAACAAAGACACTCAGGCGTTCCAGAACTTCATGAGGATGCCTCCAGCCATGTTTGATGAAGTTGTGCAGCGGCTGACACCCAGGTTGACCAAGGCAAACACCAGCTTCCGGCCCAGCCTGGAACCTGGGCTCAAGGTGGTACTCACTCTGCGCCACCTGGCCTCAGGGACCATCTACAGGAGCATGCAGTACGGCTGCAGGGTGCCATCCAACACCATCAGCATTGTGGTCAGAGACGTGGTGCAGGCCATCATCAAAGAATACCTGGAGGAGCTCCTCCAGTACCCCTCCACTGAAGAAGGATGGAAGAAAGTTGCAGAGCAGTGGTATCAGAAGTGGAACTTCCCCCACACCGTTGGAGCCATAGATGTCAAGCACGTGGCCTGCAAAGCGCCAGCCAAGTCGGGGTCCACTTATTTCAACTCCAAAGGCTTCAACAGCATCATCCTCTTCGCCATGATCGATGCTGACTACAAGTTCATGTATATCGATGCTTCAGGCAACGGCTCATCTTCAGATGCCCAGGTATACAACGCCAGTCACCTCAAGGAGGAGCTGGAACTCAACCTAATCGTGGGCTTCCCAGATCCAGAACCCCTGTTCAACGACACACAAGATGTGCCCTACTTCATCGTGGAGGATGACGCCTTCTCCCTCACAACCTACCTCATGAAGCCCTACACTTCCAAACTCCTCACTCGGTAAGAGAGGATCTTCAACTACAGGCTGTCCAGGGCAAGGTGGGTGGTGAAGAATGCCTTTGGCATCCTGGCCAACAGGTTCCAGGTACTTCTCACCACCATGCAGCATTGCCCAGAGACCGTGAGGAGCATCATGGAAGCTTGCTGCATCCTGCACAATCTCATGCGCACCCGCTACCCAGTCTTGCAGAACAGTCTTGTGGACCTCCAACAAGGCAATGGGGACATGAAGCCTGGGGAATGGAGGTAAGGGCAAAACCTGATCGACACTGAGGATGTGCAAGGCCCCAACAGAGCCTCACATGAAGCGAAGAAGCAGCGCAACCTCCTGAGACACTGGTGCAACTCCCCAGCTGGAGCAGTGGAGTGGCAAGACAGGATGGTAGATGCTTAATGGATGCTTCCTTCAGCCTGTCTCATCACACGGATGAGATTGGGCCATGTATGTTTGGTTGGCCTACAATGAACAGGGCGTTTAATAAAGAGTTGTGTTTATGTTGACATGTGTGGATAATTATTACATTATTATTGATAATAAAGGGCCATAGGTGTGGCACCTGGGAGGGTGGACCATACAGTCCCACTATGCTTTCACTGGAGGTTTATCTATCCCACTGCTATCCTAACCCATCCCACAGCTATTACCCATCCCACAGGTATCCTAACCCATGCCAAAGCTAATCCTTACCCATCCCACAAACATGCAAAGGCTTAAACCATTTCTAAAAGTTTCCACCAAGACTTTATTAAAAAAAAGAAATGAAGCAAGTGTGTGAATCATAAATATACTTTATTAACTACAAGCTATAAAACAAAAAAGAGTCTCTGGCACTCCTCTTGGTCGCTCAGTCTCAGGGGTGAAGGGTCCAGGTGCTGTGGAGGTGGCTGGTGCTGCAGTGCTTGTCATCAGTTCCTCCAGAAGCAGAAGCAGCAGAAGCCCCAGCCCCAGAAGAGCGAGCCCATGCTGCAGAAGCCCCAGCAGAACCAGAGTGAGGGCCAGGGGGTGGGATGGTAGCCCTGTCCCTCTTGCAAGGGCTGGCAGCAGATGGCTGAGGCTTGCTGTGCTTCCTTATGGTTGTGGGGTTTCTGGCTGGCAGGGAGGCTGGCAGGGAGGCAGGCACTAAGGCTGGCAGGAAGGCCGGCAGGGAGGCAGGCACCAAGGCTGGCAGGAAGGCTGGCAGGAAGGCAGGCAGGCACCAAGGCTGGCAGGCAGACATGAACTAAGGCTGGCAGGAAGGCAGGCAGCAAGGCTGGCAGGCAGACCGGCTGGCAGCAAAGCTTTCAGTCAGGCTGGCACCAAGGCTGGCAGCAAGGCTGGCAGGGAGGCTGGCAGCAAGGCTGGCAGCAAGGCTGGCAGTAAGGCTTGCAGGCAGACATGCAGGCAGGGCAGGCAAGGCAGTCGATGTGTCTGGCAGCAGGTCTTTCCTCTGAATGGCAACCTGCTTCCGAGATGCTTCCGTTATATCCGCGGTGTTGACACAATGCATCCTCCCCGCATGCGCAATTAATGCCAAGCATCCGTTAGGCTTCCGCTGTGCATCCGCTGTGCATCCGCTGTGCATCCGCTTCATCTGTTCGGCGTCCGTTCTGCATCCGCTGTATCTGTTCCGCGTCCGCTTTGCTGAGGTCCCCCGGAAGCCTAGTGGACGTGCCATCTGCTCTCATCCGCTTCCATCCGCTGGGCTTCCGTTCCGCATCTGCTTTGCATCTGCCCTGCATCCTCCCCCCGTCCGTGTTATCCGCTCTGGTTATGCAAATTTTTGCCCCTTCTGAGAGCGGATAACAACGGATGGAACATTTTGCTCGTCCGTTGTGTCCTTTTTGCATCTGTTGGGCAGTGTGACATGGGCTTAAGAAGTGAGACCAAAATTTTAATTGAATGAATCCTTAAGAAAGTAAAACAAAATTTTGTAAATTATATAAGATATAAGAATAGTAATTAACGTTAAAGTTATTATTTAGTAGTAGACAACTGTAATATAATGTATTATGATATTTACCAAAAACGTATATAGATGTCAAGAACATGATAACATGATGTTTTACAATGTAACAAAAGAAACTTAATAAAAATATATTTAAAAAAAACATTTTATGTAAATTGTTTTCCTGTGCCAAAGCCATCGCCAATTTATAGTTCCTATCCCATAGTTTTTGCCACTCTCTAATTCTATATTATAACCCAAAAAAATTGCCTAAACAATCATTGTTTCTTTGACTTGTTCCTCCTCAATTTTGTGCATCAATAGATAATTATATGTTTTTTTATCAGTTTTTCATCTGTCCCCATTATGACAGGAGTTTTAATGTCATGAATTGAGATTGGTTTATGTGGTGATTTTATGGTACAATAAATTAAAAGTTGATGTTACTTTTAAAAATCGTTTTAATTAGGCATGCCATCACTTAGAGTTGGAAATAGATTATTTCCTATATTGCCCTTAGGGGTGTCACCACAAAAATCTTATTTTAGATGGCAGATGATAGCCAAACAATCATGGATACCACAGGATGAGATCCTGCTGTGGGGTAATATGGATTTTAGACTTAAAATGAGAAAATAATTTAAAAAGGGAGGTTATACTTGTCTCTGGCTTTCAAATATGCAACTGCCTAAATGGTTTAAACTGGATTTTAAAAACTGTTTTTACAGATAATATGGAACTATTATGTACAAATGATAATAATTTTATTGTAAAATATTATAAATTGTTATTGCAATTTAATTGTGAAGACGAGTATGTGAAATATTGTATGGTTAAATGGGATAAAAATTTTGGTGATAATTTGCTTAATCAACAGAAACAAATCTGAACCTATTTGGGTATTTAAAAAATTGGAAATGGATATAAGAATGAAACCTGAAGCATTTAACATCCTGAAGACAAATGGTCTTTCAGCAGCATCTCAGACCCTCCTAAGTCATATGAAAAAAACTCAGCATGGACAATTATCTTCATAATATGTCTTCAGAATTCTTGATCTATGCCTCTTAAAATTCTACTCAAGAGCCAGAATCAATGTGTTCAAGGGAACTGAACTTTAGACATAAGATAACAGCTTTAAAGTATAATCTCAGTCATGTCTACTCACAAAGCAGAGGTGGTATTCAGCAGGTTCTGACCAGTTTTGGAGAACCGATAATGGAAATTTTGAGTAGTTCAGAGAACTGTCAAATACCACCTCTGACTGGAGATTTTATGGTCTCCTTCCGCTGCCATGGCCACCAAGCCACAACCACAGAACTGGTAGTAAAAGAATTTGTATCCCACCACTGTCACAAAGGTATCCTGTTGATCTAGTAGCAGTTACTCCCTCCACAAAATGTCAATGTTTAGTAGTAAATCTTGACAGACTTGAACACACTGGGCCCTATCTAACAAAACGAAATTCAACTTGATAAAAGTGAGGTTTTACACTTAGGCAAGGAAAAACAGTTGTATAGGTACAGGCTAGGCCACTGCTGTCAAAATTTTTACGGGTCCCTTGTTGATAATTGTGCTCACATTCATGAGCTTGCGCTTGCTTGCAAGCACCCAGAAGGCAATGCATGCTGGGACGCCCAAACCCCCTGCGCATGCACATGCAATCCTCCCGCAGCCCACTGAACGCTGTGCATGCACGCGTAATCCCCTTGCCGTGTACTGCATGTCTGTGCATGCAGGCGTGATTCCTCTGCTGCACACCATGGGTCTCTGCATCTGTATGTGAGATTCCCATCCACAGCGCATCTCTATGCATATGTGCGCAATTCCCACATCATGTGCCATGCATCTGCACATTTGTGCATGATCACACTCCCACATGCCTTGAATGATCACCCCTGCACACTCCCACATGCACAAATGATCACCCCTGTGTGCGATCCATTTGCACATGCATGCATGATCCCTTCATACACTGCACATCTCTGTACATATGCCTGTGACTCCCAACATGTGCTGCACATCTCTGTGCATATGCATATGTCTCCTGCATACCCTGCCCCCACCTCACGCATGCATGCCAGAACCTGACAATCAGCTGTCGGGCAGCAGCGCGTGCATGCATGCACAGTGAGGTTCTTCCAGGTGAGCTTTCATGTGCCGGGGGAAATGGCTCTGCATGCCACTTCTGGCACACGTGTCAACATTCCAGAGAAAATCCATTCCTTCAAGTAACTCCAAAACACACGTCATCTCAAAGTACTTTTACTGGAACGGTATCTGGCATATAATGGGGAAGTCCGAAACTGATATTTTCCCAGTTTCCCCACATCGTCCCAACCTACAATCCTCACCTTTTTTTCGTTAAGCCACTGTCACACTGCACCAATGGATGCAAAGAGGATGTAAAATGGACAAAAAAGGTTGCCATCCGTTGCAAAATGCGATGTACTCACTGCCTCCATTTTGCTTCCTCTCTATCCATCCAGCATCCGTTTATTGATGTTTCATCTGCTCCGAAAGTTTAGGGCTGCTCAAAACTTTTGTGGGAAAATGTATCCAATGCGTCTGTTCTGCATCCGCTACGCATCCATTCTGCATCCGTTACGCATCCGTTACGCATCCGCAATATCCACTAGACATCCGCTGCGCATCCGCGCAACTCGCATCTGCTCGGACGCATGGGAGGAAGCGTAACGGACGCAGAATGGATGCAGAATGGATACAGCACGGAAACAAAGCGTTTAAAAAGGAAAAAATGTTTGCAGAGGGGACCTATCTCGGATATTAAGGATGTCTAGAGGATGCCTAGAGGATGCAAAGGGACACCTATACTACCTATAAAAAGGGGGAGCAAGTCATCTGCATCTCACTTTCAGCCCAGCAGCCCAGCTGTGCAGATCTCTGCAGCCTTCATCTGACTCTTCCTCTTCCACAGCATCCAGTCATGTCAATCGTGGATCATAACACAGTCCTTTGGGCAGCCACCATCCTTCTGCAACAGTGCGAAGCCATCTACAGGCTCTGTGAACTCTACTACAGGAAGAAAAGGAGGCGGCCAAGAAGCGTCTGGGTCCGAAGATGGATTAGGAGAAGAGCAGAGTACAGACTGTACAACAAGCTGATGGTGGAACTCAGGAACGAAGACATTCAGGCATTCCAGAACTTCATGAGGATGCCTCCAGCCATGTTTGATGAAGTTGTGCAGCGGCTGACACCCAGGTTGACCAAGCAAAACACCAACTTCCAGCCCAGCCTGGAACCTGGACTCAAGGTGGCACTGACTCTGCACCACCTGGCCTCCGGGACCACGTACAGGAACATGCAGTATCCCTGGAGGGTGCCACACAACACTATCAGCATTGTGGTTAGAGAAGTGGTGCAGGCCATCATCGAAGAATACCTGCAGGAGCTCCTCCAGTGCCCCTCCACTGATGAAGGATGGAAGAAAGTTGCAGAGCAGTGGTATCAGAGGTGGAACTTCCCACACAACGTTGGAACCATAGATGGCAAGCACGTGGCCTGCAAAGCACCACCCAAGTCGGGCTCCACTGATTTCAACTACAAGGGCTTCTTCAGCATCGTCCTCTTTGCCATGGTCCATGCTGACTACAAGTTCATGTATATCGATGCTTCAGGCAAAGGCTCATCTTCAGATGCCCAGGTATACAACACAAGTGACCTCAAAGAGAGGCTGGAAGGCAACCTCATCATGGGCTTCCCAGATCCAGACCCCCTGCCCAACGACACACAAGATTTGCCCTACTTCATCGTGGGGGATGACGCCTTCTCCCTCAGACCCTACCTCATGAAGCCCTACACTTCCAGACTCCTCACCCGTGAAGAGAGGATCTTCAACTACAGGCTCTCCAGGGCAAGGCGGGTGGTGGAGAATGCCTTTGGCATCCAGGCCAACAGGTTCCAGGTACTTCTCACCACCATGCAGCATCTCCCAGAGACCGTGAGGAGGATCATGGAAACTTGCTACATCCTGCACAATCTCATGCGCACCCGCTACCCAGTCTTGCAGAACAGGCTCATGGACCTCCAACAAGGCAATGGGGACATGGAGCCTGGGGAATGGAGGCAAGGGCAAAACCTGATAGACACTGAGGATGTGGAGGGCCCCAACAGAGCCTCACGTGAAGGGAAGAAGCAGTGCAACCTCCTGAGACACTGGTGCAACTCCCCAGCTGGAGCAGTGGAGTGGCAAGACAGTATGATAGATGACTAATAGGTGCTTCCTTCAGCCTGTCTCATCACACAGATCAGACTGGGCCATGTATGTTGGAGGGGGGGGCTACAATGAACAGGGCATTTAATAAAGAGTTGTGTTCATGTTGAAATGTGTGGATCAATGATTACATTGTTATTGATAATAAAGGGCCAAAGGTGTGGCACCTGGGAGGGCTGACCATACAGTCCCACTATGCTTGCACTGGAGGCTTATCTATCCCACTGTTATCCTTACCCATCCCACAGCTATTACCCATCCCACAGGTATCCCTGCCCATCCCACTGCTATCCTAACCCATCCCACAAGCATGCAAAGGCTTAAACCAATTCTAAAAGTTTCCACCAAGACTTTATTACAAAAAAAAGAAATTAAGCAAGTTTGTGAATCAAAGATAAACTTTATTGAACAACAAGCTATAAAACAAAAATGACCCAAGTCAAGTGTCCAAATAAAGTCCACAGGTAGCCAGCTACCCAGTCTCTGGCACTCTTATTGGTCACTCGGAGGTGTGCCCAGTCTCAGGGCTGAAGGGTCCAGGTGCTGTGGAGGTGGGTGGTGCTGGAGTGCTGGTCTGTATCATCATTGGGGTGCCTGACCCCGAGAAGACAACAGGGGACGGTGTGTTGAGGAAGCTCTCCGACAGCTGGCTCAGACCCGCGATGCTGAGAGGTCCTTCCTCCATGCCATGGGGTGTCAGCCCCAGTACTGATGAGAGATGTACTGAGGCCAGGCTTGGCTGTGGGATGGAGGAAGGAGTAGTGTAGTGGGGCTGTCTGGTCTGCAGCTGAGTGAGGACTGGCGTGGGTGGCATCGCTGTCGTCGGTGGCATCATTGTCGTGGGTGGAATCGGTGGCAACAGTGTCGTCCGATGACTCTGTGCCTGGACTGGGAAGGGCTGCTGCCTGTGCTGCTGGACCTCCTGGTAGCCGTAGCCCTGGTAGGTGAGGGGCTGTGGGAAGCCTTGGAATGGGAGGGACATCACCTGGGGTGGAGGTGTAGGAGCAGACCTGGACTGGGTGGGAGCAGGTTCCTCTGGATCAGGAGGGTTGTGAAGCAGCTCGGTGATCCGGTCCTTCACCACCTGGTACTGGGGTTCCTCCATGTTCTTGAGGGTCTGGTTGACATAGGTGAGGAAGGGCTTGCGGTTGGAGGATGAGGAGTCGGTGCTGACCAGCTGAGAGAGGAGATCTATACTGGTGCGGATGGTGTCCCTGATCTCCAGCAGGACAGTGTGGCTCTGCCCCTTCTGCTGTCTGGCTCTCTGCCTTTCTGTGGAGACGGAGCTGGGGGGTGGTGGATGCGGCTACCACTGTGGTGGACTCGATGTCTCCTCTCTCCCACCACACCAGGGAGTCCTCCATGCGCTCCACCACGGTTACAACAGCTGTCCGTGGGTTCTCCGTCATGGCACGCTCCACAGAAATGTGCCTGGAGACAGGGACTGATTCTCGGCCGGAAGAGGACTGGGTCTCAGCAGGCTGCCAGAGAGAGAGGGTTGTGAAAGAGGCTCCTGGTGTTCCTCGGTGGCAGATCTCACCCTCCAGGAAGCTGCACCTGGCCATGACTTAGGTCTCTCTGTCCATCAGGTTAACCGTGGCCCGGCCAGATTTCTTCAGGTGCAGCTTTCCATACCAGGTGTGCATGTGCTTCCACCAGCCGAGGAGCACCTCCGAAGTGTAACCCATACTCTCCGCCCTCTCTCTCCAAGCAGCCTGCTTCCTTTTGTTGTCCCTGTACAGCCAGTGTCCCTTCCGCCACAGATAGTCATTTTCTCTCAGCCACTCCAGCACCTCATTCTCATGTTCCTCCTCGATGAATTGTTGCCTCCTCTCCTGTCCCCGCATATGCCTCTTCCTCCCTTTGGCAGGACCAGATGGGCCCTCATCAGAGGGGTTCCCAGGTGGTAGGGGCTGCTCCTCCACACCAGCAGCAGCAGCAGCACCAGCAGGATCATCATCATCATCATCACCAGCATGATCATCATCATCATCATCATCATCAGCAGCAGCAGCAGCAGCAGGATCATCATCATCAGCAGCAGCAGCAGCAGGATCAGCAGGACCAGGATCAGCAGCAGCAGAGTAAGCACCAGGACCCCCAGCAGCATCAGCAGCAGCAGCAGCAGCACCAGCAGGACCAGGAGCACGAGCAGGACGAGCAGGACGAGCAAGACCAGGAGCACGAGCAGTATGAGCAAGTCCAGGAGCACAAGCAGGACCAGCAGGACCAGTAGGACCATAAGCAGCTTCAGCAGAGTATGCAGCAGCAGAAGCACCACCGCCAGGAGCAGCTTCAGCAGAAGCTGCAGCACCAGAAGAGCGAGCCCGAGCAGCAGAAGCACCAGCAGAAGCAGAGTCAGGGCCAGGGGCCAGGAAGGTGGCCCTGTCCCTCTTGGCAGGGATGGCGGCAGGTTGTTGAGACTTTTGCTTCTTCCCCATGGTTGTGAGGTTGCTGGCTGGCAGGGAGGCTGGCAGGGAGGCTTGGAGTCACCGAGGCTGGCAGGAACGCTGGCACCAAGGCTGGCAGGAAGCCTGGCACCAAGGCTGGCAGGAAGCCTGGCAGGAAGCCTGGCAGGAAGCCTGGCAAGAAGCCTGGCAGGAAGCCTGGCAGGAAGCCGGGCAGGAAGCTGGGCAGGAAGGCAGCAGGCAGGCAGTCACCAAGGCTGGCAGGCAGACTGGCTGGCAGGGAGGCTGGAAGGCAGACTGGCAGCAAGGCTGGCAGAAAGCAGGCAGAGAGCAAGGCTAGCAGGAAGGCTGGCCAGGAGGCTTGGAGGCAGGCTGGCAGGAAGGCTGGCAGCAAGGCTTCCAGGCAGGCATGCAGGCAGGGCAGGCAAGGACTCGATGTATCTTGCAGCAGGTCTTTCCTCCGAATGCTGGCCACGTGCGAGCTGCTTCCCTTTATATCCACGTGGCTTACGCAATGCATCCCCCCCGCATGCGCAATTAACACTCGGCATCCGTTCGGCTTCCGCTGTGCATCCGCTAGGCTTTCGATCTGCATCCGCTTCATCCACTCTGCATCCGCTCTGCATCCGCTGTATCCATTCCGCATCCGCTTTGCTAAGGTCCCCCGGAAGCCTTGTGGATGTGCCATCCGCTCTCATCCGCTTCCATCCGCTGGGCTTCCGTTCCGCATCCATTTTCCATCCGCTCTGCGTCCTCCCCGCGTCCGTGTTATCCGCTCTGGTTATGCAAATTTTTGCCCCTTTTGAGAGCGAATAACAATGGATGGAACATTTTGCTCGTCCGTTGTGTCCATTTTGCATCCGTTGGGCAGTGTGACAGGGCCTTTATCGCCAGATCACATGTACCAATCCCACAGTAGGTTTTATTTTTCTCTGCGCCAGACTCTCTTGAACTATCATAATAATATATTTTGTCCAGTAAAAGCTACTCAATTTACATCAACCCCTCCCACATTCTTCTACTTTGTGGCAGTGATGAATTCCATAGATGGCAATGCATGCCATAGGTTCGCCATCACGGGGCTAGATAAAACCTCAAGATCTCCTATGAACCCTTTGATGATAGTATTTCATGGTTTTGTGGGATTAAGATAGTCTGGGACAGCAAGTCAGAACTTCATAAACATGAACATACACCGATACATTCATGGAAATGGGAAAATAAAATCTATTGCTAGAACAATATGGGGACTTTTTCATGGACCTTGTCATTCTGGAAAGGCACATGGAACCCCATAGTGCAGTCTTCAGAGGTTTCCTGTCCCACATCACTCCTATCATTCTTTAGGCAAGGAGAAGACATCATAAGTATGAGCTAAAAATAGAACAGAGGCAGAGGTGGGCTTGAAAAATTTTAGTAGAGGGTTCTCTGTACGGTTGCTGGGTGGGCGTGGCCATGGTGGGTGTGGCCTACTTCACCTCCAGCACCATGGCAGAGGGGGTGGCATTATTGCCCTTCCTGGCCTCTGAAGGCTTTCCTTCAGCCTCTGGGAGGGAAAAAACAGCCTCCCTGGGCTCCGAAGACTCTCGGGAAGCTGCAAACTGGCCCATGACTGTATTCCCACTCATGCTAGTAATACTATTCTAAATTTGCAGATGATACAACAGTGGTGGGACTTATCTCCACGGGGGATGAGTCTGCCTACTGAGATGAGGTGGACCAGTTGCTTTCGTGGTGTGGAGACAATAATTTGGTTCTCACTACCAATAAAACCAAGGAGCTTATAGTGGATTATAGAAGGAATAGATGAGACATCCAGCCCTTGCTTATCAATGGAGACTGAGTGGAGCAAGAGGCCAGTTTTAAGCTTCTGGGTGTTACCCTAAAAGAGGACCTGACTTGGGGTGCTCACATTGCAGCCCTGGTCAAAAGGACCCATCCCTCCACCTATTTGGGGGGGAGAACTATCAGGTGTTTTTCTCTATTACCAAATTGAGATTTCTGAAATCTCATTTTGGTGGAAATTGTTATGTATTGAATATATATATAGTTGTGTTAAGCTCTGCTAAAGTGAAACTAACCTTTAGATCAGAGGTGGTATTCAGCAGGTTCTGACCAGTTCTGGAGAACCGATAGTGGAAATTTTGAAGAGTTTGGAGAACTGGCAAATCCCACCTCTCATTGGCGCCACCCCCATCTATTTTCTGCCTCCCGAGTCCCAGCTGATCAGCTGGGTCTTCTTTTAGCCCATGTCACACTGCACCAACGGATGGAAAGAGGATATAAAATGGAGAGAAACACTTGCAATCCATTGGTTAACGGGATGCATCCGTTCTGTATTCACTGCATACGTTTTTCATACTCTCTAGCCGTCCAGCATCCATCTACTGAGATTTCATCCGGTCAAAAAGTTTTGAGCTGCATCAGTTCTACATCCGCTACGCATATGGGGAACATCTGTTATACGTCTGTCGTCATCCGTTACGAGTCCGTGATATCCGCTAGGCATCTGCTGCGCATCCGCGCAACTCAAATCTGCTCCAGCAGAAAACAGACACAGGGAGGAAGTGAAACAGACACGGAACGGACACACAGTGTTAGTAGCATGGACGTAGAAAGGATGAAAGCGGATGCAGCTCGCATATAAAGCATTAAAACAGAAAAAACGTTCGTATAGGGGACATATCTCGGATATTTAGGATGTCTGCAGGATGTCCAGAGGATGCAGAAGGACACCTAGTGAAAAATGATATTTTCTATAAAAAGGGGGAGAAATCACCTGGATCTTCCTTTCGGTCCAGCAGATGTGAGGTGCAGACCTCTTCAGCCTTGCTCTAGCTCTTGCTCTTCCACAGCATCCAGTCATCTCCACCATGGATCGTCACACACTTCTTTTGGTAGCCGCCATCATTCTACAATAGTGCGAAGCCCTCTACAGGCTCTTTCACCTGTTCTACAGGAGGAAAGGGAGGCATCCAAGAAGTGTTTGGGTCCAAAGATGGATCACTAGAAGAGCCGAGTACGGACTGTATGACAAGCTGATGGTGGAGCTGAGGAACGAAGACACTCATGTATTCTAGAATTTCATGAGAATGCCATCAGCCATGTTTAACGAAGTTGTGGAGTGGCTCACACCCAGGCTGACCACGGCAAACACCACCTTCCGGCCCAGACTGGACCCTGGGCTGAAGGTGGCACTGACTCTGCACCACCTGGCCTCCGGGACCACGTACAGGAACATGCAGTATCCCTGGAGGGTACAACATGACACCATCAGCATTGTGGTCAGAGAAGTGGTGCAGGCCATCATCGAAGAATACCTGGAGGAGCTCCTCTAGTGCCCCTACACTGAAGAAGGATGGAAGAAAGTTGCAGAACAGTGGTATCAGAAGTGGAACTTCCCCCACACCGTTGGAGCCATAGATGGCAAGCACGTGGCCTGCAAAGCTCCAGCCAAGTCAGGGTCCACTGATCACAAGTACAAGGGCTTCTTCAGCATCATCCTCTTCGCCATGGTCGATGCTGACTACAAGTTCATGTACATCAATGCTTCAGGCAATGGGTCAGCTTCATATGCCCAGGTATACAATGCCAGTCACCTCAAGGAGGGGCTGGAATGCAACCTCATCATGGGCTTCCCAGATCCAGACCCCCTGCTCAATGACACACAAGATGTGCCCTACTTCATCGTGGGGGATGACGCCTTCTCCCTCAGAACCTACCTCATGAAACCCTACACTTCCTGATGCCTCACCCGTGAAGAGAGGATCTTCAACTCTAGGCTGTCCAGGGCAAGGCGGGTGGTGGAGAATGCCTTTGGCATCCTGGCCAACAGGTTCCAGGTACTTCTCACCACCATGCAGCATCGCCCACAGACCGTGAGGATGATTGTAGAAGCTTGCTGCATCCTGCACAATCTCATGCGCACCTGCTACCCAGTGTTGCAGAATAGGCTCGTGAACCTCCAACAAGGCAATGGGGACATGGAGCCTGATGAATGGAGGCAAGGGCGAAACCTGATAGACACTGTGGATGTGCAAGGCCCCAACAGTGGTTCATGTGAAGGGAAGAAGCAGCGCAACCTCCTGATACACTGGTGCAACTCCCCAGCTGGAGCAGTGGAGTGGCAAGACAGGATGATAGATGATTAATGGATGCTTCCTTCAGCCTGTCTCATCACACTGATGAGATTGTGCCATGTATGTTGAGTGGCCCTACAATGAACAGGGCATTTAATAAAGAGTTGTTTTTATGTTGAAATGTATTGATGAATGATTAAATTGTTATTGATAATAAAGGGCCACAGGTGTGGCACCTGGGAGGGTGGACCAAACAGTCCCACTATGCTTGCACTGGAGGCTTATCTATCCCAAAGCTATTACCCATCCCACAGGTATCCCTTCCCATCCCACAGCTATTACCCATCCCACAGGTATCCCTGCCCATCCCACTGCTATCCTAACCCATCCCACAGCTATTACCCATTCCATAGGTATCCCTGCCCATTTCACTGCTATCCTTACCCATCCTACAAGCATGCAAAGGCTTAAACCATTTCTAAAAGTTTCCACCAAGACTTTATTTACTAAAATAAATGAAGCAAGGGTGTGAAGCAAAGATAACCTTTATTAATAACAAACTGTAAAAGCAAAATGACCCAAGAAAAGTGTCCTAAGCAAAGATAGAGATAGATAGCAACCCAGTCTCTGGCACTCTTCTCAGTCACTCTGAGGCATGCCCATGGTCTCAGGGGTGAAGGGTCCAGGTGCTGTGGAGGTGACAGTGGTTGGAGTGCTAGTCTGAGGCACCATTGAGGTGCCTGGTCCCAAGAGGACAACAGGGGATGGTGTGTGGAGGAAGCTCTCAGAGAGCTGGCTCAGTCCCGTGATGTTGAGAGCCCCTTCCTCCATGACATGTGGTGTCAGTCCCAAGACCGATGACAGATGTTCTGAGGCCGGGCTTGGCTGTGGGGTGGAGGAAGGAGGAGTGTAGTGGGGCTGTCTGGTCTGCAGGTGGGTGAGGTGAGGCATCGGTGGCATCAGTGACGTCTGTGGCATCCGTGGCATCGGTGGCCCCTGTGGTGTGCGATGTATCAGTGCCTGGACTGGGAAGGGCTGCCTGTGCTGCTGGAACTTCTGGTAACCATAGCCTTGGTAGGTGAGGGCCTGTGGAAAGCCTTGGAAGGGCTGTGACATCACCTGGGGTGGAGGAGCAGACCTGGACTGGGTCGGAGCAGGTTCAGCTGGGCTGGGAGGGTTGTGCAGAAGACCTGTGATCCTGTCCTTGATCACCTGGTGCTGGGATTCAGACATGTCCATGAGGGTCTGGTTGACGTAGGTGAGGAAGGGATTGTGGTTTGAGGATGCTATGTCAGTGTGTACCAGCTGAGAGAGGAGATCTACGCTGCTATTGATGGTGTCTATTATGTTCAACAGGACAGTGTGGCTCTGCCCCTCCGGTTTGCCTCTCTGCCTTTCTGTGGAGGTGGAGCTGGGGATGAGTGTGTGTCAGCCTTCAAGATCTTCTACTATCGCTTTGCATCTTTCGGCTGTCATAAGAAATGGGGGGAAGGGGAGGTAGGGATAAGTCTGGGAAGTGAGCTGGAGGTGTTACATTCTTCTGTTGTGTAAATGAGGGGGGGAGCATGCAATAGAGTTAGGTTTCTATTTCTCTCTTAGCTTTCTTTTCTCTGCGCAACTGCAACCCTTTATCAAAGTATGCCAAGGTCAACGGACAGAGGCCTCATCATCACCTGAAGATGCCCACATGATCATATTCACAACTTCTAATTGGAAGTTCATCTGAACTATTGGGGGTGGGAACACTTCCATCACTTTGTGTATGTGAATTGCGCGCCTAATTTCTCAGATTCAGAATTCTTTGGTTGCTACCACTTCACTTTCAGTAAAAGATATCTTTTCTCTAAATTAAAGAGTCTCAGTATTTCTTTCCTGGATTTTGAATGGAGCTCCGCCTGACATTATTCTGAATCTCCTGCTACCAGCCCACCCGGAGAGAACACCCAATTTTCTTCTGAGGGGGCCTCGACATCATGTCATCTTCAACTAGTGATCAGGAAGACCTGGGAGCCATTGGAGGGCAAGATTCTTTGCTGGTACAGGAAGCCCAATCGCTAGCAGAGCTCAATCTGGAAGAGGATCCAGCTGTGAAGCCCAGATGGTCGGTGGGGGTTGGCTGGAAAGATCCGGCGAAGGACACCCCCCCCCCCGGGGTCACAATTACCTGCTGGTGTGGAAAAGAGGAGCCATGGCAAGAGAAGGAAAAGAGAGAACTCTCACTGAATCAAGCCAGGAAACTCCTTGATGAAGCCTTTGAACAACTCCAAGCTGCACAAAGGTATGAAGGGGGAGGGGAAGTAGCCCCAGCCAGAAGAAGGAGAGCAGCCCCTTCTCCCATAAATCAACCCGATCCAGCAGCAGCCCCAGGGCCCTCAGCGGGAAGTGTGATTCCTACAAGGCATAGAGCTCCTAAGCTGCCTCCGTTAGAAGTAAGATATGGGGGAAATCCAAAAACCTTGGGATTTTTCCTAGCCCAAGTTTGGAGCTATATGGAAGAATACGGGGAGGATTTTCCCTCAGAAGCAGCCAAGGTGAGGTGTGTTACCAGGGCTCTGGAGGGAACTGCTGCAGAGTGGATGGTGACCTTGCATAATGATAATGCTCCTCAGTTGCTGAACTATAACCTGTTCATGACAGCACTGCGGGCTAGGTTTGAGGACCCACTGGCAGAGCGCAAGGCCCGGATTAAGATGAAGAGCATAAATCAGGGGCGGAGGTCAGTGGCTGACTACACCCAAGAATTTAGACAGTTAACTGGTCATATCCGAGGCTGGTCCCAGGAAGCCCTGATAGAAGCTTTTAAAGATGGTTTAAATGAAGATGTGTACCAGAGATGCATTGCTAGAAGAGACCCCAATGACTTGCAGATGTGGTACTTGCTGGCAGAAGAAGTGGAGATTGATTTAACCCGAAGCAGATGGCAGGGAGGTTCTGGGTGGAGCAAGCCTTCCCCCCCACATCCTCAAGAGGTTCCCAAACCTGAGACGGGAGGAGTGGCGGCAAGACCCAACCCCTAGGCCTGCTTTCAATGCAGGAAGGAAGGTCACCGGGCTGTGAAGATGCAGAGTCAAGCTGGAACCAAAGGGGGCACCAAAAGAAGGAAAGAAAGTTGAAAAGTCCCCAGCGAAGCATCACTAAAGTCGAAAGAGACGGCAGGGGTCGCCCCTCCCACAGGAGAGGAATCAGAACCCCAGTGACCCCTGAGGAGGAGGATTCTGACTCGGAAGACGACTTCCTGGTAAGTCCAAGCATGGGCCCTATGACCATTCCGGTGAAGTTGAGGGTACCCAATTCAGGGGTCGAAGGGGAAAATGCTCGCCCTGTTAGATTCTGGGTGCACAAGATGTATAATCAACACAGAAGTAGTGAAGAAAATGGGCGTAAAACTAAAACCTTTCTCATCACACTAATGAGATTGGGTCATGTATGTTGGGTGGGCCTACGATGAACAGGGCGTTTAATAAAGAGTTGTGTTTGTGTTGACATGTGTGGATCAATAATTACATTGTTATTGATAATAAAGAGCCATAGGTGTGGCACCAGGGAGGGTGGGCCATAGAGTCCCATTCTGCTTACACTGGATGTTTATCTATCCCCACAGCTATTACCCATCCCAAAGGTATCACTCCCCACCCCACTGCTATCTAAACCCATCCCACAAGCATGCAAAGGCTTAAACCAATTCTCAAAGTTTCCACCAAGATTTATTAAAAAAAAGAAATGAAGCAAGTGTGTGAATCAAAGATAGACTTTATTGAACAACAAGCTGTAAAAGAAAAATGACCCAAGTCAATTGTCCAAATAATGTCCACACCCAGTCTCTGGCACTCTTATTGGTCACTCGGAGGTGTGCCCAGTCTCAGGGGTGAAGGGTCCAGGTGCTGTGGAGTTGGTTGCTGCTTCAGTGCTGGTCTGAAGCACCACTGGGGTGCCTGGCCCCGAGTGGACAACAGGTGATGGTGTGTTGAGAAAGCTCTGGGACAGCTGGCTCAGACCCGTGATGCTGAGAGGTCCTTCCTCCATGCCATGGGGTGTCAGCCCCAGTACTGATGACAGATGTACTGAGGCCGGGCTTGGCTGTGGGGTGGAGGAAGGAGTAGTGTAGTGGGGCTGTCTGGTCTGCAGCTGGGTGAGGACTGGCGTGGGTGGCATCGCTGCCATCTGTGGCATCATTGTCGTGGGTGGCATTGGTGGCATCAGTGGAACCAGTGGCAACGGTGTCGCCCGTTGACTCTATGCCTGGACTGGGAAGGGCTGCTGCCTGTGCTGCTGGACCTCCTGGTAGCCATAGCCCTGTTAGGTGAGGGGCTGTTGGAAGCCTTGGAATGGGAGGGACATCACCTGGGGTGGAGGAACAGACCTGGACTGGGTGGGAGCAGGTTCCTCTGGGTCTGGAGGGTTGTGAAGCAGCTCGGTGATCCGGTCCTTCACCACCTGGTACTGGGGTTCCTCCATGTTCCTGAGGGTCTGGTTGACATAGGTGAGGAAGGGCTTGCGGTTGGAGGATGAGGAGTCAGTGTGGACCAGCTGAGAAAGGAGATCTATGCTGGTGCGGATGGTGTCCCTGATCTCCAGCAGGACAGTGTGGCTCTGCCCCTCTTGCTGTCTGGCTCTCTGCCTTTCTGTGGAAGTGGAGCTTGGGGGTTGGATGCGGCTAAGACTGTGGTGGATGCGACGTCTCCTTTCTCCCACCATACCAGGGAGTCCTCCACGTGCTCCACCACGGTTACAACATCTGTCCACGGGTTCTCCACCATGGCACACTCCACAGAATCCTGCCTGGAGACAGGGACTGACTCTCGGCTGGGAGAGGACTGGCTCTCAGCAGGCTGTCGGAGAGAGAGGGTTGTGAGAGGGGCTGCTGGTGCTCCTTGGTGGCGGATCTCACCCTCCAAGAGCTGCACCTGGCCATGACATAGGTCTCTCTGTCCGTCAGCTTATCCGTGGCCTGGCCAGATTTCTTCAGGTGCAGCTTCCTGTACCAGGTGTGCATGTGCTTCCACCAGCAGATGAGCACCTCCGAAGTGTAGCCCATACTCTCCGCCCTCTCTCTCCAAGCAGCCTGCTTCCTTTTGGTGTCCCTGTACAGCTGGTGTCCCTTCTGCCACAGATAGTCATTTTCTCTCAGCCACTCCAGCACCTCATCCTTGTGTTTCTCCTCAAGATAGTATTGCCTCCTCTCCCGTTGTCGTATACGCCTCTTCCTCCCTTTGGCAGGACCAGATGGGCCCTCATCAGAGGGGCTCCCAGGTAGTAGGGGCTGCTCCTCCACACCACCAGCAGCAGCAGCACCAGCAGGATCATCATCATCATCATCATCATCACCAGCAGGATCATAATCATCATCATCATCATCATCATCATCATCAGCAGCAGCAGCAGCAGGATCATCATCAGCAGCAGCACCAGCAGCAGCAGCAGCACCAGCAGAATCAGCAGCAGCGCAGCACCAGCAGCAGCACAAGCAGGACCAGGAGCATGAGCAGGATGAGCAGGACGAGCAAGACCAGGAGACGAGCAGTACGAGCAGTACGAGCAAGTCCAGGAGCACGAGCAGGACCAATAGGACCAGCAGGACCAGGAGCAGCTTCAGCAGAGTAAGCACCAGCAGAAGCACCACCGCCAGGAGCAGCTTCAGCAGAAGCTCCAGCACCAGAAGCGCAAGCCCGAGCAGCAGAAGCCCCAGCAGAAGCAGAGTCAGGGACAGGGGGCGGGAAGGTGGCCCTGTCCCTCTTGCCAGGAATGGTGGCAGGTTGCTGAGGCTTTCACTTCTTCCCCATGGTTGTGGGGTTGCTGGCTGGCAGGGAGGCTGGCAGGCACCAAGGCTGGCAGGAAGCCTGGCAGGAAGCCTGGCAGGAAGCCTGGCAAGAAGGCTGGCAGAAAGCTTGGCAGGAAGGCAGGCAGGCAGGCAGGCACCAAGGCTGGCAGGCAGACTGGCTGGCAGGGAGGCTGGCTGGCAGACTGGCTGGCAGGGAGGTTGGCAGGCACCAAGGCTGGCAGGAAGCCTGGAAGGAAGACTGGCAGGAAGGCTGGCAGGCAGCATGGCAGGAAGCCTGGCAGGAAGCCTGGCAGGAAGGCAGGCAGGCACCAATCCTCGCAGGCAGACTGGCTGGCATGGAGGCTGGAAGGCAGGTTGGCAGCAAGACTGGCAGGCAGGCAGAGAGCAAGGCTAGCAGGGAGGCTGGCCAGGAGGCTTGGAGGTAAGCTGGCAGGAAGGCTGGCAGCAAGGCTTGCAGGCAGGCATGCAGGCAGGGCAGGCAAGGACTCGATGTATCCAGCAGCAGGTCTTTCCTCCAAATGCTGGCCACGTGCGAGCTGCTTCCCTTTATATCTGCGTAGCTTACGCAATGCATCCCCCCCGCATGCACAATTAACGCTCGGCATCCGTTCAGCTTCCGCTGTACATCCGCTAGGCTTCCGCTCTGCATCCGCTTCATCCGCTCTGCATCCGCTGTGCATCCACTGTATCCATTCCTCGGCTTGCTTTGCTGAGGTCCCCCGGAAGCCTTATAGATGTGCCATCCACTCCCATCCGCTTCCATCTGCTGGGCTTCCGTTCCGCACCCGCTTTCCATGCGCTCTGCGTCCTCCCCGCATCTGTTCCTTTCCGTGTTATCCGCTCCAGTTATGCAAATTTTTGCCCCTTTTGAGAGCCGATAACAACGGATGGAACATTTTGCTCATCTGTTGTGTTCTTTTTACATATGTTTTGCATCCGTTGGGCAGTCTGACAGGGCCTTAAAGAAATTCTGGACTCTCGCAAATGGAGGGGTCGACTCAAGTATCTTGTAGCCTGGAAACATTTCCCTTCTTCACAAGCCGAATGGGTTCACGAAACCAACGTGAAAGCCCCTAAGTTGATCAAGGCATTTCATTCCCAGTATCCTGATAAGCCTTAGGATTGTATTCTTTTGTAATTGTTTAATGATTAATAATTGTCTTCATATTTTCTCCTCTCTCTCTTTTAGGACTGATGGTTTTCCCTTTTCTAGGAGGGCCGAATGTCAGCCTTCAAGATCTTCTACTATCACTTTGCATCTTTTGGCTGTCATAAGAAACGGGGAGAAGGGGAGGTAGGGATAAGTCTGGGAAGTGAGCTGGAGGTGTTACATTCTTCTGTTGTGTAAATGAGGGTGGGGGAGCATGCAATAGAGTTAGGTTTCTATTTCTCGCTTAGCTTTCTTTTCTCTGCGCAACTGCAACCTGTTATCAAAGTATCCCAAGGTCAACGGACAGAGGCCTCCTCATCACCTGAAGATGCCCACATGATCATATTCACAACTTCTAATTGGAAGTTCATCTGAACTATTGGGGGTAGGAACACTTCCATCACTTTGTGTATATGAATTGCGCGCCTAATTTCTCAGATTCAGAATTCTTTGGTTGCTACCACTTCACTTTCAGTAAAAGATATCTTTTCTCTAAATTAAAGAGTCTAAGTATTTCTTTCCTGGACTTTGAATGGAGCTCCGCCTGACAGTGTGCCTTGGCCTCAGGTGGAAGTGGCCTCTCCTTGCTCCCACTGTATCAGGGGGTCATCCACGCACTCCGCCATGTGGAGTGCAGCTGTCGGGGGGGTCTCCATCGTGGGGCACTCCAAAGTTACCTGCCTGGACACAGGAGATGACTCTTGGCCAGAAGAGGACTGGCTCTCTGTGGGCTGCCTGAGAGAGAGGGTTGACAGAGGGGCTGCTCCTCGGTGGCGGACCTCACCCTCCAAGAAGCTGCACTTGGCCATCACATAGGTCTCCCAGTCGGTGAGCTTGACCGTGGCCTGGTCAGACTTCTTGAGGTGCAGCTTCCTGTACCAGGTGTGCATGTGCTTCCACTACCCGAGGAGGACCTCCAAAGTGTAGCCCAGGCTCTCCGCCTTCTCTCTCCAAGCTTCTTGGTGTCTCGATAGAGCCTGTGTCCCTTCCGCCAGAGGTACTCGTTCTCCCTCAGCCATTCAAGCACCTCATCCTCATGTTCCTCTTCAATGGAGTACTGTCTCCTCTCCCTATATTGCGAATGCCACTTCCTCCCTCTGGCAGGGCCTTCTGGGCCCTCATCAGTAGGGCTTTGAGGTTCTAGGGGTAGTCCACCACACCAGCAGCAGCAGCACCAGCAGGACCAGGAGCAGCACCAGCAGAAGCACCAGCACCAGGAGCAGCACCAGCATAGTAAGCACCAACAGAAGCACCAGCACCAGGAGCAGCACCAGCAGAAGCACCAGCACCAGCAGAGTCAGCACAGCAGAAGCACCAGCACCAGCACCAGCAGAGTCAGCACCATCAGCAGAAGCCCCAGTAGAAGCAGAGTCAGTGCCAGGGGGTGGGATGGTGGTCCTGTCCTTCTTGCCAGGGCTGGCAGGAGTTGGCACAGGCTTCCTCTTCTTCCCTATGCTTGTTGGCTGAAGATGTGTCTGGCAGCAGGTCTTTCCTCTGAATGGTGTCCTGCTTGCGAGCTGCATTCTTTTATATCCGCGGGGCTGACGCAATGCATCCTCCCCGCATGCGCAGTGAATGCTTTGCATCCGCTAGGCATCCGCTAGGCATCCGCCAAGCCTCCGCTCTGCATCCGCGTCATCCGTTCGGCATCCGCTCCACATCCGCCCCTTCCGCTGCATGTCCGCTTTGCTTTGCTCCCCCGGAAGCCCTGCGGATGTGCCATCCGCTTCCATCTGCTTCCATCTGCTAGGCTTCCATTGAGCATCCACTTAACATCCTCGCTACATCCTCTCCCCGTCCCTTCCTTTCCATTGTTGTCCACTCTGCTTATGCAAATTTGGGGCACTTTTGAGAGTGGATAACAACGGATGGAACATTTTCTTGTCCTTTTTACATACGTTTTGCATCTGTCAGCCGATGTGACCTAGCCTTAAGCTGCCCTTCACAGGAGAACGGAGCTGGAAGGAAGGTTAGTGGGATGGAGATTTTACAGTATCCTTCTCCTGCTACACCCACCAACCAACGTCCACAGAACCGATAGTAAAGAAATTTGAATCCCACCACTGCTTTAGATGACTCTAACTGTTAACTCCAACTGTTTTGGAGGGAAACTTAGAACATTCATATTTGGGTGGGCTTTTTTCAAGTATTATAGCAATAGCACTTCGACTTATATACTGCTTTGCAGCCCTCTCAAAGCAGTTTACAGGGTCAGCCTATTGCCCCCAACAATTTGGGTCCTCATTTTACCCTCCTCAGAAAGATGGAAGGCTGAGTCAACCTTGAGACTGGTGAGATTTAATCTGCCAAATTGCAGTAGGAGTAGCGGGCACTCTAACCACTGCACCACCAAGGCTCATTATGATTGGTTTACACTTAATAGAAGGTTTCATTGTGAAATATTCAAGAAACTTGTGAAGTAAAGAGATCAAGGAATCTTAAGGCCCTATCACACTGCCCAACAGATGCAAAACGGACACAACGAGTGAGAAAAATGTTCCATCCGTTGTTATACGCTTTCAGAAGGGGCAAAAATTTGCATAACCGGAGCGGATAACACGGACGTGGGGAGGACACAGGGCGGATGGAAAGCGAATGCAGAATGGAAGCCCAGCGGATGGAAGCGGATGGGAGCGGATGGCACATCCGCTAGGCTTCCAGGGGACATCAGCAAAGTGGATGTGGAGCGGATGAAGCGGATGCAGAGCGGAGGCAGAGCGGATGCACAGCGGATGCACAGCAGAAGCCTAGCTGATGCCAAGCATTAATTGTGCATGTGGGGAGAATGCGTTGCGTCAGTCCCGCGGATATAACAGAAGCAGCTCGGAAGCAGGTCGCCATTCAGAGGAAAGACCTGCTTCCAGACACATCGACTGCCTTGCCTGTCCTGCCTGCATGTCTGCCTACAAGCCTTGCTGCCAGCCTCCCTGCCAGCCTCCCTGCCAGCCTTCCTGCCAGCCTTGCTGTCTGCCTGCCTGCCAGCCTTGCTGCCAGCCTCCCTGCCAGCCTTGCTGTCTGCCTGCTTGCCAGCCTTGCTGCCAGCCAGTCTGCCTGCCAGCCTTGGTGCCTGCCTGCCTGCCAGCCTTGGTTCATACCTGCCTGCCTGCAAGCCTTTCTGCCAGCCTTGGTGCCTGCCTTCCTGCCAGCCTTGGTGCCTGCCTGCCTGCCAGCCTTGGTGCCTGCCTGCCTTCCTGCCAGCCTTCCTGCCAGCCTTGGTGCCTGCCTCCCTGCCAGCCTTCCTGCCAGCCTTAGTGCCTGCCTCCCTGCCAGCCTTCCTGCCAGCCTTGGTTCCTGTCAGCCTCCCTGCCAGCCAGCAACCCCACAACCATGCAGAAGCACAGCAAGCCTCAGCCATCTGCTGCCAGCCCTTGCAAGAGGGACAGGGCTACCATCCCACCCCCTGTCCCTCACTCTGGTTCTGCTGGAGCTTCTGCAGCACGAGCTCGCTCTTCTGGGGCTGGGGCTTCTGCTGCTTCTGCTTTTGGAGGAGCTGATGAAAAACACTCCAGCACCAGCCACCTCAACAGTACCTGGACCCTTCACCCCTGAGAATGAGCGACCAAGAGGAGTGCCAGAGACTCATTTTTGTTTTATAGCTTCTTGTTAATAAAGTCTATTTTTGATTCATACACTTGCTTCATTTCTTTTTTTTAATAAAGTCTTGGTGGAAACTTTTAGAAATGGTTTAAGCCTTTGCATGCTTGTGGGATGGGTAAAGATAGCAGTGGGATGGGCAGGGATACCTTTGGGATGGGTAATACCTGTGGGATGGGTAATACCTGTGGGATGGGCTGGGATACCTTTGGGATGGGTAATAGCTGTGGGATAGATAAACCTCCAGTGCAAGCATAGTGGGACTGTATGGTCCACCCTCCCAGCTGCCACACCTTTGGCCCTTTATTATCAATAACAATGTAAGCATTGATCCACACATTTGAACATCAACACAACTCTTTATTAAATGCCCTGTTCATTGTAGGCCCACCCAACATACATGGCCCAATCTCATCAGTGTGATGAGACAGGCTGAAGTGAGCACCCATTAATCATCTATCATCCTCTCTTCACGGGTGAGGTATTTGGAGGTGTAGGGCTTCATGAGGTAAGTTGTGAGGGAGAAGGCGTCATCCCCCACGATGAAGTAGGGCACATCTTGCATGTCGTTGGGCAGGGGTTCTGGATCTGGGAAGCCCACGATGAGGTTGCGTTCCAGCCTACCCTTGAGGTCACTGGCGTTGTATACCTGGGCATCTGAAGCTGACCCATTGCCTGAAGCATCGATGTACATGAACTTGTAGTCAGCATCGACCATGGCGAAGAGGATGATGCTGAAGAAGCCCTTGTAGTTGAAATAAGTGGACCCTGAGTTGGCTGGCACTTTGCAGGCCACGTGCTTGCCATCGATGGCTCCAACGGTGTGGGGGAAGTTCCACCTCTGATACCACTGCTCTGCAACTTTCTTTCATCCTTCTTCAGTGGAGGGGCACTGGAGGAGCTCCTCCTTGTATTCTTCGATGATGGCCTGCACCGCTTCTCTGACCACAATACTGATGGTGTTATGTGGCACCCTCCAGCCGTACTGCATGGCTGCTGTAGGTGGTCCCTGAGGCCAGGTGGTGCAGGGTGCCACCTTGAGCCCAGGGTCCAGGCTGGGCCGGAAGTTGGTGTTTGCCTTGGTCAACCTGGGTGTCAGCCACTGCACAACTTCGTCAAACATGGCTGGAGGCATCCTCATAAAGTTCTGGAATGCCCGAGTGTCTTCGTTCCTGAGCTCCACCATCATCTTGTTGTACAGTCCGTCCTCTGCTCTTCTGGTGAACCATCTTCATACCCAGACGCTTCTTGGCCACCCCTTTTTCTTCCCGTAGTAGAGTTCACAGAGCCTGTAGATGGCTTTGCACTGTTGCAGAATGATGGTAGCTGCCAAAAGGACTGTGTTACGATCCACGGTGGACATGACTGGATGCTGTGGAAGAGGAAGAGTCAGATGAAGGCTGCAGAGGTCTGCAGCAGGGCTGCTGGTCTGAAATTGAGATCCAGATGTGTTGCTCCCCCTTTTTATAGGCAGTATAGGTGTCCCTTTGCATCCTCTAGGCATCCTCTAGGCATCCTCCAGACATCCTTAATATCTGAGATAGGTCCCCTCTGCGAACGTTTTTTCCGTTTTAAAGGCTTTGCTTCCGTGCTGCATCCGTTCTGCATTCGTTCTGCATCCGTTCTGCGTCAGTTCCGCTTCCTCCCTGTGTCCGAATGGATGTGAGTTGTGCAGATGCTCAGCGGATGCCTAGCGGATATAGCGGATGCGTAATGGATGTGTAATGGATGCGTAGCGGATGCGTAGTGGATGCAGAACGGACGAATTGGATACATTTTCCGCTCAAAAGTTTTGAGCAGCTCAAAACTTTCTGAGCGGATGAAACTTCCATAAACGGATGCTGGACAGATAGAGAGGAAGCAAAACGGAGGCAGTGAGTACATCGCGTTAACCAACGGATGGCAAGCTTTTTTGTCCATTTTACATCCTCTTTGCATCCATTGGTGCAGTGTGACATGGGCTTTACTGTTCTTTCACAATTACATTTATGAAGCTCATGAGCCATCTGCTGGCCAACTGGTGTTGTAGTTTTTAGATAGTATTTATATCAGAAAGAATATACACACCCAGTTGTTATATTTCCAGTGGGCTATAAACCAGTAGAGGAATATATAGAGAAATAAGTTAAGATTGTTATAAAGATAATAGATATAAGAGATAATGGCTTATAAAGGAATGTTCTATTGATTATTGTTATATTTGTAAGAAGGAATTCATTACAATTATTTGCACAAGATATGTCATTAACACACTGTTTAAATGAAAGATGGATTTATTGTAAATATATATATAAATATATATATAAAACTTAGGGGGAAAAAACCAGTATGAGTTTGACAGTCTTGGAAAAACATCCATTCTTGACTCTCCTTAGTTCTCCATTGGTTCTCTCTTTGATTTGTTTCCATCCATTACTTCTTGTCCTATCTTCAGATGTCCCAAAGGTGCTTTTTCAGGAGGCAACTGGACTTCCTTGTTTTTTCTTTTGAAGGTGTTTCACTTCTCCAAGAAGCTACTTCAGCTCTGCCAGGATTGTAGGGATGGAAGGATTAGGATAAGGAACCAGGACCACTACTCAGGTAGCCCTGAGGACACAGATAAACCTTCAAGTAGCCTCAACAACCCTCTAAAAGGATCCAAATGGCCAGCTGTCTGCAAGGAATATAAATCCTTCCATTCCCCCACTATCCTGTCAGAATGGAAGAAGCTTCTTGGATGAGAAGCAAAATGTCTTCAAAGAAAAAACAAGAAAAAAAAAAAAGCACCTTTGGATCAACCATGACCTGGATGATTGAGAATCTCTACAGATTTCTACCTTCAGTTGCTTCGGAGAATAAATTGACTCCCTCTTCTTTGTGGCAACTCCACAAATATTGGAACATTGGTAAAATGAACCCCCTGGTTCTTCTTTTCATTAAAGATATATCCAATTTCTGCAACCATTCTTCATGTGTCTCCAGTCTCCTAATCATCTTTGTTGCTCTTCTCTGCACCCTTTCCAGAGTCTCAACATCTTGTTCCTCTCTTGTTCAAAGGGGAGATTGACTAGTATTGTTTCACAACCCAAGCCCAAAAGATTGACCCAAATGTTTCACAACCCAAGCCCAAAAGATTTTCTATTATTGCCCTAGATCAAAATGATATAATTGTAGAAATGTTGATAATGGATGCCATGGAAGAACTTCACATCTTGTTTAATGTGTGAAGGCTGTAACTGTGCTTGACTTTAAGAAGAATGTCACTAATGTTATAGATAAAAGAAAGGAAGCCAGCAGGAATACAAAATTAGAGAGCTTGATTTACCTGGGAAAGTCTTTGGCTGTACTCTTGAGGTGACGATGATCAAAAACGGTAATGCAATGTAATGCTGTTCAGAGGACATGTAAAGATTTTTACTCTTCAGCAGATCATTGAATAATGTATGAAGGTGAGAAATACAATTCATTGTGTGTTTATTGATTTTAAAAAAGTGTAATGACAAAGTCAATGGCCTTGAATTATGGGATTTTTTCAAAGTGTGATTGTTGAATGAGATAAGCACTGTGTGATAAAAGAAAAACATGAGTTAGATTCAGGCTTGTTCCCACTGCACTTACGGATGGAAAGAGGATGTAAAACGTTAAAAAAAGCTTGCCATCCATTGGGAAATGCTATGCATCCATTGTGTACTCATTGCATACGTGTTTCATATGCTCTATCCGTCGAGAATCCGTCCACTGTGATTTCATCCGCGCAAGAAGTTTTGAGCTGCACAAAACTTTGTGAATGGATGAACTTTCCACCGTGTACGATGTAAATCCATGACATATGAGCAACAAATGTTCTATGTCCGTTATCATCCGTTAAATATCCTCTGCACCCTCTCTGCATCCTCTGGGCATCCTCGCAACTCACATCCACTGCAGCTGAAAATGGAAAGAGGGAGGAAACAAAAGGTACACGGAACGTCTACACATCGTTAGTAGCACGGAAATAGAAAGGATGCGCAGTGAACGGTTTGCATCCGATATACATCTGTGCGGCATCCCCTTTCTTTCCTTGAGGCATACGTGATGCATCCGCTTCATCCGCTATGTGTCCATTTCACAATTATCCTCTGTAACCCCTTTGGAGGTGTCATCCCCTTCCATCCGCTTTCATCTGCTAGGCTTCCAATGAACATCCGTTTAACATCCCCGCTACATACTACCCACGTCTGTTCTTTTCCGTTCTTTTCCATTCTGTTTATGCAAATTTTTGCCACTTTTTGGAGCGGATGACAACGGATGGAGCCACCCCCATAATTTTGCTTGTCCACTGTGTCCTTTATGCATACGTTTTGCGTCCATAGGCCAGTGGGACCGGGCCTTCAATGAAATGCTTAGTGAGTGGCTTGGCATTGAGCAGAGAATAGGACAAGAATATCTAGTGATTTCTTGATTGTTTAATTCTGTCAGGAATGAATGTATAAAGGTTTCTTATACTGATGATAGAGGTTAATTAGTTAAAGATGTTTTGGTCGGCATGATATAAAAAAGATGCTGAGACTCTAGAAAGAGTTGGAGTAGAGCATCAAAGAGGACCAGGGGATTGGAGGCTAAAACATATGAAAAATAGTAGCAGGAACTGGGTATTCTACTCTAGTAAAAAGGACTAGACATGACATGATAGCAGTTTTCCAATATTTGAGGGCTGTCAATCTATTCTCCAAAGCAGCTGAAGAAGCAATGGGTGGCAATTAATCAAGGAGAGAACCAACCAAGAACTAAGAAGAAATTTCCTAATGGTGAAAACAACCAGTGGAATGACTTGCCTTCAGAAGTTTTGGGTGCTCCAACACTAGAAGTTGTTAAAGAGAGATTGGACAATCATTTGTGTGATTTCCTGCCTGAGCAGAGAGCTGGACTAGAAGACAACCAAGATTCCTTCCAACTCTGTTAAAATGTGGATAAAAGTGTACTTTATATGGCAATGTTGCTGTGTAGTTGGCTGAAAACTTCAACTGTTGGTAGGATACATCAGATAGATAATATGGTGCATCAAGTCATTTTCATGTATCAAAAGCCAAGGTAGCTGTGTTTGACAGGGAAACTTGAGTGAATCACAATTGAAACAAGTCAATTAATTAGTATTCCATACCGGGATGTTTAGTGATGATGAGAAAGTAAATGAAAGGATGTTAATATGTGTGAATGCTGGTAGAAAAATAACAGGTAGCAGAACTGTTGTGAGAAATGGCTGATTCTGCCTTCTCGGTGTCTGCACCTCCCTATAGAACAACATGTAAGAGATTCAGAGGCCCCAACCCTCTTAGACTTTTGCAAGGCATTGAAGACATACCTGTTCCTCCAAGTATTTGGGTCAGGGAAGATGTGAGTAAAACACCTGAAGACAGGAAAAGAAACAATGGATGGAAACTAATCAAGGACTAAGGATAAATTTCCTGACAGAACTATTAATCTGTGGAATGACTTGCTTCCATAAATTGTGGATGCTCCATCACTGGAGTGTTTTAAGAAGAGTTTGGACAACTATATGTCTAAAATGTTATAGGGATTCCTGCTTCAGCAAAGAGTTGGACAAGAAGACTTCCAAGGTCCCTTCCAACTCTGTTATTCTGATATTCTGTTAGGATGGATGTAATTGTTTATCCTCAGCACCAAGGATTTTTGAGTGGTTTGTTTGTAAGCCACCAACAGTCACATGCATGAGATGGGCAGCTACGTATATAAATAAATAATCAAAGTGTGTATAAAACATGCTTCTTGTATATGGAACTGAAGTTGGGTGTGTCAGAAGAAATGAAAACTTGAATGAAGAGAAATTGGATAGGTAAAAGTAGGTAGTAAAGAAAGATTACAGTATTTACCTAGGCCCGTGATGGCGAATCTATGACATGTCTGCCAGAGGTGGTATGCAGAGCCCTCTCTGTGGGCATGTGTTCCATTGCTGGTTTCTGTTGCCAACTGGTCTTCGCAAGAACCGGAGCAACAGAAAATGGCCCAAAAAACAGCCTGAAAATGCCCCCCCAAATGGCCAAAAAACAGACATGTGTGCACTGGCCAGCTGGTCTTCAGGTTTTTGGTGCTCTGATACGCACGCATGCATGCATGTTCCAGTTTGGGCACTTAGTGTCGAAAAGGTTCATTATCACTGACCAAGGCCTTGGGGTAAAATGGGTGGGTCTCTCTATTTATAATGTTTCATATTTGCTTTGTGGTTAGACCGCCTTCTTTTGGTTGCTTTGTGGTTATTTTTATACTTCTTTGCTTAATCTTTTGCAGAAGATGCATGGTGATGTCAAGCCCACGATCAAGAAAGCCCATGGCGAGTCTTCCATGCTGAGATCTTCATTTTTCCACACTCATAGACCAAATCACACCAGACCTAGGATTCTACCGTCTGTATCTATAAGTCCATATGTATCTATAGAAGATCTGTATCTTCTGTGTGAACTATTAGAGAGAGAATGTCTCATTTCCTCTCACATATATCTGGACTGAGTTGCCTCTTACTCCTCTAAAACTCTCCCTGTTCCTTCTGGAAATCAAGATATTGACCACTACAGTCATAATGAAGCTTAACTTATGAGCAGTGGTGGGATTCTTTTTTTTTTTAGATTTTAAAAACAATTTTATTTACAAATTTAAAATACACAATTTTGAAAATACAGAAACAATAATATGTGAATAACACATAATTCTTTACATTTATTGTCGAATTTGGTAAGTCCTACAAATCATTACTCATTAATACTAATCACATCTTCACTCTTTATCACATCCTAAGCACTAAATAGTTCACAATATACTCTATTTATTTTCATGTTGGTTTATAACTATTCTTCTATTACGAATACATTCATATTTTTAGCTAATAATCAAAAGAATATTGTAAATGACTTATAATAATAATAATAGTAACAGAGAAAAGAAGGTTTAAAACCTTTAATTGTTCTTATATATTTAATATAAACCACTAAATATAATTTGTATCAGGTTCATTTATATGTTTCCCTTTTTATTGTCTACCCACTTATACTATTTATTCCATATCCAGTAGAAATCTCTATCGTCCTTCCCATTAATTTTAAGCGTAAGCCTCTCCAATTGGGCACACTCATATGTTTTCTGAATAGCAACCAGTATCAGTGGTACATTTGGGTTTTTCCAATATTGTGCTAATGAAATACATGCCACAGTTAATAAATGGATGGTCAGGTATTTTACTTTGGCGGGGAAGTCCCCTTTAATTATTCCCAACAAAAATAATTCCAGTTTCCACTCCAGCCCACACTCTATAATTTCTTCTATCCAAAATTTTTACTACCAGTTCTGTGGGTATGGCTTGGTGGACCTGGCTTGGTCAGTGTGGCAGGGGAAGGATACTGTAAAATCTCCATTCCCACCCCACGCCTGGGGGAAGGTTACTGCAAAAACCCCTCCCCTCCCCACCCACTAACCTGCTTCCCAGTTCCATTCTCCTGTGCAGGGCAACAAAAGGAGACCTAGCCGATCAGCGAGGACTCGGGAGGCAGAGAATAGATGGGGGCAAAGGCAGGGCCAGTCAGAGGTAGTATTTGCTGGTTCTTCAAACTTCTCAAAATTTCCGCTACCAGTTCTCCAGAACTAGTCAGAACCTGCTGAATACCACTTCTACTTATGAGCTGAGCTTTGATCCCAACATTGTGGTTGCCAGCTTCACATACTATATGTCAGGGATGCTCCTGCATGATAATTGAGGTCTTCTGCTCTTAAGATGGAAGCATTGGGTGATTTCAGAAGCTAAAGGCCCTGTCACACTGCCCAACGGATGCAAAACGTAAGTAAAAAGGACACAACGGACGAGCAAAATGTTCCATCCATTGTTATTTGCTCTCAAAAGGGGCAAAAATTTGCATAACCGGAGCAGATAACATGGAAAGGAACGGACGCGGGGAGGATGCAGAGCGGATGGAAAGTGGATGTGGAACGGAAGCCCAGCGGATGGAAGTGGATGGGAGCGGATGGCACATCTGCTAGGCTTCCGGGGGACCTCAGCAAAGCAGACGCGGAATGGATACAGCGTATGCACAGCGGATGAAGCGGATGCAGAGCGGAAGCCTAGCGGATGCACAGCGGAAGCCGAACGGATGCTGAGTGTTAATTGCGCATGCGGGGGGGATGCATTGCGTAAGCCCCGTGGATATAAAGGGAAGCAGCTCCCAAGCAGGTCACCATTCGGAGGAAAGACCTGCTGCCAGACAGATTGACTGCATTGCCTGCCCTGCCTGCATGCCTGCCTGCAAGCCTTGCTGAAAGCCTTGCTGCCAGCCTGCCTCCCAGGCTCCTGGCCAGCCTCCCTGCCAGCCTTGCTCTCTGCCTGCCTGCCAGCCTTGCTGCCAGGCTGCCTTCCAGCCTCCCTGCCAGCCAGTCTGCCTGCCAGCCTTGCTGCCTGCCTGCCTGCCTGCCTTCCTGCCAGCCTTGGTGCCTGCCTGCCTGCCTGCCAGGCTGCCTGCCAACCTTGGTGCCAGGCTTCCTGCCAGCCTTGGTGCCAGCCTTGGAGACAGCCTTGGTGTCTGCCAGCCTCCCTACCAGCCTCCCTGCCAGCCAGCAACCCCACAACCATGGGGAAGAAGCAAAAGCCTCAGCAACCTGCTGCCATCCCTGGCAAGAGGGACAGGGCCACCCTCCTGCCCCCTGTCCCTGACTCTGCTTCTGCTAGGGCTTCTGCTGCTCGGGCTCGCTCTTCTGGAGCTGGAGCTTCTGCTGAAGCTGCTACTGGCGGTGGTGCTTCTGCTGGTGCTTACTCTGGTGAAGCTGCTCCTGGTCCTGCTGGTCCTGATGGTTCTGCTCGTGCTCCTGGACTTGCTTGTCCTGCTCGTCCTGCTTGTGCTCCTGATCCTGCTCGTGCTCCTTTTCTTGCTGGCACTGCTGGTGCTGCTGGTGCTGCTGGTGCTGCTGGTGCTGCTGGTGCTGCTGGTGCTGCTGATCCTGCTGCTGCTGCTGCTGCTGATCCTGCTGGTGCTGCTGCTGCTGATGATGCTGCTGCTGATGATGATGATGATGATCCTGCTGCTGTTGCCTTGCTGCCAGCCTTGCTGCCAGCCTTCCTGCCAGCCTGCCTCCAAGCCAACTGGCCAGCCTCCCTGCCAGCCTTGCTGTCTGCCTGCCTGCCAGCCTCCCTGCCAGCCAGTCTGCCTGCCAGCCTTGGTGCCTGCCTGCTTGCCAGCCTTGCTGCCTGCCTGCCTGCCTGCCAGACTTCATGCCTACCTTCCTGCCAGGCTTTGTGCCAGCCTTCCTGCCAGGCTTCCTGCCAGCCTTGGTGCCAGGCTTCCTGCCAGCCTTGGTGCCAGGCTTCCTGCCAGGCTTCGTGCCTGCCTTCCTGACAGGCTTCGTGCCAGCCTTCCTGACAGGCTTCGTGCCAGCCTTCCTGCCAGGCTTCGTGCCAGCCTTGGTGCCAGCCTTCCTGCCAGGCTTCCTGCCAGCCTTGGTGCCTGCCAGCCTCCCTGCCAGCCAGCAACCCCACAACCATGGGGAAGAAGCGAAAGTCTCAGCAACCTGCCGCCATCCCTGGCAAGAGGGACAGGGCCACCCTCCCGCCCCCTGTCCCTGACTCTGCTTCTGCTGGGGCTTCTGCTGAAGCTGCTCCTGGCAGTGGTGCTTCTGCTGGGGCTTCTGCTGAAGCTGCTCCTGGTCCTACTGGTCCTGCTGGTCCTGCTGGTCCTGCTGGTCCTGCTGGTCCTGCTCGTGCTCCTGGACTTGCTCGTACTGCTCGTACTGCTCATGCTCCTGGTCTTGCTCATCCTGCTCGTGCTCCTGGTCTTGGTCCTGCTGGTGCTCCTGGTCCTGCTGGTGCTGCTGGTGATGGTGCTGCTGGGGCTCCTGGTGATTACTCTGCTACTGCTGATCCTGGTCCTGCTGATCCTGCTGCTGCTGCTGCTTCTGCTGCTGTTGCTGCTGCTGATGATGATCCTGCTACTGCTGCTGCTGGTGGTGCTGCTGCTGCTGCTGATGATGATGATTATGATCCTGCTGGTGATGATGATGATGATGATGATGATGATGATGATGATGATGATGATGATCCTGCTGGTGCTGCTGCTGGTGGTGGTGTGGAGGAGCAGCCCCTACTACCTGGGAGCCCCTCTGATGAGGGCCCATCTGGTCCTGCCAAAGGGAGGAAGAGGCGTATGCGACAACGTGACAGGATGCAATACTCCATTGAGGAGGAACATGAGGATGTGGTGCTGGAGTGGCTGAGAGAGAATGACTATCTGTGGCGGAGGGGACACCGGCTGTACAGGGACACCAAGCGGAAGCATGCTGCTTGAAGAGAGGAGGTGGAGAGTATGGGCTACACTTCAGAGGTGCTCCTCGGCTGGTGGAAGCATATGCAGATCTGGTACGGGAAGCTGCACCTGAAGAAATCTGGCCAGGCCGCGGTTAAGCTGACGGACAGAGAGACCTACGTCATGGCCAGGTGCAGCTTCCTGGAGGGTGAGATCCACCACCGAGGAGCACCAGGAGCCCCTCTGTCTACCCTCTCTCTCTGGCAGCCTGCTGAGAGCCAGTCCTCTTCCGGCCGGGAGTCAGTCCCTGTCTCCAGGCAGGTTTCTGTGGAGCGTGCCACAGCGGAGAACCCGTGGACATGTGTTGTAACCGTGGTGGAGCATGTGGAGGACTCCCTGGTGCAGTGGGAGAAAGGAGACGGCGCGTCCACCACAGCCGTACCCGCATCCACCCCCCCAGGTCCACCTCCACAGAAAGGAAGAGAGCCAGACAGAAGGAGGGGCAGAGCCACACTGTCCTGCTGGAGATCAGGGACACCATCCGGACCAGCATAGATCTCCTCTCTCAGCTGGTCCACACTGACTCCTCATCCTCCAACCGCAAGCCCTTCCTCACCTATGTCAACCAGACCCTCAGGAACATGGAGGAACCCCAGTACCAGGCGGTGAAGGACCGGATCACCGAGCTGCTTCACAACCCTCCAGATCCAGATGAACCTGCTCCCACCCAGTCCAGGTCTGCTCCTCCACCCCAGGTGATGTCCCTCCCATTCCAAGGCTTCCCACAGGCCCTCACCTTCCAGGACTATGGCTACCAGGAGGTCCAGCAGCAAAGGCAACAGCCCTTCCCAGTCCAGGCACAGAGTCATCGGGCAACACAATTGCCACCAGTTCATTGATGCCACCGATGCCACCCACGCCAATGATGCCACCGACGACAGCGATGCCACCCACGCCACCGATGCCACCAATGCCAGTCCTCACCCAGCTGCAGACCAGATAGCCCCACTACACTGCTCCTTCCTCCACCCCACAGCCAAGCCCGGCCTCAGTACATCTGTCCTCGGTACTGGGGCTGACACCACATGGCATGGAGGAAGGAGCTCTCAATATCACGGGGCTGAGCCAGCTGTCCGAGAGCTTCCTCAACACACCGTCACCTGTGCTCCTCTCAGGGCCAGGCACCCCAATGGTGCTTCAGACCAGCACTCCAGCACCAGCCACCTCCACAGCACCTGGACCGTTCACCCCTGAGACTGGGCACACCTCCGAGTGACCAAGAGGAGTGCCAGAGACTGGCTGGCTGGCTACCTGTGGACTTTATTTGGACACTTGACTTGGGTCGTTTTTATTTTACAGCTTGTTGTTCAATAAAGTCTATCTTTGATTCACACACTTGCTTCATTTCTTTTTTTTAATAAAGTCTTGGTGGAAACTTTTAGAAATGGTTGAAGCCTTTGCATTCTTGTGGGATGGGTAAGGATAGTAAGGATGTATTCTTCGATGATGGCCTGCACCACTTCTCTGACCACAATGCTGATGGTGTTGTGTGGCACCCTCCAGCCGTAATGCATGCTCCTGTAGGTGGTCCCTGAGGCCAGGTGGCGCAGAGTGAGTGCCACCTTGAGCCCAGGGTCCAGGCTGGGCTGGAAGTTGGTGTTTGCCTTGGTCAACCTGGGTGTCAGCCGCTGCACAACTTTGTCAAACATGGCTGGAGGCATCCTCATGAAGTTCTGGAATGCACGAGTGTCTTCGTTCCTGAGCTTCACCATCAGCTTGTTGTACAGCCCGTACTCTGCTCTTCTCCCGATCCATCTTCGTACCCAGACGCTTCTTGGCCGCCTCTTTTTCTTCCCGTAGTAGAGTTCACAGAGCCTCACACTGTTGCAGAAGGATGGTGACTGCCAAAAGGATTGTGTTATGATCCACGGTGGACATGACTTGATGCTGTGGAAGAGCAAGAGTCAGATGAAGGCTGCAGAGGTCTGTACAGCTGGTCTGCTGGTCTGAAAGTGAGATATAGATGAGTTGCTCCCCCTTTTTATAGGCAGTATAGGTTTTCCCCTAGGTGTCCCTTTGCATCCTCTAGGCATTCTCTAGACATCCTCTAGACATCCTTAATATCCGAGATAGGTCCCCTCTGCGAACTTTTTTTCGGTTTTAAATGCTTTGTTTCTGTGCTGCATCTGCTAGGCATCTGTTCTGCATCCGTTCCGCTTCCTCCCTGTGTCCGAGCGGATGCGAGTTGCGCGGGTGAGCAGCGGATGCCTAGCGGATATAGCGGATGTGTAATGGATGTAGAACGGATGCCTAGCGGATGCCTAGCGGATGCAGAATGGAAGCATTGGATACATTTTCCACTCAAAAGTTTTGAGCAGCTCAAAACTTTCTGAGCAGATGAAATGTCAATAAACGGATGCTGGACGGATAGAGAGGAAGCAAAACGGAGGCAGTGAGTACAGAATGGATACATCGCGTTAACCAACGGATGGCAAGCTTTTTTGTCCATTTTACATCCTCTTTCCATCCATTGGTGCAGTGTGACAGGGGCTTAAACCATGCCAATTTTGGTTAGAACTCGTATGGGGGCCGTCCAGAAATCCCAGGGCTTTAGAAGTTGAACTTTGAGAAGTTGAAAATATTCCAGGAGGTGATGGCAAACTCCCTTGCTTTTATTGTCAAGAAAATTACATGGGAAATTACATTGTCAGTGAAATCACCAAGTTCAAGCTCAATTCTAAGGAGACTTCATTTTGGCTCCCCTTTTGGTACTTGAGGAACATATCTTAAAATAATAGGGTACAGTTATAATAATATACTTTTTAATTACAGAAATGATCACTGCAGCAGCTCATTATGTTCTTTCTTTAAGAAAAAAACAATTTGCATTGAAATATAACCATATCCAGTATGGTACGGTACTAATGGAATAGCTGACTCTCGAGATTTTCTTGAGAAAATGGGGAAAATTCAAAAGACCTCTAATAGCAGGAATTAGTGCATCTCACTGAAAAGGCATCTATTTTACCAGAGGAAATATAATGAAATCCTGTGGATAACTTCATTGGAAGAACAAAGCCCAACTTTCTACAAGGGGTAAAAATCCACATTGCTTAATTGCAACATGTTCATTTCAATGGAGCCAAAGCTCTTATTAGTCAGTGTTAAAAATGCATGATGCCTTGGGGTTTAGTCCATGTTTTGCCTAGCTCAGTGGGGAATAGAAATTGCATGCTGAGTGCAAATGAGGGCAATTTCTTATTCTCCTGGTTCATGATTTTCTTCAAGAAGCCTGCAAGAAATGCTGGAAGAACCAATCATCCTCTCCAGCCAAAATGTGGATAGAGAGGATCATTGGTTTGAAAGAGTAATAGAGTTCATCTATGTGAGAACTGAACAGCCCTCTCTTAATAGAAGAAGAAGGATAAGATACCACCCATCTCTACAACCACAGTCTTTTCAGCAGTTCCAAAAAGATTCAACAACCATTTGCACTTTGGTTCTGGTAACCCTGAAGACACAGATTCAATTCAGAAAAGAGCTGCAAGGGGCCTTGGAGGTCTTCTAATCCAACCTCCTGCTAAGGCAGGAAACCCAATACCATTTCAGACCAATGGTAGTCCAGTCTCTTCTTTTAAACTTCCAGTAGCTGTTCCATTGATTCATTGTTCTCATTGTTAGGAAATTTCATCTTCATTCCCGTCACTTCTCTCCTTGATTAGTTTCTATCCATTGCTTCTTGTCCTGCCTTCAGGTGTTTTGGAGAATAGCTTGACTCCCTCTTCTTTGTGACAACTCCACAAATACTATAACACTCCTATCATGTCATCCCTAATCCTTCTTTTCACCAAACTAGACATAATGAATTTCTGTAACTGTACTTCATATGTGTCAGCCTTCAGTCCCCTAATTATTTTTGTTGATCTCTGCACTTTTTCAAGATTTTCAAAATATTTTTTATTAGATTGACCATAACTGGATGCAGTATTCCCTGTGTGGTTTTACTAAGGCTTTATAAAGCAGTACTAGTACTTCATGTGATCTTGATTCTATACCTCTGTTAATACAACCTAGGATTGTGTTAGCTTTTTTTGCTACTGCCAAACTCTGCTGTCTTATATTTAACTTTGGTGGCCAGACAAAATCTTTGGTATCAGGCTTTCTGCACTCAATGCGTTGTCATCCTCAACATGCTTATTGTTATTTCCCATCAAACCACTGCAAAATAAGCCAGGATATTAGGGTTATTATAACCTTTTCTTTCCCCTTTCTACTATTGGGTGCCACCTACTGATGTCTACTCTTACTGACCCATTGATAGATTTTCTCCAGGATGATCTATCCCTAGTTTCAGATTTTCAGATTTCAGATTTTTCAAAGCTGTTCCCATCCATTCTACAGAAATACAATCCTTCCACTCCCACCCCACTATTCAGTCACAACTTCTTGGATGAGAAGCAAAGCTATTCTTCTTCCTCCAGGACAAAACAGTCCAGTTAATTTTGTGGTCATAAGTCCAAGACTAACTGTAATTTCTGCCCTTTCTGGAAGCTTGGATTCCATGATATATAAAACATAATATATGACAGGAAATAGACTTTCTTCCAAGATCAACATTGTTGTTCTCCCATTATTTTAGTTCCTTTTGTTTTGAATATTTACCTTGTCCAGAATGTTACACCATTGGGCAACTTTTTACATTCAATAAATAAATACCTTATATTATTTTAAAAGCCTGCATCACTTGGGAAAACTTATGCAATATAAAATATTAAGGACATTTCTATTAAGAAAACCATTGTTATTTTCCAGGGAATGCACATTATGAACAATGGACATTAGGGAAAATGACTAGGCTGCAAGAGTTAGCAAAGTGATTAACAACTCAGGGTTTAAATGAGCAAAGATATTTGTGCTTGAAATCCAGGAACAAAGTTGAATCGCACTGCAATTCAGAATCAAGGTATTATTGCACAGAAGGGACCAATTGAAGAGAAAGATCAAGAGTTCCAAAGTAGTTATTATGGGTTGAACTAAAAAAACTTGTAAGTTTGAGCTCTTACCAAGAGTTGTTCTGTGTCTTAAATGCAAGAAATTCTCAATATACCTTATTTAATCTCAAATACAAGAGCCAGGCTATAATGGAGATAAAATTTACTAGCTTAATAGACCATCTTGCCAAAGACACTGCTCCACAGTGGCCTTCTGGATTCAGGATTCAGCCACAATTCAGGTGGTTCAGTAGATAAGATACTGGGGCTTGTCCGTTGGAAAGTCTGGGTTCAAGACTTGAGTGCTGCATGTTGGAATGAGCTCCCATTATTTGCGTCAGTTCCTGCCCACCTAGCAGCTCAAAAGCATGGAAATGTGAGTTGATAAATAGGCAAAACTTAAATGGGAAGGTTCCATGACCATATGACCATCGAGGACCTGTATACTGCATGAGTCAAAAAGAGGGCTGTGAAAATATTTATAGACCCCTCACATCCCAGACATAAACTGTTTCAACTCCTACCCTCAAAACAATGCTATAGAGCACTGCACACCAAAACAACTAGACACAAGGAGAGTTTTTTCCGCAACGCCATAACTCTGCAAAAAAAATAATTCCCTCAACACTATCCAACTATTCACAAATTCTGCGCTACTATTACTATTACTATTAATCCTCCCATCCTTCCTCCCACTTATGACTGTATGACTATAATCTTGTTGCTTGTATACAATTTATATGGACTGTTTCCTTGTATGATTTGATTGTTTATTGTACCCTATGACTATTATGAAGTGTTGTACCTTATGATTCTTGACTCTTGATGAATGTATCTTTTCTTTTATGTACGCTGAGAGCATATGCACCAAGACAAATTCCTTGTGTGTCCAATCACACTTGGCCAATAAAGAATTTTATTCTGTTCTGTTCTGTTCTGTTCTGTTCTGTTCTGTTCTGTTCTGTTCTGTTCCGTTCCATTCCATTCCATTCTATTCTATTCTATTCATGTGTCTTCAGACAATGCTGGCTCCCTCATTTCAGAAATGGAGATGTGCACTGCCCCCTACAGCCAGACATGACTGAACAGGGGAAAGCTTTACTTTTACCTTAGATTCAGGAGATGGTCAGAAATCTGGTTTTAGAGTTCCAGTCTGCACAAAAAATATCCAGAATAGTTGAAGTGCCTTTACCATTAACTGGTGATAAAGTCTGGCTTTTCCACATTTACCTTATAGCAATAGCACTTAGACTTCTATACCGCTTCAAGGTGCTTTACAACCCTCTCTAAGCAGTTTAGGGAGTCAGCCTCTTTCCCCCAACAATCTGGGTCCTCATTTTACCCACCTCAGAAGGATGGGGAGGCTCAGTCAACCTTGAGCCAGTGAGAATCAAACTGCCCAACTGCTGGCAGCCAGCACACAAGTAGCCTGCAGTACTTCATTCTAACCACTGCACCACAATGCAGTACTCCATTCTCTTTCCTCATCTAAAAGTTATCTAAACTCTAATGAAAAAAGCTGCAGAGTAAATGAAAGATGCCCTGGTTGTGGTATCTATTTATTTATTATTTACTTATTTATTTATTTATGGAGTATTTTTAGTGCATGGCTCTAATCCACCAAGATACTTTTAATTTATGTAACTGTCTTCCAAGGTACCAGCTATGCCATCCAATTTTGTGCTATTGGAAATTTGATTTCCTCTTGTCCCTGCAACTATTCATTCCATTTTGCCAAATGGACCATGTGAGGCTTCCTAAATTATGTTCACATATATTTGAGCAGATATTTTACTGAAGGATTAGTTGGCGAGCACCCTTGGGTGAAAACAACCTTACCAAGAAGGTTGCTGTCACACTTATTGACAATAAGAAACAGAAATATGTAGAAGTCCTGGTGTCAGGATTCCAGCAATCGCTCTAATTAAATCATGATTCTTCAGCCAAACTTCAAAAAACTTCAAAGGATTCATTAGAGGCGACATACTGACACTGCCCTGTATGAAGCCAATTCTGGCATATGTAATTTACAGTCAGCTGTGACACAGTGGTGGGATTAAAAAATTTTTACAACCAGTTCTGTGGGCGTGGCTTGGTGGATGTGGGGTGGCTTGGTGGGTATGGCAGGGGAAGGATACTGCAAAATCTCATTCCCTTCCCAACCCACTAACATGCTTTCCAGGTCTGCTTTCCTATGCAGGGCAACCAAAGAAGACTCAGCCAATCAGCTGGGACTCAGGACAGAGAATAGATGGGGATGGGGCCAGTCAGAGATGGTATTTGCCGGTTCCCCGAACTACTCAAAATTTCTGCTACCGGTTCTCCAGAACTGCTCAGAACTTGCTGAATACCACTGCCTGTGACCCTGTTTTCCCCTCCCCCCTGGGTGTCTCATAACCAGATTCTCCAATTTAACATGTTCACGGGCTGGGTGTCATCATACATGTTCTCCAATTAAATATATTCACAGGCACAAACTCTGGTATTTTAGTTACAATCTTTTAAAGATAAGAGTTGGAATGTACTTTCGCTTTCAACTGCTGCACTGCTCTTCCAGATATCCTTCCTCCCCCCCTTTTTTATGGCAACTATTCAAACAGGCATAGGAATGTTTCATGAGTTGACACCTGGTTTAAATCTCTTTAGCAAGATAGCAGCAAATACAAGGCTAGCACTGTGAGACTTGGAATAAGAATATAATAATTGGGTAATACACTAATATAGTTTCAGTTATATACCCCTCCCTTTGACAACCCATTTTCAGCATCAATCAAAGGACAGAAAAGTGGTTGAATTCTCCAAGATTCTTCATCAAGCTAGACAATATGAAAGGAAACCAGAAGAAAAAACTTTCAATTTTCTAACACCGACAAAGAAGCTGATGGAGAAAAAGAATCTCTGGAAAAGTTGAATTCATCAGGGCTGCTTGGTGAAACTAGTTAGGCCTCATTAAGCATGTTAAATAATTTCAGTACAACCTCCAATGAGAACAAGTGTAGATGTTCTAAGCCTTCCTTTGACTTTGTGGCAGGAGAAATTCTAATTTTAAGGAGGGACCAAGGAATAGTCTCCTTTCTTACTAAAACCCATCACTGTGATGTTGCAAAAAATATTTATTACAATTATTTACTTCAGAATAAAAGTCCTCCCAAAGCAACACAGATACAGATCATTTTTCAAATGAACTACACTCTTACACACTTTACAATGAATTACATACTCATTTTTTTAAAAAATGAATAACATATTGCATTGCGCTAGAAGTCCCCTAAGGGTCCTTTCTGAGCCTCTTATTCTGATGTCTAGGATCCTTCCTGTAGGCTAGTTACTGGTAACTGCCTACCTAGGGAGAAAAAGAAAAATCTAGTTTATATATTTGTGTCTCTGTCACTTGCATTTCTCCTCCTCCTCCTCCTCCTTCTCCTTCTTCTTCTTCTTCTTCTTCTTCTCTTCCTTCTTCTGCTGCTTCCCCTTTTCCTCCTCTTCCTCTTCCTCCTACCCATCTTCTATTTTGGAAAATATAAAGTCTCATATTTCTTTGCTTCTTTATTTTCAAATTTCAAATCATCATCTTTGTTAGGGATAACATTGTTCACCCTAACTGTTTTAGGTGAAATACTAACTATGAATCATAGTTAGTGTATGCAGCTTTAACTGTAAAATAGCAACTGTGGGTGTGGTTATGAAAACCATATAAAAGTAGCAAGGCTACAGCTTGCTCTCTCTCTCTCTGGCTTTGATGATCCCTGATTACTGCTTGGAAGCAAGACTGCATTGCTCGAACGGGAGAGACAACAACGGACTGATTTATGAGAACTGAAAATAGGATATTCTACATGGACTTTGCTAACTGAATATCCCTGAATGGACTGACTACATGGTAAATGAACATTGGACTGTTTTTGACTATGCTATAAACTTATACTGGAATAAAA
>BLBF01000002.1:4681238-4695446 GCA_015471245.1 Laticauda colubrina | reverse complement strand
TGTTTAGCTTGTCTACCTAACCCTGGTTGGGGAATCCAGGCTTAACAATCTTTTTCCAAAGAGATTAAACAATTTCTGTTCTGAATAAGATATTGCTTTGGTCATTCAATTTTTTTTGCAAAAGTCATAATATTCTAACTTTATACCTTAATTCTTTTAAAACTTTCTTGAGTTAAATTCTTATTTGGCTTTTTGCCATTTATATTATATTCTTTATCTTCTTTAATCCGTTAGTTTTTCTTTTAATAAGAAATTTTACTCACCAAGTGGTTGTTCAAACTTGTTCCTTGGAAGATCTATTTTAAAATAATTGTAAAAAGGAAGGATTTTAGATGCAAGGAATAATGTGGACATGAAGCAGAAAGCAAAAACCAGGTCTTGGATGCCAGGCAGTTCAGAAGGAAACAATCTGCTAAGGATCAGTCCAGGTTCCAGTATGTTGGGTTGCAAAATTAAGGCCTACTATGCAATAAAGGCTCATTACAATCAATGAAAAACAGAGGCAACATGGAGAGGAATGTCAGATAGATGTTGTTGGCAAAGGAGATATAATGTCAGCCTGTTAAGCCCAACAATCAGTGTCCTTATTTTATAGAACTCGGAAGGATGGAAGACTAAGTCAACAGGATTGAACTCCTGGCTATGGGCAGAGCTGGCCTGCAATATTGCATTCTAATTCACTGCTCACCATGATTTTTATATTTTGATACAAATTTTATGTTTTGATAGATATTTTATATGTGAATTTTATGCACTAATGCTATGTTTTGTTATGCTATATGGTACATGTAGTATTGTGGTTAAAGTGTTGGACTGGTATGATCCAGATTCCAAGCCATTCTTTGCCATTACACTATCTTGGTGACTTTTGGTATCTCAGCCTAATCTATCTGACAGATATATTGTGGAGAAAAATAGGAGAGAGGTCTATATATGTGTCATGCCCTTGTTATAGTCAGACTCTGAGGGAGAGGAGGAACAGCCGACAGGGAGTGGAGGTGTGGCTCTGGAGGTTGTGGAGGAGGTTGGGGAAGGGTAGAGGCCAGCTAGGTAGTCAGAGGAAGAAACCAGGCCCATCCCCTCTTCATCCTAGGACAGACAGGGAGGAATGGAGAAGGAAACAACTTGGCTTATGGGAGAAGAAGCAGCCATGATCCCCCTCATTGGTTGCAGTTGGGGAGAATAGTATATAAGAGAGACGGTTAAACACAGTGTTGTTAAAAGCAAAGCATGTTTTATTTTGGGCTGAAGTTAGCTTGGTTGGTGTCCTTCCAATAAACTGTACCTTGTTATCTCCTTGAAGTTGGAAATTACTTATCCTGGTCCATTGTGGAAATTCCTTAATTATAGTATGTTTTGGTTTTTTATTTCACCTTTATCTGCTCATTGAGTTCGGACTGTATTGCTTTCTTCTGAAGACTATTTTTGAATAAGTTTAATCTCCAACTGAGAATTATTGAACAGTGAGGCCAAGTTGGAGGCATTTATATAGTTTTTGGATTTTATTACATTTGTGTTACATTCCGGGTCATCACAATATGCTTCCTTGAACTCCTGAATAAAAAAGGAGGCTAAATAAATCTAATACATATATTAATTACTATGGTGGCACAGTGGTTAGAATGCAGTATTGCAGACAAACTTTGCCCACAGCCTGAAGTTCGATCCTGACTGGCTCAAGATTAACTCAGCCTTCCATCATTTTGAAGTCAGTAAAATGAGGAGCCAGATTGCTGGGGACATTATGCTGCGCTTGTAAAATGTTCAGAGAGTTACAGATACAGATAATCAGAGTTGGAAGGGACCTTGTAGGTCATCTAGTCCAACCCTCTCCCAAAACAGGAGACCCTACACCATTTCTGACAAATAGCAATGCTGTTAAGCACAATGGGGCAGTATATAAATCTAATTGCTGTTGCTATTGCCAAATAAATTAAGACAGAACACATAAGAAACATGTTTTCCTTGAAAGAATTTGGTTAATAGACTTAATTGTCCCATTTTACTGTAGATTTGGAATTTCCACTAAGGCAGTTTTTGTTTTCACCCAGGTAAAACATAACCAGACTTTCTATTTCCCTGTTTAAGATTTGGCGAGTTTTCTTACTTAAAAAAGGGAAATAATTTTTCATAACCATTTTTCTAAATCTTACATGGCATGAAATTAATTACAGATGACTGGAATTTGCTCGTCAAAAGGAAGGAAGAGGGACTGTTTCTTTTATCTTGTTTTCCGCAATATTAGTTTGAAACTCGTTATGACTTCACTTTCTTAGAATTGAATTATTTCTTTTTTAAATAGTCACTTCAGCTAATTCCCATAGTGCTGATAAGTAGACAGAAGGACATATAATGGCATTTATGTCTGTATGAGAGTAGTTGACTCAGAAATTTGGCCAATTATTTGAATCAATACATTGGAAGGAAATTTAACCAGGCTCAAAACAGGCTCAAAACAAGCTCATGGAAGTCAGTTAGCTGGTTTGTCACAACTGACAAGAAACATGAAGATTCCAGAGTTTGTTGAGAGTTGTTTTTAAATCATGATTAAGAAAGCTTTTGGTGACTGAGTCTGTTCTGAATATCTAAAGAATGGAACTGAGGGCTATATAGTGTGATGACCAGAGGTGGTATTCAGCAGGTTCTGACCAGTTCTGGAGAACTGGTAGCAGAAATTTTGAGTAGTTTGGAGAACCCGCAAATACTGCCTCTGATTGGCCTCATCCCCCATCTATTCTCTGCCTCCAAAATCCCAGCTGATTGGCTGGGTCTTCTTTTGTTGCCCTGCACAGGAGAATGAAGCTAGGAAGCAGGTTAGCGGGGTGGGGAGGGAATGGAGATTTTACAGTATCCTTCCCTTGTCACGCCTATCAAGCCATGCCCACCAAGCCATGCCAACAGAACCAGTAGTAAAAAAAAATGATGACCCAGAGCATGGCGCAAAGGCAACACAGGAAGCTGAATGTTCGAACCGCCCCTTTATTGCTCAAAACATTCCCCAAATTCTCCCACATTTCTGGCAAGTCCCAGAGCAAACTGACCACACACACACACACACACACACACACACATCTCCAACAGCCTCTGGCTGCAAGTAGTCCAGCACAATGCTGTGAGCACAATAGCTGCAAACAAGAAATCCAGCAAGGCAAGGGAATAAGTCAGTTAGTTCAGGAAGCAAAGGAACAAAGTAAGAAGTCCAGGAAATGTCTGTAGAAAATTAGCACCTATCCCTTTCCTAGAAGAATGAAATATTATGGGAAATGTTAAAAAAGCAGAATATTATGCTTTATTATCACTTTAAATGTGCACTAATCGGCATACATTAAAATTTGTTTTAATGTATTAAATGTTTTAATTAACATTTGTTGCATACAGCTTTTAATGACATTCCCATGTGTGAATAACAAAAATTAGTGGGGCTCTTTGCTGGGTAAAATATTTAAACATTTGCTCCTGTCAATTTTCATTAACAGAGAGGGCAGGAGGCTGTTCTTTTTTGAATACAACCTATTTTTAACCAAACATTTTTATATCAACTCTCTCCTTATTTGACACTAATTTATTATCCACCTTTTATTCTGCCTCAGTAGTGCAAATATAAATATTTTTAGCATCCATAATCACATTTTTGAATGCTTTTTTGCTAACTGAACTGAAGTTTTCAAAAGAAGGAATTTTGCAACCTCTGTCTTCTATGATAGTTTTTCAGTTTGCATTCTGACTGATCTGATTAAGATCTGATTGAGATCTGTCTATCAGATTGATAGATTGAGGGAACTAGCTATGTCTAGTCTAATGAAGAGAAGGACTAGGTATCAGTACCTGAGTGGCTGCCACAGAGAACAGGTTACTTACTGTAGAAGAATATCTTAACTCCAGAAGTTGTGGGTACTCCATCACTGGAAGTTTGCAAGAAGAGCCCGAACAGCCATTTTTCCTGAGCGATGTAGGGTCTCCTGCTTGAACAGGAAGTTAGACTAGAAAATCTCCAAATGATATTCCAACCCAGTTATTCTATGTTCTATTTTTGGAGAACTAAATGAAGTGCTATGAGAGACCAAGGGGAGAAATCACTCTAATTACTGAAAGGCAACTAGTTTTATTATATTACTACGCTTTGCTTCTTGATCAGGGATCCTAAGATTTTTATATTATGACAACTAACGAATTCCATAGCCTAAAAAGAAATGGACCCCCCTGCACTATGTATGATTCTTCTGAAATGTATTTATCTTATCATTGGTCATGCCATGGTACTAATAATAATTATGTTGTGTTTGAACGTTTTACATGTGGCCAGTATTGGATGTTGGATGTAAAGTGTAACGGTTATGTTTATGTAATCTGGAACCAAACTCATGAACAAGGACAATATTGGTGAAACTAATCATTTGGCTTCTACAACAACCTTCCACTGTACTTGTCTATTTTCTTGTGCATTATATATGTCTGAAGTTAGTAGTTTCTGTAGAAGTTTACATGGCTGAACTTCAGACAAAATAAAATCAAACTTCTTTATTTGAACCTCACTGTGTCTTGGAGTATTGGTGGCAAAGGGGAATGGAAGCAAGCAATGTCATATACGCTATGACTTTGTAATGAAAATGATAAGAATTGTGCAACAGGTGAATAATTCAAATCACATCATATTGTGGTGAATGTAGTCTGGATTTCCAGGAGAGGAGGGCTGCTTTCTCGAGAGAAAAGAAACAGCAGACCTTGGTCAGCAGGAAAAAGGTTAAAATAGCTCTCCCTAGCAATTCCCTATAGTTGTGCAGATTGTTGATTTAGTCTGGCAAGATTCTGTTTATAGATGAAGAACAATAAAGGAAACTACTCTTACAACAGGTGTCATTTCTGGTTCTTTGGGTATGCATTGGCTGTTTTACAAATAGTGCCTGGTTGTGTGCGGCTTCATAGTTGTCCATCAACACCCTAGTTAAGAACTAAATGCTACACATAATGAGGCATCATATAAATATTGTATAAATATTGCAGTATTATATATGTAATGTAGAATAGCCCAGTGCACACATTCTGGAGAGAGAGAGAGAGAAATTCCCTGAGGATGGGCTCCAGCATGAGCCCAAAAACATGGATGAGTAAATCTTTGGTCCAGGCAACCAACTCAGATTGGTTCCTGCAAAAGTTTCCTTATTGGGGAAGGTACATGAAAAAAAAATGCATGCTTTATTTTCAGCCACCAGGTGTTGACCATAGTGGTCTACCAAGTGCAGTAAACAAATATAAATTTAGATCTACATTATGGTCTGTGTGCAAAGTTTGTAATGACTGTTGTCATGGGACAGGGTGATTTTTTTTTTATCCCATATATACTCTGTGAGTCTGAAAAGTTAATTTTAGCCTGTGAAATTTGTGCAGTTTTGCAGATACTTTCAAAGTTGGAAGAAGTGTGTTTCTTTCTGCCTCTCAGGAATAGATCTTTTTTTTCCTTCATTGGTAAATAACGTTGATAATGTTTAAAAATCAACACCACACCTAAAAGGCCTGGACTACCAAGAGAATACTATCAATATCATGACCGTTTCTAAACACTTTTATCTTAGTACATTTTCTCACATCAAAGCTATTTTTAAATCCAGGGATTACATGTGATTAAAAAATCTATGTAATTAGTAACCAAGGCAACAGGGATAGTTTTCATAACAAGCCCCTTCCTTTTTGAAGGGCAATCCTGAAGAAAACTACCAATGGCACATAGCATGCAATTTTAAATCAAAGTGCAAGAAAATGAGGGCAAGTTAATATCACCAAGGCAATTATGGAACACTATTTGGGAAATTTGGATAATAAACCCTTCAGTCCTTCTCTATGTCATTCAGTCTATTCTTGTTTGAACAAAGGAACCAATTAAACTAAGAATTCCAGTGCAAAATTTGAAAAGTGCAGGATTTTTTTAAATGAATATAGGAGATAGTCATTTAGTTCAATGTATCTCAACTTCAGCAACTTTAAGATGTGTGGCCTTCAACTCCCAGAATTCAATTCCTTTAAGTCTATGAAGATTCTCAGGCATCCAGGTAATGGTTGTCTCAAAGGTGCTTTTCTTTCAGGAGGCAACTGGACTTTTTTGTTTTTTCTTTTGTAGACATTTTGCTTCTCAGTCAAGAAGCTTCTCCAGTTCTGACTGGATGGTGGGGAATGGAAGGACTTATGCAAATGACCAACTGTCTGCAAGGAATATAAACCCTTCCATTCCCTTACATCCAGTCAGAGCTGGAGAAGCTTCTTGGATGAGAAGCAAAATGTTTTCAAAAGAAAAGAAAAAGAGAAAATCCAGTTGCACCTCCTTTAAAGTCAACTCCTTTAAGATATGTGGACTTCAGCTCCCAGAATTCAACTTTAAGACATGTGGACTTCAACTCCAGAATGCTGGCAGGGGAATTCCAGGAGGTACTGGAAGTCCATATATCTTCAAATTGCTGAGGTTGAGAAACACAGATTTAGTTAGTCTGTTGATCCAGTTTGCTTGGAATGAGCTAGAGAATGGATATAGATCTGATTGGAAAGGGCTTGCGGGATTTGTGAATATTGTTTGACATATACAATATTCACAAATATCCACAACCCCTACCTAAAGCCCATGTCACACTGAACGAACGGATGCAAAGAGGTTGTAAAAGGGACAAAAAAGCTTGGCATCCGTTCGAAAACGCGATGTACTCACTACCTCCGTTTTGCTTCCTCTCTATCCGTCCAGCATCCGTTTATTGACGTTTCATCCGCTCCAAAAGTTTTGGGTTGCCCAAAACTTTTGCGCAGAAAATGTATCCAGTTCGTCCGTTCTGCATCCGCTACGCATCTGCTACAAATCCGTTACGCATCCGTTACGCATCCGTTACGCATCCACTATATCCGCTAGGCATCCACTGCTCATCCGTGCAACTCGCATCCGCTTGGACGCAGGGAGGAAGCGGAACAGACGCAGAACAGATGCAGAACGCATGCAGAACGCATGCAGAACGGATGCAGCATGGAAACAAAGCGTTTAAAATGGAAAAAAACGTTCGCAGAGGGGACCTATCTCGGATATTAAGGATGTCTAGAGGATGCCTAGAGGATGCCTGGAGGATGCAAAGGGACACCTAAACTGCCTATAAAAAGGGGGAGCATCTCACTTTCTGCATCTCACTTTCAGACCAGCAGCCCAGCTGTGCAGACCTCTGCAGCCTTCATCTGACTCTTCCTCTTCCACAGCATCCAGTCATGTCCACTGTGGATCGTAACACAGTCCTTTTGGCAGCTGCCATCCTTCTGCAACAGTACGAAGCCATCTACAGGCTCTGTGAACTCTACTATGGGAAGAAAAAGAGGCGGCCAAGAAGCGTCTGGGTACAAAGATGGATCGGGAGAAGAGCAGAGTACGGGCTGTACAACAAGCTGATGGTGGAGCTCAGGAACGAAGACACTCGGGCATTCCAGAACTTCATGAGGATGCCTCCAGCTATGTTTGACGAAGTTGTGCAGCGGCTGACACCCAGGTTGACCAAGGCAAACACCAGCTTCCGGCCCAGCCTGGAACCTGGGCTGAAGGGGGCACTCATTCTGCGCCACCTGGCCTCAGGGACCACCTACAGGAGCATGCATTACGTCTGGAGGGTGCCACACAACACCATCAGCATTGTGGTCAGAGAAGTGGTGCAGGCCATCATCAAAGAATACAAGGAGGAGCTCCTCCAGTGCTCCTCCACTGAAGAAGGATGGAAGAAAGTTGCAGAGCAGTGGTATCAGAGGTGGAACTTCCCACACACCGTTGGAGCCATAGATGGCAAGCACGTGGCCTGCAAAGCGCCAGCCAAGTTGGGGTCCACTTATTTCAACTCCAAGGGCTTCAACAGCATCGTCCTCTTCGCCATGGTCGATGCTGACTACAAGTTCATGTACATCGATGCTTCAGGCTACGGCTCATCTTCAGATGCCCAGGTATACAACGCCAGTCACCTCAAGGAGGGGCTGGAAGGCAACCTCATCCTGGGCTTCCCAGATCCAGACCCCCTGCCCAACGACACGCGAGATGTGCCCTACTTCATTGTGGGGGATGACGCCTTCTCCCGCAGAACCTACCTCATGAAGCCCTACACCTCCAGACTCCTCACCCATGAAGAGAGGATCTTCAACTAAAGGCTGTCCAGGGCAAGGCAGGTGGTGGACAACGCCTTTGGCATCCTGGACAACAGGTTCCAGGTACTTCTCACCACCATGCAGCATCGCCCAGAGATCGTGAGGAGGATCGTGGAAGCTTGCTGCATCCTGCACAATCTCATGCGCACCCGCTACCCAGTGTTGCAGAACAGTCTTGTGGACAGCAAACAAGGCAATGGGGACATGAAGCCTGGGGAATGGAGGCAAGGGCGAAACCTGATAGACACTCAGGATGTGCAAGGCCCCAACAGAGCCTCACGGGAAGGGTAGAAGCAACGCAACCTCCTGAAACACTGGTGCAACTCCCCAGCTGGAGCAGTGGAGTGGCAAGACAGGATGGTAGATGCTTAATGGATGCTTCCTTCAGTCTGTCTCATCACACGGATGAGATTGGGCCATGTATGTTGGGTGGGCCTACAATGAACAGGGCGTTTAATAAAGAGTTGTGTTTGTGTTGACATGTGTGAATCAATGCTTACATTGTTATTAATAAAAAAGGGCCCTAGGTGTGGCACCTGGGAGGGTAGAGCATACAGTCCCACTATGCTTGCACTGGAGGTTTATTTATCCCACAGCTATTAGCCATCCCAAAGGTATCCCTGCTCATTCCACAGGTATCCCTGCCCACCCCACTGCTATCTTAACCCATCCCACAAGCATGCCAAGTCTTAAACCATTTCTAAAATTTTCCACCAAGACTTTATTGAAAAAAAGGAATGAAGCAAGTGTGTGAATCAAAGATAAATTTTATTGAACAATAAGCTGTAACAGAAAAATGTCTCAAGTCAAGTGTCCAAATAAAGTCCATAGGTAGCCAGCTACCCAGTCTCTGGCACTCTTATCGGTCACTCGGAGGTGTGCCCAGTCTCAGGGGTGAAGGGTCCAGGTGCTGTGGTGGTGGGTGGTGCTGGAGTGCTTGGCCCTGAGAGGACAACACTGGACGGTGTGTTGAGGAAGGTGTCGGACAACTGGCTCAGCCCCGTGATGCTGAGAGCTCCTTCCTCCATGCCATGGGGTGTCAGCCCCAGTACTGATGACAGATGTACTGAGGCCGGGCTTGGCTGTGGGGTGGAGGAAGGAGCAGTGTAGTGGGGCTGTCTGCTCTGCAGCTGGGTGAGGACTGTCGTGGGTGGCATCATTAGCGTGGGTGGCATCGCTGTCATCGGTAGCATCATTGTTGTGGGTGGCATCAGTGGCATCAGTGGAACCGGTGGCAACGGTGTCGCCCGATGACTCTGTGCCTGGACTGGGAAGGATTGCTGCCTGTGCTGCTGAACCTCCTGGTAGCCGTAGCCCTGGTAGGTGAGGGCCTGTGGGAAGCCTTGGAATGGGAGAGACATCACCTGGGGTGGAGGAGCAGACCTGGACTGGGTGGGAGCAGGTTTCTCTGGGTCTGGAGGGTTGTGAAGCAGCTCGGTGATCTGGTCCTTCACCAGATGGTACTTTGGATCTGCCATTTCCTTGAGGGTCTGGTTGACATAGGTGAGGAAAGGCTTGCGGTTGGAGGAGGCGGTTTCGGTGTGGACCAGCTGAGAGAGGAGATCTATGCTTTTGCAGATGGTGTCCCTAATCTCCAGCAGGACAGTGTGGCTCTCCCCCTCCTGCTGTCCGGATCTCTGCCTTTCTGCGGAGGCGGAGCTGGGGTGGTGGTGGATGCGTCTAGGACTGTGGTGGACTCGATGTCTCTGTTCTCCCACCGCACCAGGGAGTCCTCCATGCACTCCACCATGCTTACCACACCTGTCTGCAGGTTCACCGCCATGGCACGCTCCAGAGAAACCTTCCTGGAGACAGGGACTGACTCTCGGCCGGAAGAGGACTGGCTCTCAGCAGGCTGCCAGAGAGAGAGGTCGTGAGAGGAGCTGGTGGTGCACCTCGGTGGCGGACCTCACCCTCCAGGAAGCTGCACCTGGCCATGACGTAGGTCTCTCTGTCCGTCAGCTTAACCGTTGCCTGGCCAGATTTCTTCAGGTGCAGCTTCCCATACCAGGTGTGCATGTGCTTCCACCAGCCGAGGAGCACCTCCGAAGTGTAACCCATACTCTCCGCCCTCTCTCTCCAAGCAGCCTGCTTCCTTTTGGTGTCCCTGTACAGCCGGTGTCCCTTCCACCACAGATAGTCGTTCTCTATCAGCCACTCCAGCACCTCATCCTCGTACGCCTCCTCAATATAGTATTGCCTCCTCTCCCGTTGTCGCATACGCCTCTTCCTCCCTTTGGCAGGACCAGATGGGCCCTCATCAGAGGGGCTCCCAGGTAGTAGGGGCTGCTCCTCCACACCACCAGCAGCAGCAGCAGCACCAGCAGGATCATCATCATCATCATCATCATTATCATCATCATCATCATCATCATCATCATCATCATCATCATCATCCTCACAAGCAGGATCATAATCATCATCATCATCAGCAGCAGCAGCAGCAGCAGGATCATCATTATCAGCAGCAGCAGCGGCGGCAGCAACAGCAGGATCAGTAGCAGCAGGACCAGCAGGACCAGGATCAGCAGCAGTAGAGTAAGCACCAGCAGGGCCAGCAAGCCCAGGAGCACGAGCAGGACCAGGAACACGAGCAGGACGAGCAGGATGAGCAAGACCAGGAGCACGAGCAGTACGAGCAAGTCCAGGAGCACGAGCAGGACGAGCAGGACCAGGAGCAGCTTCAACAGAGTGAGCACCAGCAGAAGCACCACTGCCAAGAGCAGCTTCAGCAGAAGCCCCAGCAGAAGCAGAGTCAGGGGCAGGGGGTGAATTGAATATACATGAGAATATACATGAGGTTGGCCCTGTCCCTCTTGCCAGGGATGGCGGCAGGCTGCTGAGGCTTTCGCTTTCTCCCCATGGTTGTGGGGTTGCTGGCTGGCACGGAGGCTAGCAGGCACCAAGGCTGGCAGGAAGGCTGGCAGGAAGGCTGGCAGGAAGCCAGACATGAAGGCTGGCAGGAAGGCTGGCAGGAAGTCAGGCACGAAGACTTGCAGGCAGGCACCAAGGCTGGCAGGAAGCCTGGCAGGTAGGTTGGCAGGAAGCCTGGCTGGAAGCCTGGCAGGTAGGCTGGCAGGAAGCCTGGCAGGAAGCCTGGCTGGAAGCCTGGCAGGAAGGCATGCAGGAAGCCTGGCAGGTAGGCTGGCAGGAAGCCTGGCAGGAAGCCTGGCAGGAAGGCAGGCAGGCAGGCAGGCAGGCACCAAGGCTGGCTGGAAGGCAGGCTGGCAGCAAGGCTGGAAGGCAGGCATGCAGGCAGCGCAGGCAAGGAACTCGAAGTGTCCAGCAGCAGGTCTTTCTTCGGAATGCTGGCCACGTGCAAGCTGCTTCCCTTTATATCCGGGGGTCTTACGCAATGGATCCCCCCCACATGCACAATTAACGCTCGGCATCTGTTCTGCTTCCGCTGTGCATCTGTTAGGCTTCCACTGTGCATCCGCTTCATCTGCTGTGCATCCGCTTCATCCACTGTGCATCTGCTGTGCATCCGTTATATCCGTTCCACGTCCGCTTTGCTGAGGCCCCCCGGAAGCCTAGCGGATGCGCCATCTGCTCTCATCCACTTCCATCTGCTGGGCTTCCGTTCCGCATCCGCTTTGCATCCGCCCTGCGTCCTCCCCGCGTCCGTGTTATCCGCTCCGGTTATGCAAATTTTTGCCCCTTTCGAGAGCGGATAACAACGGATGGAACATTTTGCTCATCCGCTGTGTCCTTTTTGCATCCGTTGGCCAGTGTGACATGGCCTTAACCCTACCTACAGTCCTACAAACTGTCATGTTGTAGCTCACACCTCTTTCACCCCTGCAGACTGTCCTCAACTCACACCGCAACCTGCACAACAACTCCCATTCACTAAGCACCTCTTGTACATTACAGTGCACCCTCCTCAACTCATGTGGTGCCACTTGCACATTCATTTGCACCCTTGCACACTCTTCCTGAACCATGTAGCACCTCTTGTAGGTAGGTATGAGTCCATGAAAGTGTGTAGGTCAGGAATGGTGCATGGGATAAGTAGGAGTGCACGGAAGTGTCTAGAGGTGATAAGCAGGTCAGAGACCACAATGCAGCATAGGTCAGGAAGATTGATCAAGGTGTGCAAGAGTTGCCATGTGAGCCAGTAAGAGTGCACAGGCATGTGGTGGGCAAGTCAGAAACGGTGCAAAGGAATATCATGTGTGTCTGGATGGGTTGGGGGCACATAGGCTGGCTTGGGAATCATGGGAGTTGAACTCCATATAACTTAAAACTACCAACTTTGAAAAACACAGTGTTAGACCAATCAATGCATAGAGAATTGTCTCAAGTCTTTCCATATTGAAGCTGGTTCGCGAGCTATAAATTTTGAACCCTTGAATATACATGAGTTTTCTACAATTATACATACAATATATATACTAAACGTAGTACAGCACTACATATACTTTCACCAACGGATCTCAATGGAAAATGATACAATAAAGGATATTGAATGGCATGTTAAATGTGGTTGGCAGGCATTTGGCAAGCTAAGCATAATTTTCAAGAATAACTTCCCCCTATGCTTGAAAAAATTTTGATCAGTGTGTGCTGTCTGCTCTAACATATGCTGGTGAAACATGGACACTAATCTCACAATCAATAGAAAAGCTATAAGTGGTGCAAAGAGCAAAGGAAAGATACATGCTCGGCAATACAAGACAAGATATTTTTGTGTTGAATTTATGTTTTACTGACCAAAAAATAAAGGAAGACGAGCATAGATCTATTTCTAGCTCTCATCAGCTAGCCATACCCTTCTGGGATTCAAACCTGGGCTACTGGTATATCAATAGATGTATTAACCTCTTCTTTGGATTGGGTAGGCTAAATTGACCTGTTAAAAAAACACAAGGCAAGATAGAAAGATCTCCGAATGGATTACAAAAAAAAAAGTATATGATATCAACAGGAGAGGAAAAAAATTGCAATGGAAGTGGGCTGGTCACATAGCAAGAACTGATGGTAGGTGGACCAAGGCAATCACAGAATGGATCCCACTTAATAAAAGTGTTCATGATAGAGACATAAAACAATATGGATCGATGACATCAGCAAGTATTGAGGGCCCAACTGAGAAAAGAAAGCTCAGGATCGTATTGGTTGGAAACCTGCAAAAGAGTCCTTGATTCTGCAATGAATAGACAATGGCTAAAATGATGATATACAATATATTTTAATAGTATTCTTGTGTCTTATCTAGAGATTTTTGAGTGGAGGAGGGAAGGGGAGAGGCTGGTACCAAGCCATGAGTTTCATTGGTTTTGGTTTTCATCCATCCTTTTTCTCTCCCAAAGCTTGCATGGCTTGTGCTACTTGTCCTCAAGGTTGGAAAGAGCCAACACCATGTAGTGCTGAAGTTGCTTGCGTTCCTCTAAGTTATGCTGCAACTTCTCCAACAACTCAAAGTAGCAGAAGAGGGAGTCACGTGGCCAAAGCACCTGTTCATCTTCATCAGCAGCATAGAGTCCTGGTAGGTTCTTGTGGATGTAAGTCTCCCAGTCCAAAGTTCCAGAAGACTTTTCATTGTGGGTCAAGTCTGAAGAGTCTGCAGTTTGAATTAATGCAGGGTCCATGGTGAACTTTTCTCTGAATGTAATGTCTTTGTCCATAGCTGTTTGAATCTGGCTGAATCTCTTTTCCATGATCTCCATTTTGAATTTGTCAGCTTGCGTCTGAGTCTCTATCTGTCTCACCTCTTCACTTAGGTCACTTCGGATGTTCTGGAAATTGGTGACCATTATGGCAACAAAGAGATTCCTAAAAATAAATGCCCCAATCAGAAGCCATAGGCAGATAAATATACCACTGATCACCTTGTTTATCTCTGGGACCTTCCATAAATCTTGTAACAGAGCATACCAATGGTCCATGGTGAAAAGAATGAAGATGGTCACTAGAGAGTTGGGCATGTCCATGAAAAACATGTTGTAAGTCAGGTCCATCCTGTCTGAATGGGTGTAACTCTCAAAAAAGAAGATGCCCGACACAGCAAAGACGTAGAAGAGGAAGGCAAGGAGAACTAAAATGAAGGCCATCGCTTTC
>BLBF01000002.1:4645286-4660517 GCA_015471245.1 Laticauda colubrina | reverse complement strand
ATATATATCTGCCAAAGGACTGGTTTTTTTTTATGGGAGCACACAGTGATTCAAATAAAAGAAATTATAGGCTTAATTCAGCAAAGAGTCACCCCAAATTGAGACTTCTAGTGACTTTCCTCCCTCTGTATTGCCCCCTCAAGAACACTTGATGGCTCTGGCTGGCAGTTTAATTATTGGGGTTTTATCTGCTGAATAAAAGGGACGAGCTCCGTGGTGACTCCCACTGACTCAATTCCAAGCTTGGAACTGCAGCTGTGAAAAAATGACAGAGGGCTTCACCTTGGAAGATAATAATTGTCATCCAGTTCTTGCTGCTCCTTTGCCAGTTTTTGGCTTTATTTTCCCTTCAACAAAGCCCCTGGCATTGTACGGCACCATTTGTGATACCGCCACCACAAACACAGCAAAGAAAAGGTCGGACCAGGCTGTTGTGGGGGAACAAGCACAGAAAAGATGAATCAATATAGCACGTGAACCCCTAAATCTGGACTGACAAAACCCTGGTGCTGTATTCAAAGAACGGGCAATATCCAGACAAACGGATTGTATCGTGGCTTAATGGAGTGAACACGGTTATATTAAAATGGTGGTTTCCTCACAATTCACTCAATTTTACAGTGCTCAGTTCTACTTTGACTTGGATTGGTAGAGCATTGCAAACCCACCCAAATCATTCAATATTTTGGGGAAGGGGGAAGTAAGAAGATATTTATTGGCTTGGCTTGACTTGGCTTTTAAATGGCTTGAGTTTTTATTTTGTATTTTTTTAATTTATTTATTTTTGTCAATTGCTTACAAGATAATAGGTATAAGTAAAAACATAGTTATGAGTACATGGATAAATATAAGAAAAATAAAAAAAAATAAAAGAATCAATAGGACAGGGACAGTAGGCACGTTAGTGCGCTTATACATGCCCCCTACAGACCTCTTAGGAAAGGGGTGAAGTCAATAGTAGACAGTCTAAGGTTAAAGATTTTGAGGTTTGGGGAAGAAACCACAGAGCCAGTTAGAGGATTCCAGAGACTGACCACTCTGTTGCTGAAGTCGTATCTCCTGCAATCAAGTTTGGTGCGATTAACCTTGAGCTTGTATCTATTGTTTGCTCTTGTGTTGTTATGGTTGAAGCTGAAGTATTTATTGACAGGTAGGACATTGCAATGTATGATTTTATATACTATACTTAGAACAGACTGAAGGCGGCGTAGTTCTGATTTTCTAGGTCTAGAATTTCGAGTCTGGTGGCATCAGGTCTTCTGCAACGAGTAGAGGAGTGGAGAACTCTTCTTGTGAAATATTTCTGGACTTTCTCAATGAATATCAGATACATAATGTGGGTTCCAGACTGATGAGCTGTATTCGAGTATTGGTCTAGCAAATGTTTTGTATGTTCTAGTTATTAGTGTAATATTACCAGAGAAAAAGCAATATAAGATTGCTTTTTGGCTATGTAGTTATAGTAGGCTCTAGCACTTAGGGAATTAGACATAACTACTCAAAGATCGTTGACAGAGTTTGGATCATCAACAAGGTCTTGACTATTCAGCCTGGATTTTATTTTCTGATTTTTTTTGCCAATATGTAAGACAGAGTATTTCTTTGTTGAGATTTGAAGTTGCCATTTGTTTGACTATTCCAATACATAGTCGAGGTGTTTTTCAAGGGTAGCAGTATTGTCAGTGGTGTTGAATAGCTTTACATCATCAACAAAAAAAATGCAGTTGCTCTTAATATCATCACAGAGGTCATTTATGTAGAATATGAAGAGAGTTGGTCCTAGAACACTGCCTTGGGGGACACCACTGTTGACAGCTACAGAATTTGATAGGTCACTCCTAATTTTGACCATTTGTTGTCTGTTTGACAAGAATGCCTCTATCCAGTTATGCAGATGTCCAGAGATACCATAAGATTTTAGTTTTAGGAGTAGTTTGTCATGTACCACTGAATCAAAGGCTTTACAGAAGTCTATGTAAATTGTTTCTATTGCTTTGCCCTGATCAAGTGGTGTAGTTCATATGTTTTTGCAGTATAAGAGTTGCAAGTTACAGGATAGTTTTTTTCCTGAAACCAAATTATTTATCAGAGAGTAGGTTGTCTGTTTCTAAGTGGAGGATGATGGATTGGTTAATAATTGATTCCCTGACTTTACAGGTGATGCAGCATAAAGAGGTCTGTAATTTTCAACTAGGCTGGGGTCTCCCTTTTTGAAAATGGGGATGATCGTGGCTGGTGACCATAGGTTAGGCAAGGAGCTGGTCTTGAAAGATTTTTCAAAGATTATGCTTAGAGATTCTGCTATGGCAGTGGATAGCTTTTTTAAGAAGCAGGCACATATTCAGTCCGGTCCAATAGATAGAGATGGTTTTAGATTGCGTACTGCTTTTTCAACATTGTCTTCTGTAAAATTGATATGTATTAGATCATTGTAGTTGTCTGTGGTTCTACTAGGAAATACTGGGCATGATCCATTGCTGTTTACAAATACTGAGCCAAAGAATGTGTTCAAGATGTTAGCTCTAATAGTGTTGTCATTGCAGTCTTTACCATTAGGTCATTTCAGGAGTGGGATGGACCTTGAGTCTTTTCGTTTGTTGTTTACAAAATTGTAAAAAGCACAGGTGGAATTGGTGCGTAGAAGGTTTTCTTCTTATTTAATGTGATAATTGGTGCAGTCAGTTTTTATCTGGTGGCATAAATTTTTGTATCTGCTTTTGAAGTTGGCAACATAACCAGATTTATTTTTCTGCCAAAGTGATTTCTTTTTTGAGTGAAGCTTCCTTATTGTTATGGGTAATTTGTTTTTTCTGGTTTTGGAAGTTGTTAATGGTACATATAGTTTGATGACTCTTTTATCTTCAAGTAAAAATATGTTGTAATGGTCTTCTACAGTATTGCAACCAGAGAATAGAAATTGCCAATCAAGGGATGAGTTGTTTATAAGATCATTGTTGTCTTTTTTGAAGTTATAATTGGGGATTCCATCGTTGTGATGTTTTTTGTGTGGTCGTATGTTGAGACAAAAGTCAATCATGTTGTGGGCACTGTTGGAAAAGGGTTCTTTAATTTGTATTCCATAAATTGAATTCAAACTATTGCAGAAGATGAGATCGAGGCAGTTGTTAAGTCTACTCTTGTTGATTATTAGTTGTTCTACTCCCAGATTTGTTACTGCGTTGTAGAAGGGTGTGGGTTCAGTAGTTAGTGGCTTGACTTGGTTTATATGCCACGCATCTCAGTGATACAGAGATTCTAGGCAGCTTACAATTTGATGAAAAGATTTTTAGAAAGATAATACAAGACAGTTAAAAATAAGCAAGATTAAACAAAAGACTAAAAAACAAAAAGACAGGACGACATGGGTGTGGAGATATTTAAGGAGTGGTACACTAGGACCTCTAGATCCTTCTCATAGTTGTTGATGTTGAGCCAGGTACCACTTATTCTATATATTCTATTTGGTTTTTCTCTCCTCAGTGTAAAACCTGACTTTTCTCACCATTGAATTTCATTAGGGCCCCATGTTCAAGTCTATGAAGATCCTTCGAGATCCCGAGCCTATTTTCTGGGGTATTGCTGCCAGGTTGGTGTCATTTGCAAATTTGATGAGTTCCCCTTCTTTATTTTCTTTTTTTAAAATAAAGTTTATTAAATGTTCACCTTTAAAAAAAAATTCTAAATACATTTTTTGCAGTTATTTGTGATCTCAGTTATACCATTCTCCTATACATACATATACATACATTATTTACAATTAAACTATAAAGCTTTTACTTTTGCATTATATTTTCTTTCTATTTTCTAATCAGACATACCATTTTTCCCAGGCCATATATAATTCTTTATCCTCCCTCTCTTGCAATTCCATTGTGAATTTGTTCATTTCTGTGCAGTCCATTACTTTTTTTATAAATCTGTCATCTGTGAGTGTACTTCATAGTGAGTGATACACTATTAAGATGTGTATCATTAGACATCCATTCTCTTTTGAATATTCTCCTTTGGTTATCCTTAATAAAAACAGGTTTGGGTACTATCAGTATTCAGGTTTGGGTACTATCTTTAGACTTGTTATTTCCTGTAGCCAGATCTGTATTTTATTCCAGAATTCTTTCACTTTTGGGCAAGTCCACCATATGTGAAAGAATGTATTGGGTTTCTTTTTGCATTTCCAACACTCTGTTTTTAAATTTGGATAAATTTTAGCCAATCTCGCCGGTGCCAGATGCCAACAATAAAACTTTTGATACAAATTTTCTTTATATGAGGTTGCCAATGTTAATTTATAATTTTTAGTCTGTAGTCTTTTGATGAATTCCCTTTCTATTCCCTTCCATAAATCATTAATGAAGATCTTAAAGAGTACTGAGTCTAAGACGGAGCCTTCGGTAACTCACTGCATACTTCTTTCCAGCTGTACCTGCAGTTCCATTGAGGACTACACGTTGAATGTGGTTGATCAGTCAGTTACAAATCCATCTGGTGGTCAGGCTGTCTAGCCCAGATTTTTCTTATCTTCCCAAGAAATATAAATGGGCTGGTTTGTTGTGCTCCTCTCCACTTTCAATATCTGATCATATATTTAGCCATTAGGAAATGTGCCAAGAATTGAATAGCATCTTATATTTCATGATATTTTATCCTGGATTTAAACCTGAACATCAGCAAGACAAAGAAGATGGTGCTAGACTTCTGGAAGAAGAGAGAGGAACCCGTCCTACTTTACATCAAGGGGAGCTGTGTAGAGAGAGTTTCCTCCTTTAAATTCCTGGGAGTTTACCTCAGCGAACATATTACCTGCAAAATCAACACAAAACAGGTGACCAGAAAGGCCCAGCAGAGATGCCATTTCCTTAGGGTCTTACAGAAGAATAAAGTAGAACAACAACTGAGGGCCTCCTTTTACCAGTGCACAATAGAAAGCATCCTTACATATTGCATTATAGTGTGGTATGCTGGCTTGACAGCTGCAGATAGAAAAACATTACAGAGGGTGGTGAGCATAGCCCAAAACATCATGAACTGTTCCCTGATACCACTAGACTAGATGGCCTTGCTAGGGCTCGCTGCCTTAGAAGAGGAAAATTCTATGGGAGTACTCACACCCGGTCAGCCCTTCTTCACTCTCCTAGCATCAGGTAGGAGATATAGAAGCATAGCCAGCCGCACCAACAGGCTGAAGAACAGTTTCTATCTGTGGGCTGTCAGACTTCTGAATGGAAAATAATTACATATCAACATAGTATGATAGACTTGCAGGGCCGGTGCATTGTGTAACAAGGTCACACAGTGTAATAAGATTGGGACTGGGTTAGGGACTTCTGTACTCTGAGTTGTGTTGGGGTTGTGTGCATGAAGGGAGGCTCAGCCAATCTCATTGTACACATGTTGTACTCTTAACAATGAAGGAAATAATAAAATTTTGCCTTTCCTTCTTGCAATGAAGTGACTAATTAGAGAAACGATGGCTTTGCTATACTTTGCACAAAGTGCTATACATTTTGCCTACCTTCTCGTTCTAATACTTCCAAACTTCAATTAGAGTCTGTATTTTGTGGATCCCCTAAGAATGTAAGTGCATTATATTAGGCTAAAACAAGTTATTCCTTAGCTGCCTCTTTTTTTTTTTTTAATTGGCATGACAATCAAGAAGAATTCTGCTGGGTGCTTTTCTCTAGAAGAATAAGCTACACATAATTCTAAAGCATTGTTGTTTGGAAGCTAAGGAGGTTAATCCCAAGTCTGTGGAAACTTAGAGAAGAGCAAAAAGGTCAGAAGAGGTCTCCACTAATCCCAAATATGTGTGTTGGAAGGCTATTTTCTCTGTACTTTCTCTCTTTGCTTCCTTGCACCATCAGAAATACAAGATAGCATCTGATATGATGCTATATATCTCTGATGCAGCTGTTCATTAGGGCTGGGTGGAACACCAAGAAATTCAAAATCATAAGAATGGGCTTGCAAGCCATTTGGTTTTTCTCAAATGAGGAAACTAGCTTTGCAAAGTTGCACCCCAATTCTACTGTCCAGGGGACCTGCTGATATGGTGACTCATGGGAAGAATGAGCAGAGCTCGGGTTCAAGTGCCATGATGATCAATCTGATCTCCCTTGTCCCATCCACTTTGACATTAGGTGCAATTGAGGGATTTGATTCTTTTATCGATTGGGGGAGGTGAAGGGAGTTAATCAAGGAGAGATCCAACCTTGAAGTAAGAAACTTCCTGACAGTGAGAACAATTCATCAGTGGAACAGTTTGCCTCCAGAAGTTGAATGCTTCAACACTGGAAGTTTTTAAGGAAAGATTGGACAACCATTTGTCTGAAATGGTATAGGGTTTCCTGCCTAGGCAGGGGGTTTGACTAGAAGACCTTCAAGGTCCTTTCCAAGTCTGTTATTATTCTAATTTTTCAGCACTATTGTGACTTTAAACGGTGACTAAATGAACAGTTGTGAAGTCAAGGGCTACCTGTGCTATTTCTTCCTTTAGTAATTCTGAAACAATTCCTAATTATCTTTCCGATACTTTATTTGATATTCTTCACATAATGACACACCTACTTATGACTGTAACCTTGTTGCTTGTATCTTAACACTTTTTACTGACTGTGTGATGACCCGGGGCATGGCACAAAAGCAGCAAAGTCACAAAAGTAGGTAAAGTCCCTTTAATACCTCCAAACTTGACTCCCAATGTCCAGTTATCATCAGCTGGAGAAAAAACTCTCCCAAGAACAGTTGTTTAAAGAGTCTGAACCCAAAGTACATATAGATTATAAATAAAAATCCACACAAACTATGGTGCAGCTATTAATAAGACAGGGCAGGATAAGGAATTGCAGATTTCAAAAGATAACAAAACACATACAGTTGGGAGGTTGCCGGAATCCAGATAAGACTTGACAAACCAAGATAATTCACCCTTTGCTTCCAGAAGGGTGTTGTGCGCAATCACCCTTATTAAACCCTGTTTTCTCAGCTGCAGCTAATGAAGGGAATCAGGGCCCTTTTCTCCCATACAACCCATGTGACTCACGTTGCTCCCTTCTCCGTTCCTCCCTGCATTCCCTAGGATGAAGAAGAGGTGGCCCTGGGTCTTCCTCTGAAGGCCCAGCTGGACTGTGCCATTCCCCAGTTTCTTCCCCAGCCACCAGAGCTACACTCTCACTCCCTGTCAGCTGCTTGGCCTCCCCCTCAGAATCAGATTCCAACAGGGGCATGACAGACTGTTTCCTGGTATGATTTGATTGCTTATTGTACCCTATGACTATTATTAAGTGTTGTACCTTATGATTCTTGGCTCTTGACAAATGTATCTTTTCTTTTATTACACTGAGAGCATTTGTACCAAGACAAATTCCTTGTGTGTCCAATCACACTTGGCCAATAAAGAATTCTATTCTATTCTATTCTATTCTATTCTATTCTATATAAAAAAGAAGACTGATCCAGCAATTGTTGTCCTTGTAACCTACTATCGAATTGTTGGCTGTCTTGTTACAAAGAGTATCAATTAGAATGAAAAGCAGGAACTATGGCATCAATGCATCTCGGCCACCTTCTGTTCTCCATTGTAATACCAGGTGCCGATATAAATAACACAAAAACTCAAAGCCAAATTTAAGCCTTGCAAAAAAAAAAAACACCACCTCCTCATAATTGGGAAGGTGGGTATCCATTTCACATTGCACAAGGTGACTCTTTCCAGGCCAGGGAGAAAAGGAGGAGGGTAGGGAGATGGCACGGAAAGACAACTGGTTTGCGAAGCAATTTTTCAAGGAGATGAACTTTTTCTTCTGCCAATGACATTCCCAAACAATGGCCATTTATCAATAAGTGAAAGAGATTTATTAGGATTTTTTGTGGGTTAAGGTAAAGAAGGAGGGGGAGGACCAAAGGTAAGTTTCTAAGGCAACATAAAGGATGGGGTTTTTTTTAAATGAGGCCTAGCTAAATTTTAAAGCAAGTTTCTTCATACTGCATGGAGAAGAAAATAGAATGGAATGGGATAGGATAGGATAGGATAGGATAGGATAGGATAGGATAGGATAGGATAGGATAGGATAGGATAGGATAGGATAGGATAGGAAAGGATAGGATAGGATAGGATAGGACAGAAGAGAAGAGAAGAGAAGAGAAGAGAAGAGAAGAGAAGAGAAGAGAAGAGAAGAGAAGAGAAGAGAAGAGAAGAGAAGAGAAGAGAAGAGAAGAGTTGGAAAGGACCTTGGAGATCTTCTAGCCCAACCACTTGCTTAGGCAGGAAACCCTACACCACTTCAGACAAATGGTTATCCATTCTCTTCTTAAAAACTTTCAATGTTGGAGCATTTACAACTTCTGAAGGCAAGTAGTTCCACTGGTTAATTGTTCTGTTAGGAAATTTCTCCTTCTTTCTAGGTTGCTTCTCTCCTTGATTAGTTTCCACCCATTGCTTCTTGCCCTGCCCTCAGGTGCTTTTGAAGAATATTTCTTTCTACTGTCAAAAAGTATCTTGAGAAAGCATGCAAAAAAATATTTTGTGTTGTATAAAGATCCTGTGCACTGATCAGATCATTTTTCAAAGAAGAGAGGGTCAACCTATTCTCCAAAACACTAAAAAGCAAGACATGAAACAATGGATGGAAACTAATCTGTTATTCTATTCTATTCTGTTCTGTTTTACTCTGTTCTGCTCTGCTCTGCTCTACTCTATTCTACTCTGCTCTGCTCTACTCTACTCTAATCAAAAAGAGAAGCAACCTAGAATTGAGAAACTTTCTAACAGTGAGAACAATTAACCAGCGGAAGGACTTGCCTTCAGAGGTTGTGGGAACTCCATCACTGAAGGTTCTTAAGAAGTGACTGGACAGTCACCTGTCTGAAATTATATAGGTTGGACTAGAAGATCTCCAACTGAGCCCAAAATTTCAGTTGTTAAGTGAGACATTTGTTTTTCCCCAATTTATGACAATTCGTGCCACAGTTGTTAAGCGAATCACTGCAGTTGATAAGTTACTAACCTGGTGGTTAAGTGAACATGGCTACCCCAATTACTTTTTTGGGGGGGGTCAGAGGATTGCAAAAAGGGATCCCAGGATCCCAGGACACTGCAATGTCATTAACCTGAGTCAGTTGCCAAGCATTCAAATTTTGCTGAAATGATCGTGGGGATACTGCAATGGCTGTAAGTGTGAAAAATGGTCATAAGTTGCTTTTTTCATTGCTGTTGTAACTTTGAACAGTCACTAAATGAAATGTTGTAAGCTGAGGACTTACCTATATAAGGTCTCCCACTTGAGCAGGGGGTTGGACTAGAAGACTTTTAAGGCTCCTTCCAACTCTGATATTTTATTATTTTGTAAAGCTATGAATATAGAGTAAAAGCTGCTAAGAATATATCCTGTTGACATACTCCAGCCCAATAAAGAGGAAAAGCTTTCACTGTGACATGCATGAGCATTAAAAATAAGATAAAAATAACCATTTCTAAGCAGTGATGGTGCGGTGGTTAGAATGCAGGCTATTTCTTTTGCTGCTGACTGCCAGCTCCCTGCAGTTCAGCAGTTCGAATCCCACCAGGCTCAAGGTTGACTCAAACTTCCATCCTTCTGAGGTCTGTAAAGCCCCTGTCACACTGCACCAATGGATGCAAAGAGGATGTAAAACGGACAAAAAAACTTGCCAACCATTGGTTAATGCGATGTATCCGTTCTGTACTCACTGCCTCCGTTTTGCTTCCTCTCTATCCGTCCAACATCCATTTATGGACGTTTCATCCGCTCAGAAAGTTTTGAGCTGCTCAAAACTTTTGCGCGGAAAATGTATCCAATTCATCCATTCTGCATCCGCTAGACAACTGCTAGGCATCCGTTCTGCATCCGTTATGCATCCGCTATATCCGGAAGGCATCCGATACGCATCCATGCAACTCGCATCCTCTCGGACGCAGGGAGGAAGCGGAATGGATGCGGAACGGATGCAGAACGGATGCCTAGCGGATGCAGCATGGAAACAAAGCATTTAAAACAGAAAAAAACTTCGCAGAGGGGACCTATCTCGGATATTAAGGATGTCTAGAGGATGCCTAGAGGATGCCTAGAGGATGCAAAGGGATACCTATACTGCCTATAAAAAGGGGGAGCAACTCACCTGCATCTCGCTTTCAGACCAGCAGCCCAGCTGTGCAGACCTCTGCAGCCTTCATCTGACTCTTCCTCTTCCACAGCATCCAGTCATGCCCACCGTGGATTGTAACAAAGTCCTTTTGGCAGCCACCATCCTTCTGCAACAGTGCGAAGCCATCTACAGGCTCTGTGAACTCTAGTATGGGAAGAAAAAGAGGCGGCCAAGAAGCGTCTGGGTCCGAAGATGGTTCGCCAGAAGAGCAGAGGATGGACTGTACAACAAGCTGATGGTGGAGCTCAGGAACGAAAAAACTCGGGCATTCCAGAACTTCATGAGGATGCCTCCAGCCATGTTTGACAAAGTTGTGGAGCGGCTGACACCCAGGTTGACCAAGGCAAACACCAACTTCCGGCCCAGCCTGGAACCTGGGCTCAAGGTGGCACTCACTCTGCGCCACCTCGCCTCAGGGACCACCAACAGGAGCATGCAGTATGGCTGGAGGGTGCCACACAACACCATCAGCATTGTGGTCAGAGAAGTGGTGCAGGCCATCATCGAAGAATACAAGGAGGAGCTCCTCCAGTGCCCCTCCACTGAAGAAGGCTGGAAGAAAGTTGCAGAGCAGTGGTATCAGAGGTGGAACTTCCCTCACACCATTGGAGCCATCGATGGCAAGCACGTGGCCTGCAAAGCGCCAGCCAACTCAGGGTCCTCTTATCACAACTACAAGGGCTTCTTCAGTATCATCCTCTTCGCCATGGTCGATGCTGACTACAAGTTCATGTACATCGATGCTTCAGGCAAAGGCTCATCTTCAGATGCCCAGGTATACAACACAAGTGACCTCAAGGGTAGGCTGGAACGCAAACTCATGGTGGGCTTCCCAGATCCAGAACCCCTGCCCAACGACACACAAGATGTGCCCTACTTCATCGTGGGGGATGACGCCTTCTCCCTCAGAACCTACCTCATGAAGCCCTACACTTCAAGACACCTCACCCGTGAAGAGAGGATCTTCAACTACAGGCTGTCCAGGGCAAGGCGGGTGGTGGAGGATGCCTTTGGCATCCTGGCCAACAGGTTCCAGGTACTTCTCACCACCATGCAGCATCGCCCAGAAACCGTGAGGAGGGTCGTGGAAGCTTGCTGCATCCTGAACAATCTCATGCGCACCTGCTACCCTGTCTTGCAGAACAGGCTCGTGGACCTCCAACAAAGCAATGGGGACATGGAGCCTGGGGAATAGAGGCAAGGGCAAAACCTGATAGACACTCAGGATGTGCAAGGCCCCAACAGAGCCTCACGTGAAGGGAAGAAGCAGCGAAACCTCCTGAGACACTGGTGCAACTTCCCAGCTGGAGCAGTGGAGTGGCAAGACAGGATGACAGATGATTAATGAGTGCTTCCTTCAGCCTGTCTCATCACACTGATGAGATTGGGCCATGTATGTTGGGTGGGCCTACAATGAACAGGGTGTTTAATAAAGAGTTGTGTTTATGTTGACATGTGTGGATAATTATTACATTATTATTGATAATAAAGGGCCATAGGTGTGGCACCAGGGAGGGTGGACCATACAGTCCCACTATGCTTGCACTGGAGGCTTATCTATCCCACTGCTATCCTTACCCATCCCACAGCTATTACCCATTCCAAAGGTATCCCTGCCCATCGCACTGCTATCTTAACCCATCCCACAAGCATGCAAAGACTTAAACCAATTCTAAAAGTTTCCACCAAGACTTTATTACAAAAAAAGAAATGAAGCAAGTGTGTGAATCAAAGATAAACTTTATTGAACAACAAGCTGTAAAACAAAAATGACCCAAGTCAAGTGTCCAAATAAACTCTGCAGGTAGCCAGCTACCCAGTCTCTGGCACTCTTATTGGTCACTCGGAGGTGTGCCCAGTCTCAGGGGTGAAGGGTCCAGGTGCTGTGGAGGTGGCTGCTGCTGGAGTGCTGGTCTGTATCATCATTGGGATGCCTGGCCCCGAGAGGAAAACAGGGGACGGTGTGTTGAGGAAGCTCTCAGACAGCTGGCTCAGACCCGCAATGCTAAGAGGTCCTTCCTCCATGCCATGGGGTGTCAGCCCCAGTACTCATGAGAGATGTACTGAGGCCGGGCTTGGCTGTGGGGTGGAGGAAGGAGTAGTGTAGTGGGGCTGTCTGGTCTGCAGCTGGGTGAGGACTGGTGTGGGTGGCATCGCTGTCATCGATGGCATCATTGTCGTGGGTGGCATCGGTGGCATCAGTGGAACCAGTGGCAACAGTGTCACCCGATGACTCTGTGCCTGGGCTGGGAAGGGCTGCTGCCTGTGCTGCTGGACCTCCTGGTAGTTGTAGCCCTGGTAGGTGAGCGGCTGTGGGAAGCCTTGGAATGGGAGGGACATCACCTGGGGTGGAGGAGCAGACCTGGACTGGGTGGGAGCAGGTTCCTCTGGGTCTGGAGGGTTGTGAAGCAGCTCCGTGATCCGGTCCTTCACCACCTGGTACTGGGGTTCCTCCATGTTCTTGAGGGTCTGGTTGACATAGGTGAGGAAGGGCTTGCAGTTGGAGGATGAGGAGTCGGTGCTGACCAGCTGAGAGAGGAGATCTATACTGGTGCGGATGGTGTCCCTGATCTCCAGCAGGACAGTGTGGCTCTGCCCCTCCTGCTGTCTGGCTCTCTGCCTTTCTGTGGAGGTGGAGCTGGGGGGGTGGATGCGGGTACGACTGTGGTGGACTCGATGTCTCCTCTCTCCCACTGCACCAGGGAGTCCTCCACGCACTCCACCATGGTGATAACAGCTGTCCACGGGTTCTCCGCCGTGGCACGCTCCACAGAAACCTGCCTGGAGACAGGGACTGACTCTCGGCCGGAAGAGGACTGGCTCTCAGCAGGCTGCCGGAGAGAGAGGGTAGACAGACGGGCTCCTGGTGCTCCTCGGTGGCGGATCTCACCCTCCAGGAAGCTGCACCTAGCCATGACGTAGGTCTCTCTGTCCGTCAGCTTAACCGTGGCCTGGCCAGATTTCTTCAGGTGCAGCTTCCCGTACCAGGTGTGCATGTGCTTCTACCAGCCGAGGAGCACCTCCGAAGTGTAACCCATACCCTCCGCCCTCTCTCTCCAAGCAGCCTGCTTCCACTTGGTGTCCCTGTACAGCCGGTGTCCCTTCCGCCACAGATAGTCATTCTCTCTCAGCCACTCCAGCACCTCATCCTCGTGTTCCTCCTCAATGAAGTATTGCCTCCTCTCCTGTCCCCACATACACCTCTTCCTCCCTTTGCCAGGACCAGATGGGCCCTCATCAGAGGGGCTCCCAGGTGGTAGGGGCTGCTCCTCCACACCACCAGCAGCAGCAGCAGCAGCAGTAGCAGGATCATCATCATCATCATCATCACCAGCAGGATCATAATCCTCATCATCAGCAGCAGCAGCAGGATCATCATCAGCAGCAGCAGCAGAAGCAGCAACAGCAGCAGGATCAGCAGGACCAGGATCAGCTGCAGCAGAGTAATCACTAGGAGCCCCAGCAGTACCAGCACCAGCAGCACCAGGAGCATGAGCAGGACCAGGACCAGGAGCACGAGCAGTACGAGCAAGTCCAGGAGCACGAGCAGGATGAGCAAATCCAGGAGCACGAGCAGGATGAGCAGGACCAGCAGCAGCTTCAGCAGTGTACGCAGCAGAAGCACCACTGCCAGGAGCATCTTCAGCAGAAGCCCCAGCAGAAGCAGAATCAGGGACAGGGGGCGGGAGGGTGGCCCTGTCCCTCTTGCCAGGGATGGCGGCAGGTTGCTGAGACTTTCACTTCTTCCCCATGGTTGTGGGGTTGCTGGCTGGCAGGGAGGCTGGCAGGCACCAAGGCTGGCAGGAAGCCTGGCAGGAAGCCTGGCAGGAATGAAGGCAGGCAGGCAGCCAGCAAGGCTGGCAAGCAGGTAGGCACCAAGGCTGGCAGGCAGACTGGCTGGCAGGGAGGCTGGAAGGCAGGCTGGCAGGCAGGCAGACTGGCTGGCAGGGAGGCTGGCCAGGAGGCTTGGAGGCAGGCTGGCAGGAAGGCTGGCAGCAAGGCTTGCAGGCAGGCATGCAGGCAGGGCAGGCAATGACTCGATATATCCTGCAGCAGGGCTTTCCTCCGAATGCTGGCCACGTGCGAGCTGCTTCCCTTTATATCCAGGGGGCTTGTGCAATGCATCGCCCCCCTCATGCGCAATTAACGCCAGGCATCCGTTAGGCTTCCGCTAGGCATCTACTAGGCTTCCGCTGTGCATCCGCTTCATCCGCTGTGCATCCGCTCTGCATCCGCTTCATCCGTTCCACGTCCGCTTTGCTGAGGCCCCCCGGAAGCCCTGCGGATGTGCCATCTGCTCTCATCCGCTTCCATCCGCTAGGCTTCCGTTCCGCATCCGTTTTCCATCCACTCTGCATCCTCCCCGCGTCCGTGTTATCCGCTCCGGTTATGCAAATTTTTGCCCCTTTTGAGAGCGGATAACAACGGATGGAACATTTTGCTCGTCCGTTGTGTCCGTTTTGCATCTGTTGGGCAGTGTGACAGGGCCTTAAGTCTAAGTGCTATCGCTATTGCTAAATATAGTCAGTTTGGTCTAGGGTTTAAAGCACCAGGTTAACAACCAGCAGTTCTAGTCCCATCTTTGCATGAAATCCAGTTGGATGCTTTTGGGCCAATCACCAAGAGACTATGTGTTCTAGTCCTGCCTTAGGCATGAAAGCTGGCTGGGTGACTGGTGGACCAATCTTTCTCTCTCAGCCCAAACCACCTCACAGGGTTGTTGTTGTTGTGGGAAAAATTGGAGGAAGAAGTAGTATTGGGTGTGTTCACTGCCTTGAGGTTTTTAAAAATTAAAATAAAATTAATAAAGGTGGGTTATAAATAAATGAATGAATAAATAAATAAGTCTCTTCTAATTCAGAATGGGCTTGATTAAGTTGCAGATTAATTAGGTAACCTTGGTTAATCTTACAAATCTAAGCAAAGTCAAACCTGAGGGGATAGGGGCAGACATCATCCAGAAATCTCAGGTCTGGAGGGAGGGAGGGAGGGAGAAAGGGAGGGAGGGAGGGGGAGAAAGGAAGAGGAGGAAAAGAAAGAGGAGGAGGAGGAGGAGGAGGAGGAGGAGGAGGA
>BLBF01000002.1:4630932-4645186 GCA_015471245.1 Laticauda colubrina | reverse complement strand
AGGAGGAGGAGGAGGAGGAGGAGGAGGAGGAGGAGGAGGAGGAGGAGGAGGAGGAGGAGATGGAGATGATCCATCGGTACTACTACCACCACTTGATTCTTAGTTGACTAGATTCTTATATGTAGGAATGAGCAATAAATCAGCTTGAACTTAACATGTGGTCTTGGCATCTTCGAGCCATATGTTGCTGCAGTAAGACAACAAGTGTATTCATTTGAAAACCAGAAGTTTCGAATAAAGTTTTCACTAAATAAACAACTTTGAGATTGCTCATGCTTTGGCACACTTAAAAAAAGGCAGCACAAAAGTTAAACATTTCACAAAAAACCTGCAGGGTTTTTTTTTACAAAAAAAATACAACAGATGTTGATGATGGAAAATACTCTGCTTATTCTCTTTCCAAATAACACATCACATTTGCGATAACATGTTCCAAAAGTTTCCTTCCAATGACTAGTTACACTTCTTAAGTAATGAAAGATTACTGCTCTTTCCATATATTTAAAAAGTCAATAACTTTTACATACATATCATCTTAATTATGTTTATAATTCCTATAAATAAGGAATGCATTGCCCTGGGCAGGTTAGCATGAAATTCAATTTGCAGTTATCTGTCCAGCATCAAGCAAATGTAAAATATATGTCATAATTTGAATTAGGCTCACTGGAAGTTCATATGTCAGGCTTATGACTCAGATTTCCTTGCATTATAAGACATGATTTCCAATGTGTATTATAACTTGTTTTATGGCATATATATGTAAATATACATGCATACAAAATATATTGCTTTTGTGGACATTTGCCCCACAATGGCTGCAGTAAAGTCTTACATTTAGGCAAGAAAAACTAAAAGTACACATATTGACTGGGTGAAACCAGGCTTAATAGCAATAACTGTGAGATAAATCTTGGAGTCTCAGTGGACAACCTGTTAAGTATGAGCCAACAATGTGAGACAGCAGCCAAAAAAGCCAATGCAATCCTAAATTGTATTATCAAAGGAATACAATCAAGATCACTCTATAAAGTCTTAGTAAGACCATACCTAGAATACTGCATCCAATTTTGGTCACCACACTATAAAAAAATGTTGAGACTCTAGAAAGAGTGCAGAGAAGAGCAACCAGGATGATTAGGGGACTGGAGACTAAAACATATGAAAAATGGGTGCAGGAACTGGCTAGTCTAGAAAAGAGAAGGACCAGGGGAGACATGATAGCGGTCTTCCAATATTTGAGGGGCTGCAACAGAGAGGAAGAGGTCAAGCTACTTTCCAAAGCACCTGAAGACCAGACAAGGAATAATGGATGGAAACTGATCAAGGAGAGATTCAACCTAGAAATAAGGAGACATTTTCTGACAGTGAGATCAATCAACCCATGGAACAGAAGTTGCCTTCAGAAGTTTGGGAGCTTCATCACTGGAGGCTTTTAAGAAGATATTGGACTGCCATTTATCAGAAATGGTGTAGGTTTTCTGCTTGGGCAGGAGGTTAGACTAGAATATCTACAGCACAAGGTCTCTTCCAACTCTCTTAATCTGTTTTAGTACTACCCTTCCTATTTCAAAACCACCCAGAGAGTTCTATAAAATATTGTACTCTGGGGTGGGAAAAGTCTTTATGCATTGCACAATCCTGTGAAAACAAAAGTTCTACCTTGTGTGGACTGTGTATCCCAGTGTTTTTCAACCTCTAGCAACTTGAAGATGTCTAGTCTTCAACATTGCATCTGCTCCCAATTCTGGGAGTTGAAGTCCACACTTTTTAAACTTGTTAAGTTTGAGAAACATTGATCTGTTCCAGCCTATGTAGGGTGACAAGAGTATGTTTGAAATAGCTCCATTTGGTCCAGTTTTGAATGAAAACCCCTTATTTATTTATTTGTTTGTTTGCTTACTTACTTAATTTATATGCTATCTCACTCACTTTTCCAATGCCAATCCAGATGTTTCCTTTCTGAAGGACTCAGGATTTCAGATCCAATATGAAATTTACTTTTTTGGGGTCCCTTGGTGTCTTTAGTGCCATCTTAACAGCATTTCGAGGATCAGGAGAAGGGGAAAACAGGCTAGGAAGCGAGAGATCCTGAGTTCAAATCCCACCTTAGCCACAAAAGCCAGTTGGGTGACTTTGAGGGCCAGTCACACTCTCTCAGCCACCCTTCCTCACAAGGTGGTTGTTCTGGGGAAAATAGGAGAAGGAAGGTGAGTTTGATATATTCACTCCAAAGGCAGGATATAAATAGATAAACCCTGGAGGTGCTTCAACCCTGGAAGTTTTTAAGAAGATCTTTGTCTGAAATGGTTAAACAGGGGGTTGGACTAGAAAACTTCCAAGATCCCTTCCAATACTTTTATTCTAATAGTTGGTTAAATAAAAAAGAAGGGAAGAGAAACTGAGACTTTGTGGTTGAAGAATTAAACAGGAATATGGGGAATAAAGGAAATTCCATAATGCCCCCTGGGATGTTTTGAAGATTTGGACAAGAACTGGGTCATGCAGATAGATAGTCCTTGATTTATGACCAGTCACTTGCAATGGACCTCCACAGGGCTTCTTATACAAAGATCCATAGTTCCAACAGTTTGGAATGCCCCCCACCTCATGGTCATGTGATTACATTTGGGATGCTCAGCAATCAATTCACATTTATGGCCATTTGTCTCACAGTCATGTGGCTGTGAATGACAATCTTTTTTGCCCCAATTCAGGACTTACTTCCAGTTTCCAGCAAAAAAAAAAAAGTCCATTGCAGTCAACAGATTCACTTAGCAATCAAGTAATTCCCTTAACAACTGCCACACAAAAAAATGGTGGTAAAATCATACACAGTCCCAAGGGACCCACTCAGGGGTGGGATGCTACCAGTTCTGCCCAGCTCTATAGAACCAGTAACTCTGAAGAGCAGCAGACACAGAACTGCTTCTGTGTCTGCTGCTGTTTGGCCAACCCGCCCACCCAGGCTCTTACCTGATCTTTGTTTCCTGGTTTTTCAACCTCAGCTGCTCTGCACTGCACAGCTGAGGCTGAAAAAGCAGTAAAAAGTGGTTTTTTAAATGCTGTGTACCCATGCGCAGTGCTTATCAGCTGTCTGGGTGGCACAGCTTTAGGTGTAATACACGCGTGTGCAGCAAAACGTAATCACCAACTAGTAATAACACTGGTTGAATCCCATCCCTGTGCCTATTTAGTGACCAGCATGATATACGACTATAATTCTGAGCTCAATTACGGTCCTAACTTAAGGACTTCCTGTAGTCCAAACTTGACTCACAATTGACTTGGAAACGTTCTTTCAATTTCAGTAGAGAAAATAAAACCTTGGCCAAGTCAAAGCCTAATCAAATTGATGTCCTGAAAGAAAGTATTATTTTTATTCATTGGAAAGAATCAAGTGGCTTTGACAATTGGCAAAGTTGGGTTAAGTTAGGGCCTATTCTTTTCAGGGTTTTGACGGAGGGACTTCCTGGCTTTTTGCTAATTAATACTTGCAGTTCCTGTCAGAGCGATCCATCATTTCCTTTCAACGGTCTTCATAAAATGACCTGCTGCAATGCTACAGTTCTTCCTTGCTTGGTGCAGCCCAAATGATGTTTCTAATTACTACTCCACAATATAAATAGTCCACTCTCCTGCTTGGGCATATAAAGGATGACTCAGAATCGAACATGGAGAAAATATTAAGATCAGCAGGATTGGGTCTTTTGCCAAATGAGGAGGAGGAATTTTGTTCTACTTGGTATTTGGAAGAGATTGAAAATGATTGAGCAGCTGCACAAGGACCAGAACTCAGCTCAAAATTGGACAAATCCAGAATCCCTGAAATTTCTGATCATCAGGTATTAGACCATGACACTTCCTGAAAGTAGACTTCAATGCAGTGATGGTATGTTACTGGTTCGGACCAGTTATCATGAAGCGGTAGTAAAAAAAGGTTCCAACTATCAGCTGAGAGGAGGAAAAAAAAGCTGACAATCAGCTGAGAGGAGAAATAAGAGAAAAGTGTAGGATCAGCCCTCCTACCACCCCTGCACTTTTCTCTTCTTTATCCTCTCAGCTGATTGGCTCTGCAAGCTTCAGCTGGTGTGGGGAAAGTTGTGCGCGCACATTAGGCAAAGCACACCCACTCAACCAGTGATAAAATAATTTGAATCCCACCACTGCTTCAATGGGTTGAACTACTTGGAAAGTCTGACTGAAGATCAGTCATGTGAATTGTTACTAATTGTTTCTAATCATGTGAATTGTCAGTACCATTTCATAATGCCTGAGTAAGAGCACACTTGGAATATTTCATTCAGGTTTGGTCACTCTAGAAAAAGTGCAGAGAAGAGCAATAAAGATGATTAGGGGACTGGAAGCTAAAGCATGAAGAACAATTGCTGGAATTAGGTATATCTTGTTTAATGGAAAGAAGGACTAGGGGTGATAACAAGGACTAGGGGTGATATCCAATATTTCAAAGAATAGTCCACAGAATGTGAAGGCAGAAAAAGAAGCAACTGATGGAAACTAATCAAAAAGAAGCAACCTAGAAATAAGGAGAAATTTCCTGACAATTAGAACAATTAATCAGTGGAATGACTTCCCTCCAGAAGTTGTGCATGTTCCAACACTGGAGGTTTTTAAGTCGAGATTGCTGTCAAGTGAGGCTCCATTCAAAATCCAAGAAAGGAAACAGTAGACTCCATTGTTAAAGAGAAAAGGACTTTTACTAGAAATCAAAGTGGTAGCATCAAAAGAATTCAAGATCTGAGGCATTAGGCGTGAAAATCAAATATACAAAGTTATGGCAACATTCCCACCCACAATAGTTCAAATTGGCCATCCAATCTGAGATGTGTATAATGTCAAGTGGGGCATCTTCAGGTGGTGTTTCAGACATCTGGCTCACCAAGACAGTTGACCTTGTCCTGCTTAGATAAGAAGCTACAGCTCCTCAGTAAGCAAGTAAGCATGATCAAGAAAGTTTTCCCAAGTTTTCTAGTTCACCATATCAAGCCTCCAGCACTCTCCCCCACCCCCCAAAGCCCAATTAATATTCCCTCCCCCCATTTCTATGGCAGCCGGGAAAACAAGCAGAAGGATTCTTGAAGGCTGATAATTGCACAACGATTTGTCTGAAGTGGTGTAGAAAGGTTGGACTAGAAGACCTCCAAGGTCCCTTCCAACTCTGTTGAGATTACTATCACATCTGAAAGGCTCCCCAATTGAGGCAGGAGACAGCTTTTACATTAAATTCTAATCAGCAAGATCATCATGATTTTATTTCCAAGTGAAAACTGAAATGTTTAGGGCAATTCCCATCATTTAAGGAAGTCTAATCAATGCATCAGTGAAGGCATAATTTCCATAAGTCCTTTGGGGAACTCAGCCTGCAAATGTTTGACCAACTGCAGTGAGGGTCCTGAATTGTCTTGGTCACTTGACCCGATCTTTTGAACATGATGCCGACGTATGAGATACAAGACTGACGCATCTCTGGTGGCCTTTCAGAAAGGCTTGAAAATGCACTTCTGAGGGACCTAATGAATATTTTAATAATTTAAAGATCTTTTAGGAACATAGAACACAAAATACAGAGTTGAAAGGGAACCTGAAGTTCTTTTACTCCAATTCCCCACTTGAGCAGGAGACGCTCATCATTCCAGACAAATGGTTGTCCAATCTCTTCTTGAAAATCTCCAGTGATGGAGAACCCACAGCTTCTGGAGGCAAACTGTTCCATTGATTAATTGTTCTTCCTGTCATGAAATTTCTCCTTAATTCTAGGTTGGGCCTCTCTGTAATAAGTCTCCATCTATTGCTTCTTGTCCTGCCTTCTGGTGCTTTGGAGAATAGATTGACACCCTCTTCTTTGTGGCAGCTTCTTAGATATTGGAACATGGCTATCATGTTACCCCTAGTCCTTCTCTTTGTTAGACTTAACTTGTTAGACATAACTTGTTTCCTCAATTTTTCGTTGTATGGTTTATCGTCCAGATTCCTTATCATCTTTGTTGTTCTTCTCTGCACTCTTTCAAGAGTCTCAAAATCTTTTTAGTATCCTGGGTGACCAAAACTGGATACAATATTCCAAGTGTGGGTCTTACCAAATATCAAAAAGCCATACTAACACTTCATTTGATCTTGATTTTATCCCTCTGTTAATGCAACTCAGGAGAGTCTTGGCTTTTTCAGCAGATGTAGAACCTGTTGGCTCATACTTAAATGGTTGCCTGCTGGGATACCTTTTACCAGACTTGTTTACACATTACATATTTACAAATAAATACATTGTTTTCATATTACATATATACATATTAGATATTACAGGCTTCCAGCTGTGCTTAAGTGTTTGTAATCATTTTATTTATTATTATATTTTCCTTGTAAGTTTCCTAGAGAGGAATAGGAAGCGGTAGAGAATTATAGAAATGGAGCCCAATCCTCAGGGACAATTCTGGAATTCAAATAAAAGCATCCATAAAGATTGTTGTGGTCTTCTGTTTGAAGTCATCATCTCACAAGTGATTGTTGAATTGAAGGAGGGTTTTTTTTTTCCTTTTAACATTCCAAACCAACACCTGGGAAAGTAATAATTAAACATTTGGTTCCAATGAGTTCAAACCCTATTTTCTTCAAGGTTTCAAATACTGGAAAGGTTAATGCTTAAGTTTCTTTCTATTTACCTGGTAAGCTTCTAATGGGTAAAAACATTACTGGCTGGGATTCAAAAATATTATTCCTAAAGCCCATGTCACACTGCACCAACAGATGGAAAGAGAATATAAAATGGAGAGAAACACTTGCCATCCGTTGGTTAATGCGATTCATCCATTCTGTACTCACTGCCTCCATTTTTCATCCTCTCTATCCGTCCAGCATCCGTTGACTGAAGTTCCATCCACTCAAAAACTTTTGAGCTGCTCAAAACTTTTTGAGGGGAAAATGTATCCATCGCGTCCGTTCTGCATCCGCAACGCATACAGGGAACATCCATTCTACATCCGTTGTCATCCGTTACGCATCCGCTATATCCGCTAGGCATCTGCTGCACATCCGCGCAACTCAAATCCGCTCCAACGGAAAACGGACACAGGGAGGAAACGAAACAGACATGGAACGGATGCGCAGTGTTAGTAGCACGGATGGAGAAAGGATGAAAGCAGATGCAGCTTGCAAACAAAGCATTTAAAATGGAAAAAACGTTCGCAGAGGGGACCTATCTCAGATATTAAGGATATCTACAGGATGCCTAGAGGATGCAAAAGGACACATAGTGGAAAACCTATATTGCCTATAAAAAGGGGGAGCAACTCACCTGGATCTCACTTTCAGTCCAGCAGCCCTGCTCTGCAGACCTCTGCAGCCTTCATCTGCCTCTTACTCTTCCACAGCATCCAGTCATGTTGACCATGGATTGTAACACACTCCTTTTGGTAGCCACCATCGTTCTGCAACAGTGCAAAGCCATCTACAAGCTCTTTCAACTGTTCTACGAGAAGAAAAGGAGGCATCCAAGAAGTGTCTGGGTCTAAAGATGGATCAGGAGAAGAGCAGAGTATGGACTGTACAACAAGCTGATGGTGGAGCTCAGGAACGAAGACACTCGTGCATTCCAGAACTTCATGAGGATGCCTCCAGCCATGTTTGATGAAGTTGTGGAGTGGCTGAGACCCAGGTTGACTAAGCAGAGCATCAACTTCCGGCCCAGCCTGGACCCTGGGCTCAAGGTGGCACTGTCTCTTCACCACCTGGCCTCAGGGACCACCTACAGGAGCATGCAGTACGGCTGGAGGGTGCCACACAACACCATCAGCATTGTGGTCAGAGAAGTGGTGCAGGACATCATCGAAGAATACCTGGAGGAGCTCCTCCAGTGCCCCTCCACTGAAGAAGGCTGGAAGAAAGTTGCAGAGCAGTGGTATCAGAAGTGGAACTTCCCCCCACACTGTTGGAGCCATAAATGGCAAGCACGTGGCCTGAAAAGCTCCAGCCAAGTCGGGGTCCACTTATTTCAACTACAAGGGCTTCTTCAGCATCATCCTCTTCGCCATGGTCGATGTTGACTACAAGTTCATGTACATCGATGCTTCAGGCAACGGGTCAGCTTCAGATGGCCAGGTATACAACACGAGTGACCTCAAGGGGGGGCTGGAACGAAACCTCATCATGGGCTTCCCAGATACAGACCCCCTGCCCAACGACACGCAAGATGTGCCCTACTTCATCGTGGGGGATGACGACTTCTCCCTCAGAAACTACCTCATGAAGCCCTACACTTCAAGACACCTCACCCGTGAAGAGAGGATCTTCCACTACAGGCTGTCCAGGGCAAGGCGGGTGGTGGAGAATGCCATTGGCATCCTGGCCAACAGGTTCCAGGTACTTCTCACCACCATGCAGCATCGCCCAGAGACCATGAGGAGGATTGTGGAAGCTTGCTGCATCCTGTACAATCTCATGCACACCCGCTTCCCAGTCTTGCAGAACAGGCTCGTGGACCTCCAACAAGGCAATGGGGACATGGAGCCTGGTGAATGGAGGCAAGGACGAAACCTGATAGACACTGAGTATGTGCAAGGCCCCAACAGAGCCTCACGTGAAGGGAAGAAGCAGCGCAACCTCCTGAGACACTGGAGCAACTCCCCAGCTGGAGCAGTGGAGTGGCAAGACAGGATGATAGATGATTAATGGATGCTTCCTTCAGCCTGTCTCATCACATGGATGAGATTGGGGCATGTATGTTGGGTGGGCCTACAATGAACAGGGCATTTAATAAAGAGTTGTGTTTATGTTGACATGTGTGGATAATTATTACATTATTATTGATAATAAAGGGCCATAGGTGTGGCACCTGGGAGGGTGGACCATACAGTCCTACTATGCTTGCACTGGAGGTTTATCTATCCCACAGATATTACCCATCCCAAAGGTATCCCTGCCCATCCCACTGCTATCCTTACCCATCCCACAAGCATGCAAAGGCTTAAACCATTTCTAAAAGTTTCCACCAAGACTTTATTTAATAAAATAAATGAAGCAAGTGTGTGAAGCAAAGATAATCTTTATTCATAACAAGCTGTAAAAGAAAAATGACCCAAGTCAAGTGTCCAAAGCAAAAATAAGCAAAAATAAAGTCAACAGTCTCAGGGGTGAAGGGTCCTGGTGCTGTGGAGGTGGCTGCTGCTGGAGTGCTGGTCTGAAGCACCCCTGGGGTGCCTGGCCCCGAGAGGACAACAGGGGATGGTGTGTTGAGAAAGCTCTCAGACAGCTGGCTCAGTCCCGTGATGTTGAGAGACCCTTCCTCCATGACATAGGGTGTCAGCCCCAATACCGATGACAGATGTACTGTGGCTGGGCTTGCCTGTGGGGTGGAGGAAGGAGCAGTGTAGTGGGGCTGTCTGGTCTGCAGCTGGGTGAGGACTGGCATTGGTGGCATTGGTGGCATCTGTGGCGTGGGTGGCATCAGTGGCGTGGGTGGCATCGGTGGCATGGGTGGCATCGGTGGCATCAGTGGCACCAGTGGTGTCCGATGTACATGTGCCTGGACTGGGAAGGGCTGCTGCCTATGCTGCTGGACCTCCTGGTAGCCATAGCCTTGGTAGGGGAGGGCCTGTGGAAAGCCTTGGAAGGGCAGTGACATCACCTGGGGTGGAGGAGCAGGCCTGGACTGGGTGGGAGCAGGTTCATCTTGGTCTGGAGGGTTGTGAAGAAGATCGGTGATCCTGTCCTTCACCACCTGGTACTGGGGTTCCACCATGTTCATGAGGGTCTGGTTCACATAGGTGGGGAAGGGCTTGCAGTTGGAGGATGGGGCGTCGGTGTGTACTAGCTGACAGAGGAGATCTACGCTGCTCCTGATGGTGTCTCTTATCTCCAACAGGACAGTGTGGCTTTGTCCCTCCGGTTTGCTGCTCTGCCTTTCTGTGGATCTGGAGCTGGGGGTGGATGCGGGTTGGGCTGTGGTGGAAGTGCCCTCTCCTTGCTCCCACTGCATCAGGGAGTCCTCCACATGCTCTGCCATGGGTAGTACAGCTGTCGGGGGGTTCTCCGTCATGGCACGCTCCACAGATACCTGCCTGGACACAGGAGCTGACTCTTGGCCAGAAGAGGACTGGCTCTCAGCAGGCTGCCTGAGAGAGAGGGTTGTGAGAGGGGCTGCTCCTCGGTGGCGGATCTCATCCTCCAGGAATCTGCACTTGGCCATCACGTAGGTCTCTCTGTCTGTCAGCTTGACCATGGCCTAGCCAGATTTCTTGAGGTGCAGCTTCCCATACCAGGTGTGCATGTGCTTCCACCAGCTGAGGAGCACCTCCGAAGTGTAGCCCAGGCTCTCCACCTTCTCTCTCCAAGCAGCCTGCTTCCTTTTGGTGTCCCTATAGAGCCTGTGTTCCTTCCGCCATAGATACTCGTTCTCCCTCAGCCACTCCAGCACCTCACCCTCATGTTCCTCTTCTATGTTGTATTGTCTCCTCTCCCATTCTTGCGTCTGCCTCTTCCTCCCTTTGACAGGACCAAAAGGGGCCTCATCAGAGGGGCTTCCAGGTTGTAGGGGCTGCTCCTCCACACCAGCACCACCACCAGTAGCAGCAACAGTAGCAGCAAAAGCAGGACCAGCAGCAGCACCAGCAGCACCAGCAGGACCAGGAGCACCAGCAGGACCAGGAGCACCAGCAGGACCAGCAGGACCAGGAGCAGTGCCAGCAGAGTAAGCACCAGCAGAAACACCAGCACCAGGAGCAGCACCAACAGAGTAAGCACCAGCAGAAGCACCAGCACCAGGAGCAGCGCCAGCAGAGTAAGCACCAGCAGAAGCACCACTGCCAGAAGCAGCATCAGCAGAGTAAGCACCAGCAGAAGCACCACCTCTAGAAGCAGCATCAGCAGAAGCACCACTGCCAGAAGCAGCATCAGCAGAGTAAGCATCAGCAGAAGCACCACTTCCAGAAGCAGCATCAGCAGAAGCACCACCTCCAGAAGCAGCACCAGCAGAAGCCTCAGCCCCAGAAGAGCGAGCCCGGGCTGCAGAAGCCCCAGCAGAAGCAGAGTGAGGGCCAGGGTGTGGGAGGGTGGCCCTGTCCCTCTTGCCAGGGCTGGCAGCAGATGGCTGAGGCTTTCTCTTCTTCTCCATGGTTGTTGGGTTGCTGGCTGGCTGGCTGGCTGGCTGGCTGGAGAGCTGTGTCTGGCAGCAGGTCTTTCCTCAGAATGGTGACCTGCTTGGGAGCTGCTTCCCTTTATATCCGCGGGGCTGACGCAATGCATCCTCCCCGCATGCGCAGTGAACGCTAGGCATCCGCTAGGCATCTGCTAGGCTTCTGCTAGGCATCTGCTAGGCTTCCGCTCTGCATCCGCTTCATCCACTCGGCATCCGCTGTGCATCCACTTCATCCATTCGGCATCCACTCTTTCCATTCCACGCCTGCTTTGCTGTACTCCCCCGGAAGCCTTGTGGATGTGCCATCCGCTCTCATCTGCTTCCATCCGCTAGGCTTCCGTGGAGCATCCGCTTTCCATCCGCCCTACGTCCTCCCCCCATCCGTTCCTTTCCGTGTTGTCCGCTCTGGTTATGCAAATTTTTGCCCCTTTTGAGAGCGGATAACAACGGATGGAACATTTTTCTTGTCCGCTGTGTCCTTTTTACAAAGGACATCCATTGGCCAGTGTGACAGGGCCTTAAAATAAAAGGGATGAATTGAACTGAAACACATATGGCAATACTTTTTAATGTAATGTTACAATGAAACTGTTTATTAGCTTTACTTCATATGAACTGGTTTAGAAATGGAAAGGGGAGAGAAATAACCCTCCATGAATGATGAATGGATTATTTGGATTTTGCTGGAATGGATACTTTCATAAAACACATTCATAGTTGAATAAGCAATTCTCAAATAATTTGCACAGCTCATAAAATAGCTACAATTATTTAGCATCCGAATAGTGGCAAGATTTCTTTCTATAGATGAGGAACAATAGCTAAATCTGTTTAGAAGAATTGTAATCTGTCACTTCTGCTTTTTTGGAGCCCAATATCCAGGTAGACTATTAATGTAGCAGATTGTCATCTGTCATATCCCCAGAAAAAAGGCCCAACACCCTAAATTTCATGATCTCATCTAATTGACAGTACATTTTTTCCAGACAGTTTAATATTTTCTCTCTTGTTTTTTTTTCTCTCTCTCCCTTTTCTCTCTTGTTTTTTTTCTCTCTCTCTTGTTTTCTCTCTCTCTCTTTCTCTCTCTCTCTCTCCCTTTCTCTCTCTCATTTTTCTTCTCTCTCTCTCTCTTGTTTTCTTTCTCTCCCTCTCTTTCACATACAAATAACCCTCTCTTAGTTGTTCTTAGGGAAATGTAGAGATTTCAGTTGTAAAAATTCCATGTTGAAATCATCCAATTATTGTTTTCTTTATTGAGTCTCAGATAAAAGATAAAAGCTATGTCTTGATTGTTATTGTTCAATAGACCAGGATAATGTATTTATGTTAAGAAAACATGTTAAGCAAATTTAATTGTTTCTACTGCCCTTGTAAGGTAGATTGTTTCAAGTAAAACAAACAGTTATCCTAATAAGCTGGTACATCGTCACTTTGAACCAGTGGTGGGATTCAAAAAAATTTACTACCAGTTCTGTGGGCATGTCTTGGTGGGCTTGGCTTGGCTTGGTATGCATGGCTTGGAGAAGGTTACTGCACAATCCTCATTCCCGCCCTATCCCGCTAACTTGCTTTCCAGCTCTGTTTTCCTGTGCAGGGCAACAAAAGAAGACCTGCCAATCAGCTGGGACTTGGGTGGCAGAGAATAGATGGGGGCAGAGACAGTTAGAAGTGATATTTGCAGTTCTCTGTATTACTCAAAATTTCTGCTACCTGGTTCTCCTGAACTGATCAGAATCTGCTGATTACCACCTCTGCTTTGAACAACCCAACTATTACATGTCTATTTTAGGCAAGTACAGCAAAAAAAAATAATAACCCCATATCTCCCAAAGATGCAGCATCATAAGTACCATCAACACATTTTCCTGAGCTTCAGAGAAGAACAGAAATAAATTCAAAACTATAAAAAGAGTGGGCCAGAAAACACAAACTCTTTTGGTCTCATTGGGATGATGAGAAGGAATTCCAGCCAAGGAATTTTTATTTTGTGCAAACTGACTCCCACATTAATTCACATCCAAGAAGATGCTCTGTATTGATCTATTGGCAGTAAGCACTTCTAAGTGGTTTTTTAAAAAATCACCAGCATCCACAGATCAGTTCCTTGCCAGTAAAAGAAGTCGTCTGGCCCAATATCCTCTATGTTAACCTAATTGTACCCCCAAAATATTTATTTAATTTAATGTGTTACGACCGCATTCATGAAGAACCTGCCAACACACTTCTGGTTTGAAAGGATTAGTTAGTGACATCACTGTGGCACAGGCGATGCCTAAGGGGGCTCCTTTCATGTCCCTGTTGTTTTCCCACTAAAGTAATATCTATTTATCTACTTACAATTGTATATCTATTGAAATTCTCAGTCCTTTCAACATTCCTTTCAACAGTTCGAAGAAGGCTCCACACCTATTTGCACTACTCAGGTGACCCTGAGGAGACAGATAAACCTCCAAGTGGCCTCAATGACTCTCTAAAAGAATGCAAATGACCAGCTGTCTTCAAAGAATATAAATCCTTCCATTCCCCACCTACCAGGTAGAGCTGAAGAAGCTTCTTGGATGAGAAGCAAAATGCCTTCAAAGAAAAACCAAAGAAAGTCCAGTTGCCTCTTGAAAAAAACCACCTTTGGGATTGGAATTGCATGCTTTCAAACTGCTAAGTGGGCAGAAGCTGGGAGAAATTGACAGGAACTCAATCAGTCACAAAACTCACTCTTGAGTTTTGGACTGCTGAGCTGTCACTCTCTCAATGGTCTTTTTATTCAGCGTCCTAACCACCTGAGCCATCGTGGCCTCCTAAACAATTGAATTTGTTTAGAAAAATGTACATGGCTGTCCAACTCATTCACTCTGACTCCAGGCAACTTACAAAAATAAAATCCCAAATGCAAAACCCAATAAACTCCAACTCCCTGGTGACAATAATCAAACAAACTATATAATGGGCTCTGAATCAGTCTGGGGGTTCAGGTCTATTGGCAAAACCATGTCTTGAGGGCCTTTTGAAAGAGTATTTAGTGTCAAGTCTGACTCTATCTATATCTATATCTATATCTATATCTATATCGATATCGATATCGATATCGATATCGATATCGATATCGATATC
>BLBF01000002.1:4599603-4630922 GCA_015471245.1 Laticauda colubrina | reverse complement strand
GATATCGATATCGATATCGATATCGATATCGATATCGATATCGATATGTATGTATGTATGTATGTATGTATATGTATGTATGTATGTAGTTCAGCTTCTTTCGGGTATTATCCCACGTCATTGTAGTTGTGCTTTTAAAGTTGTAGCAACATTTCGGCAGAATCTCATCTGCCATTATCAGGCTTCTGCATTGAGTTTGTTTGTGAATCAGGCTATCACAGCTATTTCAGTTTTAAATTTGTGGCTAGCCTACTGTTGTGCCACAATGGTTTTTTCTTCATCCTGATTGGTTGGGAGTCTTGGTCTGTTTTTATTAGTCTTGGAGTTTGCTGTGTTCTGCTTGGTTGGTGTTTCTAATATATTCTGTCTGTTTTGTGGCTTTTTTGTGTGTCTTGATTGGCTGGCAACATTGTGTTCCTGTATTGGAGGCTTTTAGTGCAGCTTGGCTCTGAGTAAAAGGACGGCTATCATTTGTTAGGAAGCTAGGTTTCATTTGGGTGCCTGGTTGAGGTGTGTTTGAGCTGGAGGTATCAGGGGGGATCTGTTTGTGCCCAGGTATTTGCCTGGCTTGTGGTGTGAAGTTTTTTTTGTTTGTGAGTGCAAGCTTCCAAATGATTGACAGTCTGATGGAATCATCTCTTCTATTATTAGTATTACTATTATTAGTATTATCCCACATCATTGTAGTTGTGTTTTTAAAGTTGTAGCAACGTTTCGGCAGAATCTTATCTGCCATCATCAGGCTTCTATATTGAGTGCGTATATATATATACATATATATGTATATGTATATGTGTGTGTGTGTGTGTGTGTGTGTGTGTGTGTGTGTGTGTGTTGTTATTTTATTTTTACAACATATCCAACTTCCATTAAAACAGTGTGTCGGCTGGGCACAAGCATTCTGTGCAATAATCAATACATTACAATTATGATTAATAGAAATATCTTACTATAATATCAATAACTATATTCTTGCTTTATATTGCTACATCTAATATATCTTATCATTGTCAATATTTTCCAACCATTTATAAAATAAATCCCATATCATAAAATATTCAGCTTGTTCTTTTTCTTTAATTGCCAAAGTTGATCTATTCATTTCTGAACATTCTAGTATTTTCTTTTTTAAAAAGTATATTTTATTGAGTTTCTTTTTTTATATCATAAAACATCATGGTTTCGACAGCATTCTTGGCATCCACATTCTCTTCTATTGGAATCTTCTCACTTTTCCAGTTTTGAGCAAATACTGTTCTAACTGCAGAATAATACATGTATAACCAGACATACTTTTTCTTTACTATAAGTTTTAGGTATCATCCCTAAAAAAAGTATTTTGGGTTTTAAATCTACGGGTCAAGTCTGACTTGAATTTCACCTATATTCCCTTTCTCTTGCATCTTGACAAAGAAAAGGAAGGGTTGGAATGCAAGGATGGGGGAAATGGCATCCAAGCATTCTTGGTTCCCAGGAGACATAGCTCCCCCTTCAAGGACATTCAGAGTAAATGTTATAGCATAGCAGGCTGGTTCTCATAACAAAATTGTCAGAGTATATTCATTAACTGGCAGAAACATGGTTAACAAAGTAAGCATGGCAACAGACCAGCCAATGGGAGTTGACAGCCTGGGTGTTGTTTGGGGTGGGTTTCTACTAGTTCTGTCCACCTCTGTAGAACTGGTAGTTCTGAAGAGCAGCATAGAACCAGTTCTATGTCTGCTGCTGTTGTGGCCCACCCCCCTGCCCAGGCTCTTACCTGACCTTTATTTCCTGCTTTTTCAACTGCAGCTGCTTTGAGTGGCACAGCTGCAGTTGGAAAAGCAAGAAAAAAGGGCTTTTCCAACCACTGCCCACTTGCACACAGCGCTTCTCAGCTGCCCGGGTGGCTCAGCAGGTTGTAAATTGCACTTGCGTGACTCATGCATGTGTGCGCAATGCCAATAGACAGAACCGGTAGTTATACCAGTTGGATCCCATCACTGGTTCTGTATGTTTTGCTGAGAATTGAAAGTGAAACTAGTCTTGCTTGCTTGCTGAAACTGATATCTGCTCTGAGGTGCTGTTACTTGTGTTTTTGCTTATGTTACGTTGAAAGAATCTACTAATGGTATTGTAAACTTTACTTATATTAATATGTTTATAAAGAAGTTAATGATCCTGCTGAATCAGTCATCTGTGTGTTTTCTGGACTTGAATTTCTGCTGCAAATTCTAACAAAAATGAACAGAAGTGATTGGTGGACATAATGGCCTGTAGGTGGCCCATAGGGAAAGAGGGAATTAATTATGCTTGCTTTCATATGAGAAACCCAGAGCTGGTTTTGCTTCTTCGGTGCCAATGTGGTTTATTCAATAAAGTTTATACTTTTGGTAAAAAAAATGTCCAAGGATTCACCAACTGGACAGTTGACAATTAGGTGGAGGCCTATTTTGTCTCTGCAGGGATGATGTTCAGCAGGGAGGGATGATGTTCAACTTGATCTCACAAGAAGGATCTCCTTAAGAAAGGGGACCCATAACATATTCTGCTTCCAACTTTGGTTCAGGAATATATAACTGGAAAAAGATGGACCCTCAAGTAACCTAGCCTCAAGCCATGTAAGCCTATAAAGGTGACAACCAGTACCTTGAATGGGACCCTGAAGGAAACTGGCAACCAATGCAAATCCTGTAAGACAGGTGCCACATATGTAAATCTAGACTAGCACAATACAACATGGAATACAACATTTTGAAACAATTGGAACTTTGGAATCCTTTTCAATGGCAGCCCCATGTAGAGCACATTGCAGTAGACAAGGCAGTAGACAAGGGTGTAGAAGGGATTGCCATAAAGAAGAGGGAGTCAGCCTAGTCTACAAACCACCTGAGGACGGGACAAGAAGCAATGGATGGAAACTAATTAAGGAGACAACCAACCTAGAAGTAAGGAAAAATTTCCTGACAATGAGAACAATTAACCAGTGAAATAACCTGCTTTCAGAAGTTGTAGATTCTCCAACACTGGAAGAGATTGGACAACCATTTGTCTGAAATGGTATTGGGTTTCCTGACTGAGCAGAAGGTTGGACTAGAAAATCTCCAACTCTGTTATTCTGGAAGACTCTGAGCAGAACTTGTAAAACTAGGTCAACTTTTTTAGAATGAGAAGAAGTAAGGAAAGAACTTTTGGGAGCAAGTTCAATTGTCCTAATTTCTAAATGCCAGGTTTTGATGAAATTTCTGTTCAGGACTACTTAATTCTCCTAGAGTGTCAGTTATCTCTGTTCTTTACTCTTCGTCCCATGTTTCTCATTTCTCTTTCTTGGTGCTCTTCCAAAGAAGTATGTATTTCCAATGTTTTAGTCCTAAACTGTCAAATCCCATGTAGCTGGCCAAATAAGGAAGCCAGAATAAAATGGATTTCAGTAAGGTATCTGTTCTGACCAAGGCTTCCTAAGACCATAATTAAGCACATGCTTAGTTAAAATAATTCTTGTTTTATTTCAATGCTGGGAATTATGTTCATTCCCAAACAGTCCCAAACAGTCCCTCGAGATAAGCACCCTCCTTTCTCTCCTTTGAATTGCTGCCAACAACTAAAGTGCCAAATTAACTGTAAAAAGCCAAAGGAATTACAAAATCCACACAGAGCTTCAAGGATTAATCCAAATAGAATGAATGACTTTGCTTCCTACAAAGGATTCTTTACCTTTGCATGTCCTTTATATTTTATAGGAGGAGCGATCACCTCCAAGCCTTACTCCCGAATCACCCCTTTTGTCTCAGCTGCTCTTGCCTTCTAGCAGCTCTGCACACACACATACTGGGAACAGGCTCCCCTTGTTTCTCTGCCTTGCTGCTTCCAGACTCTGGAGGCTCCAGAGTCAGCACCCCACTATTAGATGGTCCTGGCCCCATCTCTGCATTGGATGTAGGACCCTCATCCAAGTCCTCTCCAGACTCCTGGATTGGTCCCCATTCTTCCCCACTATCCAATTCTGCTGCCGTCTGCATAGGCTGCCAGCAAACCACAATACTATCTTTATTGTTAGTCTGGAGAAAATACAAAGTCTTGCAAACTGTAATAGAATTTCCTAGCCTCCTTTATACTGAGTTAATTAAGGTGGATTTTCTTCGAGCTGCATTTTCCCTGATGTCTCCCTACCTGGGCTGAATTGCCATTTATGAGATAATCTCTCAAGTGACTCACCCTCACCTTGACAGTCTTCATACTATATACCTCACACTAGTTTGAAGAAATTAGATTGGACTGAACGCCTCACTGGATCTTACCTAATTCTGTGGACCTCATTTATCCATGTGATCTTAAATTCTTTGGATTACTTAAGGTGTCCTATAATTACTATACTTGAGGTGTCTTCCTGCTTGCCATTATTCATCCACCAGCCTATTCTCAATTGCTTGAACTCACCCTTCCATTGCAATTTCAGATTCCCATGGCTTTTACGCAGAAATGGGACCTATAAAAGTGAGATATTATTTGTGAAAAACAGATATTTAGGCAGAGATTTGTCCACCGAACTTGCTGCTTAGTTCCCAGATGTTTTGTTACCAAACTAGGTAACATCTTCAGTGGGAATCTAAAACATATGAAGAATGTTTGCAGGAATTGGGTATGTCTAGTCTAGTGAAAAGGACTTGGGGTGACATAATAGCAGTGTTCCAATATTTGAGGGTTGCCACAAGAAGAGGGGATCAATCTATTCTCCAAAGTACCAGAAGGCAGGAGAAGAAACAATGGATAATAAAAGAGACAACCAACCTACAAGTAAGAAGAAATGTCCTGATAGTGAGAGCTGTAGAAGCACGGGAAAGAAAGGAGACTCAAGACCAGCGTAACTTCAGCTATTTATTGAAAGGTATAGATCTGTGCTGGACCTGCAAGCCACGGCACCCCTTCTTATAGAGCTTGCCGGTGGCTAACACCCAATGACAGTCTTCTGAATCTCCCGCGATCGGCATGGCCAATCGCGGTTGATTCTTTATTGACCAATCACCGTTGTTCTTTCGTCCAATCACAGTGCAGTCTGTCTTGACCAATCAGGTGAGGGTATTTCAAGAATGCTAATATGGAACACCCCTCCCCTCTTGGTTTGGTCCATCCTACGTGACGTAGTCACATAGGTAGGTGGGGTTTTTTACCTGCCTACTTGACCTGCGCAGATCAGTTGTTGCATGGTCTTCAGCCGGTTTGGATGGAATCTTTGTCACTCCTGCTCTTCTGCATGGAACCGCCTGGAAGTGTGAGTCAGGCCTTTCGCTGCAACTCCCACCCGGTCTACTGGGCTCGGTTGAGTTGTCAGCTTCTCAGTTCCTGGCCAGTCTTTCCAGGCTGGTTGAACTGGCTTGGCTGTTTCTTCCAGGCGAGGTTCCCTGTAGGTTGTCTTCTGCTGGTTCTCTACTGCTGCCCTTGCTTTCTGGTAAGTATTGTTGGTTCCTTTTTCTATTTATTGGTGTATGGAGTGACTGCTCAGTTTGTGTCGGTTGGGCGTGTTCAGTTTGCCGCTGTGCCGTAGGAGGATTTTCTCCTTCCTTTTGGTAATTGTTTGGGGTTTCTTCCCCCTCCCCTCTCGTTTTTTTATTAATGTCTTTTTGTGGAGTTTGTGTGTTTTCAACATTGTTTGAAGTTATTCGTGATCTTAGTTGGTCGATATGTCGTTTCCAATTCCTTCCATCCTCCGTTTCCAGCAAGTATGACCGGGGACCTGTCACCTGGGTTATTATTGCAGGTACCCAGAGTGGGTCCTCTGAAAAGTTTTTGGCATAGACAGTGTCTCCCGGATTAAATGTATGGTACCGACTGGATGAGTCTGGTGGTTTTTTGGAATTGTATGTCAGGTGCAGTCTGTCTCGATGGGATCAGAGTTTTCTTCCCATCAGGAGCTCTGCTGGGCTTTTACTGGTTTTAGAACTTGGTGTTATGTGTTATATTGTCAATAGTTTATTTATTTTCTCTTGTATGCTCCCTGCATCCATTTTTTCTAAGGCGTCTTTTGTGTATCTGACCATTCGTTCTGCCCACCTGTTCGCTGCCGGGTGAGCGGGCGCTGTCAATACATGCCGTATGCCCCATTCGGCGAGAAATTGTTTGAATGCCAATGCCGTGAATTGTGGCCTGTTGTCACATGCTAGCAAGTCTGGTAGGCCATGGGTGGCAAAAAGTTTGTTTAGTTTCTTTATAACCGCTTCTGTCGTGGTGGATTGCATCATGCTTACCTCCAACCAGTTGGAGTAAGCGTCTTCTGTGATTAAAAAGGTATGCCCTTTTGTGGGTCCCGCAAAGTCTATGTGGACCCTTGACCATGGGCCCTGGGTGTTTCCCACTCAAGGGTTGGTGCTGAGGGAGGGTTTGGTCTGGATCTTTGACATTTGTCACATGTTACCACCCATGTTTCGATGGTTTTGTCTATCCCTGTCCACCAAACATAGCTTCTGGCTAGGGATTTCATCTTTACGATGCCTGGGTGTCCCTCATGCAAAATGTGTAATAGTCTTGTTTGTAATGTGTCTGGAACCACTACTCTGTCACCCCATAAAATACATCCCTTTTGGGAAAATAGTTCAGTCTGTCGGTTCCAGAAGGGTTTAAACTGGTCACTGCTCTCTGTTTCCGTCCACCCTTTTTCCACCCAGCTCAAAACCCACGCCAGTTTCCCATCTTTGATTGTCTCTCTAGCAATGTCTGATGTGGTCGTTGGCAGGTTGGGCAGTGTCTCTATTTGCAGGGTGGATGTGGTGGGTGCTGGGTCGTCCTCTGGATCTGGCAGGGGTCAATGGCTTAATGCATCTGCGTGCAAGATGCTTTTCCCGGGGCAATGTATTAGCTGGTAGTTGTAGGCAGCAAGGAACTCGGACCACTTTGTCATCTGGGGTGACAGGATGTTAGGGGTGGCCTTGTTCCCTGCCAGGATCCCCAGGAGTGGTTTGTGATCAGTGACAAGGGTGAAGTTCCTACCGTACAGGTATTTGTGAAACTGCTTCACACAGGTAACTGCTGCTAATGCCTCCTTGTCGAGCTGGCTATAATTTCTTTCTGCCTTTGATAATGTCTTAGAGAAGTATGCAATCGGTGCTTCTCTCCCATCTGGCAGAGTATGGCTCAGTATGGCTCCAATGCCAAATGGGGAGGCGTCACAGGTCACCGTTAGTGGTAGGGTTTCGCTGTACTGGATGAGGACTGATTCCGATGTGAGGAGATCTTTTAACTTCCAGAAGGCGGCCTCTTCCCGCTTGCCCCAGGACCAGGTGGATGTCTTGTCGAGTAACCTATGCAGAGGTTCCTCTGTCATTGCCTTTTGTGGCAAAAAGACATTGTAAAAGTTAATTAGTCCAAGAAAAGCCTGTAACTCTGCCTTATTTTGAGGTCTTGGGGCTTCTTTTATTGCTTTAATCTTTTTTTCGGTGGGGTGAATTCTGTCTTTATCCACTAGGTATCCCAGGAACTCTACTTTTCAGTGCATAGCTGGCACTTTTCTTTTTTTACTTTTAGTTCTGCATTTTTAAATTTCTGCAGGACTTCCCTGAAGTGGCTTCCCAATTGGCTTTTGTTTTTGGCTGCTACTAAGACATCATCAAAATATGGCACGACTCCTTTTATGCCTTGCAGTAATTGTTCCATTAAGCTCTGGAACACCCCTGGTGCCACGCTGACTCCAAATTGGAGTCTTTTGCACAGGAAAGCCCCCCCCCCCCCGTGGGTCACAATGGTTTGCACTTCCACAGTCTCGGTGTCAACTGGCAGCTGCTGATATGCCTGCGCCAGTTCAAGCTTCGCGAAGACTTTTCCTCCCCCGAGTGAGTGTAGGAGGTGCTGTACCACCAGAACTGGGCACGCACTGTATTGCAGTGCATTGTTTAAGGTTGCCTTGTAGTCCCCACAAATTCTTACTGACCCGTCTGGTGTTATTGGGGTGACTATTGGGGTCTCCCAGCATGCATGATCTATTGGCTCCAGGACCCCTTGCACGATGAGCTTGTCTCGTTGCTCATCTATTTTAGGCTTGAGTGCAAATGGAACTCGTCTCGGTTTAAGACAGATTGGGACAATATTGGGGTTCACATTAAATGATATTGGGGACCCCCGATACTTGCCTAATTGTCTGTTGAAAACTTCTTGGAAATCCTTCATGAGTTCCTCCTCCCAGTCTGTTTCCTCGACGTAGTTGATGCCCATCACCTCGATTCCTAATGGCGTGAACCATTCCAGTTCCAGCAGGCTTGGGCGGTCTCTGTCCACAATTGTGATGGAAGTACTTTTCCATGCTTTTTGAACGTAACATGGAAGTGTCCAATTTCTATCACGGGAATCCGGTTCCCCTGGTAGTCCTTGATAGTTAGTTTTTGACTCTCCAGCTCTCATTTTTGTAAGCTGGGCACTAACTGCTTAATTGTGTCCCATGATACCATGGAGAGGTAGGATCCAGAATCCACTTCCATCCTGCATGGCCTGCCTTCGATGCTGACCTGCACATGCACTTTTCTTGCGTTGGAGTTGTCTGAGTGCCCGATGGTGGCTGTTTAGTGTGTCTCTTCTCGTCGTTGGGTTTCACTGAGCCGCTTGCTTCGATTCTCATGGCTCCAACAGTTCTCTGTAAGTTTGTCTCGGTTCCTGGGGGGGGGGTTGTTGTCGCGTCACCTTGGGCTGTAGTTTCATTTGTTGCAGCAGACCTTGGTTATGTGCCCCCGTTTCTCACAGTACCGGCAAATGGCATCTAAGAACAGGCACTCTGAGCGGGGGTGGTCGCCACCGCACCTGGTGCACTGAAAATCCGACTTACGACTTCTCCATCGGTCTCACTCTGTTTGCAATCTGTGAATCTCCTCCTCCTCGTCTTCGGTATTGGGGGAGAACACGACGTCCTCGTGGTGTGTTGTTGTGGCTTTGTGACTAACCTCGGTTCTTTTCTCTGGTGATGAGTTGGTCTCTGAAGTTCTTTGCCAGTCCCTTGTGTTCATTTGTAGCATCTTGTCTGCTGATTTCTTTGTAGCCTCTGCTGCGGTGGCTTCAGCGATGGCTTTGGTAACCATAATGTCCACCCGAGCCATTAGTCTGCTCTGGAGTAAGGGATCTCTGAGACCGAGGACCATGCGGTCTCTCAGAGCCTCGTCCATGTTGGAGAATCCACACACACCTCTGATGTTTCTTAGGGCTGCCATGAAGTCCCCGATGCTCTCTCCATCCTTCTGATCCTGATGGTAGAACTCATGTCTCCGGATCAGGTTTGGAACGGCCGGGGCATAGTGGTTTCGAAGTAGCTGGTCTACTGGCCAAGCCATCTCTTTTACATCTTCTGGCTTGGCCAACACTTTGGCCATCTTGAATACAGCGGGCCTGCAGTGGGTCAGGAACACAGCTCTTTTCCTGTGCATCTTTCAAGTTGTTACTCTCGAGGAACATGAGGAATCGATCGATGTATGATTTCCAGTCCTCGGTTGCCTGGTCGAATGGTGCGGGTGGCAAGTTACTGCCAACCATCTTGTCAGTTGTTCAGCTCGGTTGCCACATGCCCAACTGGTTTCTATGTCTCAAGATCCCACCTTCGTCGCCAGTGTAGAAGCGCGGGAAAAAAGGAGACTCGAGACCAGCGTAACTTCAGCTATTTATTGAAAGGTATAGATCTATGCTGGACCTGCGAGCCGCGGCAGCCCTTCTTCTAGAGCTTGCTGGCAGCTGGCACCCAATGACAGTCTTCTGAATCTCCCATGATCGGCATGGCCAATCGCGCTTGATTCTTTACTGACAAATCACCGTTGTTCTTTCATCCAATCACAGTGCAGTCCATCTTGACCAATCAGGTGAGGGTATTTCAAGAATGCTAATATGGAACAAGAGCAATTAATCAGTGGAACAATTTTCCTCCAGACATTATGGGAAATTGACCACTGATGGTTTTTAAGAAGAGATTGGATAGCCATTTGTCCAGAATGGTATAGGCCAAGGTCTCTTTTTTGGAGCAGGGGATTGGAGTAGAACAGTGGTGGGATTCAAAAACTTTTTACTCTCGGTTCTGTGGGTGTGGCTTGGAGAGTGTGGTGTGGCTTGGTGAGTGTGGCACAGGAAAGATACTGCAAAATCCTCATTCCCTCCCTACCCCACTAACCTGCTTACCAGCTCCATTCTCCTGTGTAGGGCAAAAAAGTAGACCCCACTGATCAGCTGGGACTTGGGAAGCAGAGAATAGATGGGTGCGAAGACAGTCAGAGGTGGTATTTGCCAGTTCTCTGAACTACTCAAAATTTCCGCTACTGGTTCTCCAGAACTGGTTAGAACCTTCTGATTACCACCTCTGGAGTAGAGGATCTCAAAGTACCTTCCAACTTTGTTCTTCTGTAGTTTCTCCTGATGATGAGTTTGGACCTACTTAGAGTTTTAACTTATTGGTTCTTATCTTGTTCTTCCAATGGAGAAGAAGACTCATCCTGTCTTCACAAAGCCCGCTCCCTTACAGGTAGTTATAATTCTTGCAATAGTTAGTCACTGAAAATATGTGAGGAAACCTCTGCCTTTGTGGTTATTAGGTTAGTCCATCAAATGATGACAATCAAGCTCTTATATATAGGTAACATCACTTTTTCAATATAATGACTGCAAGGTATTTGATTATTCTCAACTCTATTTTATGGGGTGTTATTTGTGTTCTTAGTTATAGGTTGGGTTTTTCTTCTGCTATGATCCTGTTTAAGTTGTTAGCTGCCCATGCATACGAGACGGGCAGCCATATACAGTAAGTGGATTGATTGATTGACTGCCTACAGAAGTTGTGGATTCTCTATCACTGAAAGTTTTTAAGAAAAGACTGGATAGCCACTTGTCTGGAATGGTAGAGGGTTTCCTGCTTGAGTAATGGGTTATTGTTCCCAATTCGGGTCTGAGCCTGGTGCCAAAGCCAGTGATGGACGCCAGACATGATGTGCAGGTTTTCTGATTGTTTTTTATTGGAATACTCCAAGGAAAAGGGCTCCTGATCAAAATGCCAAGAGCCAAGAACAAAGGATTGAGTAAGTTTTATACATTTTCACTAAAGGAGAAGGTGGGACAAAGTAAGATAATAAGAAATATCATCTAATAAACATTTTAGTAATAATTCTACAATTTGTTCTATTGGTCTCTAGCTGTCCCTATTACCAAGTCCTGGCTAATGAATGCCCTAGGAGTTATCTCATACACATTTGATTTGCTGTAGGCCATTTCTATTTCTAACTTTTAGCTGAGGTCTGCAAGTTGTCTAAATCATGTTACTTTTATCAGCTTTCTAATTACCCATGGTTGTGACAAGATTTACACATGCATATTTCCTGTGGATAAGAATTCTTTGTTCTTGCCAGACAGACTCCACAATTGCAGGCTTCCTGATTTACTTTAAAGTGTGTGTATGACCTTGCTTTATTTTAGCAGGACAGCCAATCAGAGTTGGACTAGCAGACCTCTAAGGTCCCTTCCAATTCAGACGTTCTATGTTCAAAGAATGAATGAATGAATGAATCAGTCAATGAAATTTCACCAACAACTATGTCTTCAGAGGCAAGGCAGTCATTTATGCAGTCTTTGGCTAGGCTCTTGTCTTCATAACCAAATGTTCTGTCTTTTGATTGATTTTTAGTCAAGCCAGTTTCTGATTGGTGCAGCTTGGTGAGGGTTGGTCTCTTGATGAGTAAATCAATCCTTAACAATCATGAAAGCCTACCCCAGCAAAGTATACGGATAATCTGTTTTTGTTTTCTTAATTTACAGGTACACAATAATAAAATGTTGACAATGCCATCGATCTTCCTGGCTTTCTAAACAATGCAATGATTAATGAGCTAGGATCTTGCTGTGCCAAAAAAAAACTTGAGTCTAAATATTAGCATGGGACTGTACAAAAGCAGGAAAAGAATAAGAAGAGTAGCTTAAAGCCTGGCTATGTTATATATGTGCAGTTGTGCATACTTTGAGTTTGTTCAAGTTGAGGACAAAGAAGCGAAGCCAAAGTGAATTTTGATTGGTTGCTATCAGAGGTCATAGCTAGCTTTGGAGGTTCTCTGTGCACTAAGTTTGGTTGAATCTTGCTGGGTGATACAATGAAGGGCAATTAAATGGCTTTGCCTAAAAGAGGTAGATCTTTGTTATGTAGAATAGATTGACCCAGGCCTTAATGGCCCATTAACAAAGGTGGGGGAGCTGAGTTTCTGCCTCTCTGAATATATCCTAAAATTTTTCATTTTTCTAGGAGAGGGGTGGGTTTTAACTTCGAACAATACTAAAAAGAAATGAAAAAACTGAAAACACTAAAAAGAAATCCAGATTAAATACACAAGATACTCTGCCAATTAACAATGCCATTTCTGCCAAGAAATGGGGCCCTTAATACATTCAACACCCATGGCAAGGGAATAGGTGTAAAGGAATATTCAGCCAGGAATAGGTAAATAATTGTTTCTCTTTCATTTGTGTGTGACACGCCTAGCAGAGTCACATTAGATATTTTCTGTATTTTTGAAATGTTGAACCCAAAGTTCTCTGTCAGTGTTCTAAGCCTTTGTCTCATTTCTTCTACCATGAGGCTTTTAAGCAGTGTCTTGCCAAATTCTCATTTAACAAAGTGTGCTGTGCTTTTCCACCTCTTTAAATTCTAGGATCTGATATTTTGGGGGGGAGAATATATTGAGCAGAATATATTGATCTTTTCAATTGTAAGGCTCACATGTCTTATTGTCTTCCATCTTTCCCAAAGAAATTGCTTGAACTCTTGCAGGTATATTCAGAAGAAGCACTCAGAAAGTGCCAAGCAAAATAAAAGAATCCAGTTGCCCTTCCTAAAACTTGCCTCTGCTGTGCAATTTTATAAAAAAACCACCTGACCTTTCATCCAAAAATCCAATGAAAGGGAGAATTGAATTTAAGGCTAGGTCCCACTGGCTGACGTACGCAAAACGTATGCATAAAAGACACAGCGGACGAGCAAAATTTTGGGGGTGGCTCCATCCATTGTCATCCGCTCCAAAAAGTGGCGAAAATTTGCATAAACAGAATGGAAAAGAACGGAAATTTATGGACATGGGTAGTATGTAGCGGGGATGTTAAGCGGATGTTCATAGGAAGCCTAGCGGATGACAGCGGATGGAAGTGGATGACACCTCCAAAGGGGTTCCGGGGGAGAATTGTGAAGCAGCCGCATAGCGGAAGGGGCGGATGCATAGCGGATGAAGTGGATGCATCACGGATGCCTATAGGAAACAAAGTGGATGCCACGCTGATGTATATCGGATGCAAAGCGTTCACTGCACATGCGGGAAGTATGAATTGCGTCAGCTCTGCTGATATAAAAGAATGCAGCACGTATGAAGTCAGCATACAGGGGAAAGAGGTGCTGCCAGATACATCTAGCAGGAACACCATGGTTTGTCAGTCAGGCAAGAAGAGGAAGACGGTGCCTACTTTTTCCAGTCCTGGCAAGAAGGACAGAACCATCATCCCATCCCCTGGCAGTGACTCTGAACCTCCTCCTCCTCCTCCTGCTGCTGCTGCTGTGGTGGACCAACCCCAAGGCCCTCAAAGCCCTGCTGCTGAAGGCCCTGCTGCTCAAGCCCCTGAAGGCCCTGCTGCTCAAGCCCCTGAAGGCCCTGCTGAAACCCCTGCCAGAGGAAGGAAGAGGCAAGGGAAGGAGAAAGGAGAGAGGAAACAGTACACCGTTTCCGAGGAGCATGAGGATGAGGTGCTGGAATGGCTGAGGGAGAATGAGTACCTCTGGAGAAAGGGCCACAGACTCTATCGCGACACCAAGAAGAAGCAGGCATCTTGGAGAGACAAGGCAGAGAGCCTGGGCTACACTGCAGAAGTACTCCTGGGATGGTGGAAGCACATGCATACCTGGTATGGCAAGCTACACCTCAAGAAATCGGGGCAGGCCACTGTCAAGCTCACTGACCAGGAGATGTACGTCATGGTCAAGTGCAGTTTCCTGGAGGATGAGATCCGCCACCGAGGAGCAGCCCCTTTGACACCCCTCTCCCTCAGACAGCTCACAGACAGCCAGTCCTCTTCCAGCCAGGAGCCAGCTACCCTGTCCAGGCAGGTGTCTACAGAGGTCCCCATGGCAGAGCCCCCCCAACAGCTGCACTTCCCATGCCGGCAGACTTAGAGGATCCCGTGGGGGATGATGCCCTGCTGTCACAAATGGAGGAAGAAGCAGGAGCCACCAGAGGCCAACCTGCCCCAACCCCCACCCCCAGCTCCACAGGATGCAGACAGAGAGGCAGACTGGAGGGCCAGAACCACAGTGTGCTGTTGGAGATCAGGGACACAATGAAGACAAGCACAGAACTTCTCTCTTAGCTGGTCCACTTGAACAGAGCATCCTCGGGCCGGAACACCTTCATCACCTATGTGAGCCAGACCCTCAGGGACCTGCCCAAGGCCCAGTACCAGGTGATGAAGCAGAAGATCACAGCACTTCTGCACAACCCTCAAGGCCCAGCTGAACCTGCTCCCACCCACTCGGATCTGCTCCTGGAAATGTCACAGCCAGGAAATGTCACAGCCCTTCCACGGCTTTCAACAGCCCATCACTTACCAAGGTTACGACTACCAGGACTTCCCATAGCAAAAACAGACCTTCCCAGTCCAGGCCTAGGTTCATCGCATGCCACAGATGCCACTCCTCATCCAGCTGCAGACCAGACAGCCCCACTACACTACTCCTTCCTCCACCCCATAGTCAAGCCCGTCAATGGACAATCTGTCATCAGTATTGGGCCTGACATCTCAAGTCCTTGATGAAGGGCCTCTCAACCTCATGGGACTGAGTCATCTCTCGGACAGCTTCCTGAACACACCATCCCCTGTTGTACCCTCGGGGCCAAGCACCCCAATGGTGCCTCAGACCAGCACTCAAGCCACAGCCACCTGCACAGTCCCTGCCCGCTTAAAAGCTGAGACCATGGACATGAATCAGAGTGACTGAGAATAGTGTCAGAGACTGAGTTGTTTACTTGTTAAGTTTATCTTTGCTTAAGACAGTTTACTTGGTTCATTTTGCTTATTTAATAAAGTCATACAGTTTACCTAAGAAAGTTAATAAAGGTTATCTTTGCTTAAGACACTTAAGACAGTTTACTTGGTTCATTTTGCTTATTTAATAAAGTCATAAAGTTTACCTAAGAAAGTTAATAAAGATTATCTTTGCTTAAGACACTTGGTTCATTTTTTTTACTTAGTAAAGTGTTGGTGATGCTTTGCATGCTTGTGGGATAGATAAGGATAGTTGTGGGATAGATAAACCTCCAGTGCAACCATAGTGGAACTGTATGGTCCACCATCCCAGCTGCCACACATATGGACCTTTTTTATCAATAACAATTTATTCATTGATCAACACATTTTAAAATAAACAAAGCTCTTTATTAAATGCACTGTTCATTGTAGGCCCACCCAACATACATGCCCCAATCTCATCAGTGTTATGTGACAGCCTCAAGGAAGCATCCATTAATCATCTATCATCCTGTCTTGCCGCTCCAGTGCTCCAGCTGGGGAGTTTCACCAGTGTCTCAGGAGGTTGCGCTGCTTCTTCCCTTCACGTGAAGCTCTGTTGGGGCCTTGTACATCGATAGTGTCTATCAGGTTACGTCCTTGCCTCCATTCACCAGGCTCCATGTCCCCATTCCCTTCTTGACGGTCCACAAGCCTGTTCTGAAACACTGGGTAGCGGGTGCGCATGAGATTGTGCAGGATGCAGCAAGCTTCCACGATGCTCCTCACAGTCTGTTGGTGATGCTGCATGGTGGTGAGAAGTATCTGGAACCTGTTGGCCAGGATGCCAAAGGCATTCTCCACCACCCGCCTTGCCTTGGACAGCCTGTAGTTGAAGATCCTCTCTTCATGGGTGAGGTATCTTGAAGTGTGCAGCTCCATGAGGTAGGTTCTGAGGGAGAAGGCGTCATCACCAATGATGAAGTAGGGCACATCTTGTGTGTCATTGGGTAGGAGGTCTGGATCTGGAAAACCCATGATGAGGTTGCATCCCAGCCCATCTTTGAGGTCACTTGCATTGTATACCTGGCCATCTGAAGCTGACCCATTGCCTGAAGCATCGATGTACATGAACTTGTAGTCAGCATCAACCATGGCAAAGAGGATGACACTGAAGAAGCCCTTGTAGTTGTAATAAGTGAACCCTGAGTTGGCTGGAGCTTTGCAGGCCACGTGCTTCCCATCTATGGCTCCAATATTGTGGGGAAAGTTCCACCTCTGATACCACTCTTCTGCAAGTTTTCTCCAGCCTTGTTCAGTGGTGGGGCACATGAGGAGCTCCTCCACGTATTCTTCAATGATGGCCTGCACCACTTCTCTGACCACTTTGCTGATTGTATTGTGTGGCACCCTCCACATATACTGCATGTTTCTGGATGTGGTTCCAGAGGCCAGGTGCCGCAGAGTCAGTGCCACCTTCAATCCAGGATCCAGGCTGGGATGGAAATTGATGTTAGGCTTGGTCAACCTGAGTCTCAGACACTGTACAAGTTCATCAAACATGGCTGGTGGCATCCTCATGAAGTGATGGAATGCACGAGGGTCTTCATTCCTCAGCTCCACCATCAACTGGTCATACAGTCCAAATTTCATTCTTCTCATGATCCATCCTCGGACCCACACAGCTCTTGGACGTCTCCTCCCTCTGTATAAAAGGTGAAACAGTCTGAACAGATTTTGGTTCTGGTGATGAATGAGCGCAGCTATCATACGGACTGTGTCATGATCCATGGTGGAGAACAATTGATGATGTGGAAGACCAAGACCAAGGGTGAAGAGGTCTGTACACCACGACTGCTGGACTCATACTGAGATCCAGATGATTTTCTCCTCCTTTTTATAGGAAATATCAGTAGTCCACTTGGTGTCCTACTAATACTCTAGACATACTGCAGACATCCTAAATATACGAGATACTTCCCTGATACAAATGTTTTGTCCGTTTTAATCCTTTATATATGAGATGCATACGCTTACATCCTTTCTATTTCCGTGCTACTAACGCTGTGTAGATGTTCCGTGTACTTTTCGTTTCCTCCCTCTTTCCATTTTCAGATGCAGTGGATGTGAGTTGAGGGGATGGCCAGAGGATGCAGAGATGATACAGTGGACGTTTAATGGATGATAACGGACATGGAATGTTTGTTGCCCTTATATGTCGTGGATGTACATCGTATGCAGAGGAAAGTTCATCTGCTCACAAAGTTTTGTGCAGCTCAAAATTTCTTGCGCGGATGAAATCTCAGTGGATGGATGCTCGAGGGATAGAGCGTATGAAACACGTATGCAGTGAGTACACAACGGATGCATAGCATTTTCCAATGGATGGCAAGCTTTTTTTAACATTTTACATCCTCTTTGCATCCTTTGTTGCAGTGGGACAGGGGCTTTAGCCAGTAAAGAATTCAGTTCAGTTCAGTTCAGAATGGTTGCAGAAATTGGGTATGTCTATTCTATTTAAATGGACTAGGGGTGGTATGATAGCAGTGTTTCAATATCTGAAGGGCTACCACAAAGAAGAGGGTGTCAACTTATTTTCCAAAGCATCAGAAGGCAAGATGAAACTAATCAAAGAGAGAAGCAGCCTAGAACTAAGGAGAAAATTTTCAACTGTGGGAACAATTAACCAATTGAATGGCTGGACTTCAGAAGTTATGAGTGCTCCATCACTGGAGGCTTTTAAGAAGAGACTGGACAGCCACTTGTCTGGAATGGTATACCGTCTCCTGCTTGAGCAGGGGTTGGACTAGAAGACTTCCAAGGTTCCTTCCAACTCTTTTATTCAAAGCAGTTCTTCATAGAAAGCAATAAAAGAACAAATGCTTTTTCAACTATAGCTATGCTGTTTTGAAATTTGTCTGCTTCTCCAGAATCTCCAGAAAGAAGGCAGAATTTCCAAAACATGAAGTCAAATCTTCACAGAAAACAGCCTTTCCAGATTCTCATCAGGCTTATTTGCATTTGGCCTTAGGTCTTTGTGCTTCTTCTTTTTCTACCTCTTTATAGTCACTGAAGGAAGTGCACCTGTACAACCTAAAAACCATGTCCTTTAACAGCACTGACCCTGTACTTAACCTGCAAAAACCCAATGAGCAGAACAAATCCAAAGGATTTGGAGGTCATGTAGGTTTAATAATCTGGTAAAGGTGAAGATTTGTGTTAGACATCTTCCACAGATGAAGCAAGCTTTCAAAGCTCAGATATTCACAGAAGAGAGAAAACTGAATTTTTTCCCCACATGTATACATACCTCTTCTATAATGGTCTGTGAGAACAAACCTGGGAGACTAGAGGTAGACTCACAGTCAGGGTAGTGGTCAGATAAAAGATCTGAGATATCTTTATTTCATGGGATAGAGAAAGTATCTCAAGAAGAATCCTCCCTAGTTGTCTGGCAAGTAAAGGCAAGGGAGAGGAGAAATTATTTATGTATTTGTTTATTTATTATTTTTACAAATAACCCATAGCTGTGAAGCAATATACCTTGCTCCTCCTGGTTTCCTCACAACAATCATTCTGCAAGCTGACTTAGGCTGAGAGACAAGGACTGGCCCAAAGTCACCCTGCTGGCTTTTGTACCTAAGACAGGACTAGAACTCACAGTTTCTTGGTGATTGGACCAAAATCACCCAACCAGTTTTCATGCCTAAGGCAGGGCTAAAACTCACAGTCTCCTGGTGATTGGCTCAAAGACATTCATCAAGTTTTCATGACTAAGGCAGGACTAGAACTCACAGTTTCCTGGTGATTGGACCAAAGTCACTCAGCTGGCTTTCATACCTAAAACTGGATTGACCCAAAGTCAATCTATTTTCTAAAAAGCCTGTAGGCCAGACAAGGAATAATGGATGGAAACTGAACAAGGAGAGATTTAACCTGAAATAAGAAGATTGTTCTGACAGTGAGAACAATCAACCAATGGAACAGTTTGCCCTTGGAAGTTGTGGGAGTGCCATCACCTGAGACCTTCAAGAAGAAATTGGACTGCCGTTTGTCAGAAATGGTGTAGGGTCTCCTGCTTGGGCAGGGTGTTGGACTAGATGACCTACAAGGTCCCTTCCATAAACTCTGATTATCTGTTATTTGTTGAAGTCACTTGGTGATTTTCAGGGTTAAGGAACTCATGGTCTCCTGCTTTCTAGCCTCTTGCCTTAACCATTAGACCAAAGTGGCTGCCATTTCAGTGCTTTCAAAGTTGCAAGATGCTGTTACTCCAAACTTATAATAAAGGTAGCATTACTACCCATAGATTTAGCTTCCTGCCTGGAAGGGCTGACCTCTCCTCTAAGATCCAAAACCTTTAAAAAGGGGTTATTCCATTTAAAGTGTAAGGATTGGCATTGTAGTTTATGTGTATTGAATGGTTCTCTGTGTATAGATTTTAAATAGGCAGCTGGAAGTTATTGTGGGAGAACTCCACTTTCATAAAACTGAGCCACATTTGAAGGCTGACAGCAGAATGCCTGGAAATAACCCTATCTCCTCATGTGCATAGTTCATTTGTCCAGCTAAAGATTTCTCTCAATGGCAACTTCCAAGTACTAATTGTGTTTGTTTTTATGATGCCACTCAATAACTTTTTCCAATATCGTTTGAGTCGCTCCATTAATCTTGTAATTGCAGTTTCTAACCTGCTTAGAAATCTTTCCAAAATCTGAGAGAAGATCAGAGGTCTGGAGGATTGAAGCAAGAAGCAGAAAGATAGTTTGACTTGATGTTGGTATAATCCCCCCTTCCAGTTTTTTCTCCCCCTTTAACTCTAGAGCTACTGAAGACACCTTTGCCTTTATATAAATAGCTTTTAAGGATAAATTTCTTTTCCCTTTCAGTCCCGTATTTAAATTTATTCCTAACAATGAGCAGAGGAAGAAACTGCAGAGTTCACCCGAGTTTGCAACTCAGTCTTAGGGACTTTTATCTGAAATCAAATCCTAGAGTGTTTGTGAAATTATGTTTCAAGTAAATTGCCATTCACTGGATTGGAAAGAAAGACTTATTTAGCAAATCTTGTGCAGCCATTTTCCAGCCGTTAGATTTTTTTCCATAGCTACTCTGTTTCCCTGAAAATAAGACTCAACTGGAAAATAAGCCCTAGCATGATTTTTAAGGATGCTCGTAATATAAGCCTTATCCCAAAAATAAGCCCCAGTTAAGATTATCAGCCAGACAGATGCTCTTACATGCCTATATTTCCCTGAAAATAAGATCTAATTTGAAAATAAGACCTAATGTGTCTTTTTGAGCAAAAATTAATATAAGACCCGGTCTTATTTTTGGGAAACCATAGTATAAAACACTTTTTTAATATTAAAATCTTTGATTCACACAGTCTCATTCTGCAAGTTAAAAAATACATTGAGACTTCTCCTAATCTCATATTTTCTATTGCCGGATGGAACAATGATAAGAATAATTCTATTTTAAGATTTACTGATGTTGCAAACCAGGTAAATGCCATATAAATAGCTGAACAAATTAAATGTAATCATTAAGTGCATCTGAGAATATCAATTCAATCTTTGGGTTTCTGTTTAAAAACATAACTGACTATCTCTGAGACTGAAAAAATTGCAGTGCTGTGCAAAATGACTCCACTTTTATTTCAGAGCAGAGAAAAGAAAATGGACAAAAATGCTGAGAACAGGGTAATCTTCCTCTGCCTCTAGATCAAAATTAATGATCATACTTCTCTGATGAGTGAGCAGTCTTCTCACCCAGTTCACTGGTCTGGAGGTAAACATGATATAGTAGACTCTGTGCTGCTCATGGCACTTTCCCTACTATCTGAATTTCTAAGGAGAGCCATTTATTCTTCTTCACTCAAGATAAAGCTTGATTTTCATCCAGACCACTGCCTTGCAATATCAAAGAGACAAAGTTGACAGACTTTGGTTCCGCTTATTGAAAAAGTCCTAACTTTCTGCTTTTCATGTTTTAATTTCTTTATTCCTTAAATGTCTGTTGAGATTCTCAGTCATTCGGGTAATGGCTGTCCCAAAGGTGCTTTTTTCAAGAAACAAGTGGACTTTCTGGTTTTTCTTTGAAGATGATTCTCATCTAAGAAGCTTCATTAGCTCTGACTGGATGGTGGGGAATGGAAGGATTTATACTCCTTGCAGACAGTTGGTCATTTGCATTCTTTTAGATAGTTCTTAATAGCACCTGGATAATAATGCAGTCTTCAACACAGTTCTTTCAACAGTTCCAAGAAGGCTCCACACCCATTTGTACCAACCCAGATGACACAGATAAACTTCCAGATGGCCTCAATGACTTTTTAAAAATAATGCAAATGACCAGCTGTCTGGAAGGTATATAAATCCTTCCATTCCCCATCATCCAGTCAGAGCTGAAAAGGCTTCTTGGGTGAAAAGCCAAGAAAAACCGATCAGATAAAAACCAGGAAGTCTAGCTACCTCTTGAAAGAGCACCTTTGGGATTCTTTATTCCTTTTTCTTGCTTTGACATCTTCCTACCCGAAAGCTTCATGAAAATTAATTATCTATGAAGTGAGTTTCCATCTGAATAAGTAGATTATCTCCCCTCTGACAGAATCCTGATATCTTCCAGACATGGAGTTCCCAAAAAAGATGGACAAAAGAAGGTTCTCAAGCGTTACACCTATAAACCCATTTTGTGTGGTTGTGGGTTGTTGTTTTTATTTGTTTTTTGGTTTGTCTACCCATTGCACTTCAGAAACCATCAGAAAGTTACAATCGAGCCATTGAAATGACACAATACATTTAAGCAAGCCAGGATGGGAGTAATAAAAATTAAAAACATAAAATAAAAATAATAAAGACAACAAACCCAAAGACCAAGGAGAAAGATGACATTATTTTAGGAAGAATCAAGTCTTCTTAATCATCTCTTGTTCTGAATAATTTTTCAGAGCTTCACCAAGTGGGAGTTATTGAGGTCAAGGTCAGGAAATGGGCTTTGGAGGGATTTGAAGGATGTTTTTAATTGTTGTGTTGAAGTGATGTAAAGCAAACCAAAAAGCTTAATAAACAGAGTGGTATTATGAAGGATGAATGTGATGGGTCAGATGTGGGTCTTGTCAAGTGAGGGTCTTGTGATGGATCTTTTAATGGGGAACTCATGTCAGGAGAGGGTCATTGGGAGGTGAAGTGCTGGTTGGGGTGGTGTCAGTTGAGAATTGGTGCCATCACTAGTTGGTTGTGCAGTTGATCAGAATTCTGAAGGGTTCGTAGGCTTGTTGTAGGTCAATGTGACTGTTGGTGGAATTTCTTCCATCAACAGACAAAAGACATGATGTGCCTACAATTTCTAATATGCCATCTGTCTTCCACATGAAACCGATTCCTTAATCTTGCAAAATGCATACCTATCTCTCTCTCTCTTTCTCTTTCTCTCTCTTTACAGTATCAATCTATCTATCTATCCATCCATCCTTCCATCTCTCCCTCACTCTCTCTCTCTGTGTATTTGTGTGTGTGTGTGTGTGTGTGTGTGTGTGTGTGTATGTCAGTGTTCCAAGTAATAAATCAATTTCAAGCAAGCAACACTCTAAGGCAATTAGAATCCTCAAAGAATAGCTTTATTGGAAATATCATATTATCACAGATCTGGTGAAAACCAACTCTGAAAAGTCCCATGGTTTTTCACCTAATTAAAAATAAAAGTCTTTCTCTCACAGCCCAAACAATCTGTCACATGATACAAACCAAGCACTGTCTGATGACATCATTCCTCCTTCCTCCGACCAGGTGAACGAATGGGTGTGAGAATGTCCTTGGTTCCCAAGAGAAAGTATTTTGTTTTGACTGCTGAACCCCAGCTACCTCTATTCCCCCCTCCCTATCCTTCAGCTCCAGTGTGGCAGCACTGAAGCTCCAAGATGGCTTCATCCAGGCCAGCTTCAGGGTTGACATATTAGGTGTTTGTGTGTGTGTGTGTGTGTGTGTGTGTGTGATACGTCATTGAAGAAGTTCAGACAAGAAAGAACTACTTCTGACTCGCATGGCAAATTCAGCTATCATGAAATTAATACTGTTGCAGGGTTTTGTTTTGTTTTTTATACATGCTAACAGATTCCTGGAAATGAGTCATTCACCTGTTAAGCATCACATCACCTTTCTGTAAACTAGTTTTACTTTTAATCAAATAACTTTTTTTTGTCATCATATCACAGTAACAGGAGGAAGATTAATACATTTTAGCCTTCAGGTAATTGGCCCCTCAGTTCATCTGCCTACAAGAACAAGGACTTTCCGTTAGATTCATTTTCAAAAGCTGTAACCCAATTTTTGGACTTTAACCCTGTAAAAATTACTGGATTCAGTCAGATGGTTATTTATTTATTTCTTTAAAGGCCTCAATGCCACAGTAACCATATCCTTTCCTAATAGATCACTGCAATCTTTTATATGAAATATGGAGTCTAAGATTATTTAACTACATTTCTTTCTTTTATGAAAGGATCAGAAAAGCTCTGTGGATCTAGCCAAAGCATCTATTTAATCCAGCTTCCTGGCAGAGAACCTGTCATTTTCCTGAAGTGGGTATAATGTCTTGGTAAGGCCACACTTGGAATATTGAATCCAATTTTGGTCGTTATGATGTAAAAAAGATATTGAGACTCTAGAAAGAGAGTGTGATGACCCGGGGGAGGGGGATCAAAATAAACACAATCACAAAAACCCGGTGAAGCCCCTTTTTTTCCTTCACTTTGCTTCCAAGCTCCAAATATCCTTGACTGAAGACAAAAAACTCCCACACAAGCAGTTACGAGAAGGAGGAAAAAAGCAACACAAACCAGGCAAGATAAGGGCTGAGGACATCCACAGATAACAGAACACAAACTGGGAAGGATCCCAAACTCAGAGAGGAACCATAAACTAGAGATATTTCCACACTTTGTTTCCAGCATTCGCCCATACGCATGTCCGTTCTCTTATTCAGTTGTCACAGCTGCAGCCCATGAAGAGGATGAAGGCCCTCTTCTCTTGAGTAGACCATGACTCTTCCTTATCCTCTCCTCCCTGTGTGCCCTAGGATAGAGAGGGGATGGGCCTGGGTCCTCCTCTGACTGCTCAGCTGGCCTCTGCCCTTCTCCAGTCTCCTCCACAATTTCTGGAGCCACACTTCCACTCCCTGTCAGCTGTTCCTCCTCTCCCTCAGAGTCAGTCTTCACCAGGGGCATGACAGAGTGCAGAGAAAAGCAGCAAAGATGATTAGGGGACTCGAGGATACAACATATAAAGAACAGTTGCTGGAACTGGCTATGTCTAATCTTATGAAAAGAAAGACTATGGGTGATATGATAGCAGTGTTCCAATATTTGAGGGGCTGCCACAAAGATGAGGGAGTCAAGCTCTTCTCCAAAGCACCTGAGGGTGGGACAAGAAGTAATGGGTGGAAACTAATCAAGGAGAGAAACAACTTAGATTTAAGGAGAAATTTCCTGATAGTTAAAGCAATTAATCAGTGGAACAAATTGCCTCCGGAAGTTGCAAATGCTCCAGCACTAGAAGTTTTTAAGAGGAGATTAGATAATCATTTGTCTGAAGTGGTATCAGGTTTCCTGCCTAAGCAGAGGGTTGGGCTAGAAGACCTCCAAGGTCCCTTCTACCTCTGTTATTCTATTCTATTGTTCTATACCACTCTGCCCATTTGATTGCAATAAAAAGATCTCACAAATATCAACAATAATGGCTCCTGATAGAAAGTTAAGCAGTTCCTAATAAGTACTGCATAATAAACAGCGTTGTGTTGATTATGGTTCTGTTGGTCCATTCAGAACAGCTTGAGCTTTCCCGTGCAAGTGCAAAAAAATATTTAATAACATATGGCACATATTCCAGCTATTTTTATCCACAACTACATGGGAATAAAGCATCTTTTGAGTTTTCAGTAAGAAAGCAGACCTAGGGTTTCTTGTACTCAGAGCTAATAGCAATTTGTCTTCTTGTTTGACAACTCCACAGTGGAGCATACTTAAGAATATGCACCTATTAGCAATACAGGCACTCAGTCTGCTGCTTGACTGATCAAAGAAACCACAAATCACACTTATTCTCCAGTTATGGGCTGTAACTGAGTTAAAATAGGGTTGTCATGATCCTCTGGAGGAACTGAGTTTGAGATCCATCTGAAAATCTGCTCTGCCATCTGCCTGAATGTGGTTAAATCAGTGCAGGTTTTTAAGAATGGGAAATGGGAGTTGGATTCCTCTGTCTCCATTGGTTAGCTGTGAAGGGCCACTATCTTGAAAACACCCTTCTAGGATCATCCATTGAAAAGAATGCTGGGTCTATGGGGTCCTTGCTGCTCCCAGAGCTTGGTTCTTTTCTTGCTAAGACTGATGCTGTGAGGTAGTTGGGTAATGAAACGCCTGCAAGAAAACAACCAAGCTCCAAAAACACTGAGTTCAACCCACAGTTCAACCCTGAGATAGAAATAGATAAAGATAAAGCTTCCCATCGCACATACGTGCTAGTCGTTTCTGGCTCTGAGGGGCGGTGCTCATCTCTGTTACAAAACTGAAGAGCCAGCGCTGTCTGTAGACATCTCCATGGTCATGTAGCCAGCATGATTAAATGCCCAAGGTGCATGGAACATGGTTACCTTCCCACCAAAGTGGTCCCTATTTTTCTGCTTATTTTTACATGCTTTCAAACTGCTAGGTTGGCAGAAGCTGGGACAAGTAACGGGAGTTCACTCCGTTATGCAGTGCTAGGGATTCAAACCACCGAACTACTGATGTTTCTGATTGACAAGCTCAGCCTCTTAACCACTGAGTCACCACGTCCCTGAGCTAAAAATGTTCTCTTCTATTGGTAAGGTTGAGTCTATGTCAAGCACCAGAGAAATCAGGGGATCTGGGCAATTCAAATGGGTATGAAGATTTACCAGCTTAAGTTTGCTACAAGAATTTGAACCACTAATGGCCTAAGCCAGTCAATAAGAGTCACAGGAATTCAAGGTGGGCTGGACTCTTGTGGGTGCAAAGGGATTCATGACTGTATCAGGGTTCCAAGTAATCGCAACCAGATGCAGTACTCTAAGTGTGATCTTACTAAGGCTTTTAAGCATTTAAAAAACTGTAACCATATTTCCAGCAGCAGCAGCTGACAAAAATCTTCTATCAGGACTTTTCAAGGACAGGGAGGCTCCAGTCTGCAATTCTGATCAACTCACAGTATTGTTCTAGTTATTTGCACCTAACATCATTTACCACCCAACTGAAGCTGGACAAAGGCATTCATGATCATAGAAGATATGTATAAATTCCAGGTGTCTACAATAGGGCGACCTCCAGAAGAACATGTCATGCCCCTGTCAGAGTCAGGGGAGGAAGATAAATCCAATAAGGAAGATGAATAGCTGACAGAGAGTGGGAGTGTGGCTCCATTGGCTGTGGAGGAGGCTGGGGAAAGGCAAAGTCCAGCTGGGCAGAGCAGGAAAGAGATAGAACAAGGGAGAGGAAGTTCAGAGGAAGACCCAGATGCACCCCCTCTTCATCCTAGGCCATGCAAGGAGGAACGGAGAAGAGAGCAATGTGGGTTGCATGGCTTACAGGGAAGGAAAGGGCCCTGATTCCCTTCATTAGTCACACCTGGGAATGAAAGTTTACAAGAGCTGAATGATGACTGAGGCAGCTGCTGGGAGCAAATGTGACTTTATCCTGTGTTGTCTTTGCTTATCTGTGTTCTGGCTTCTTCCCAACCATGTTAAGTTATTGCTGTGCCTTCACGTCTGGAATTCTTGCTCCTGTCCTGCCAAACTAATTATCTCAGTTTGGCTTGATTGGATTTATAGTTACAGTTTTTGTTGATCATGTTTGGGACTTGATTCTCTACAGCCAAAGGCTGTTCCTGGGAGAGTTTTTCTCCAGCCAGAAGGTAATCAGGACATTGAGGGAAAAGTTGGAGCTAATAAAGGGACTCTTATTGATTATATGACTGTGTTGCCTTTGTGCCATGCCCCCGATCATCACAGAACACCCCAAGTGAGAACCTACCCTTCAGGGGTACAACAACCTGTGAATCTTTATTCCAGACAGAATTCAACATTAAGCAACAAAGGCAACAGATTTATGACCTATCAGTAAATTCCCAGTTTTTACCCCTCCCCATTCTGTAGCTATTGCAATTAACATTTCAATATTGGTTTGAATTCTTCCACTCTCTTCAACCAGAAGCACCATGAGACTATCTATCCAGAATGACTTTTCTTTTAAAATGAATTGAAATGCCAACTTCCTTTGACTGTGTAATTGTGTACCTTGATATTTATTTGCTCCAACTGAAATTCCAATGTTTTTTCTTTTCATATTCTTTTGCTTCCCAGTTTGTCATTGTCTTTGCCCAATCTCCTCTTTGCTGCCTTTCTTGGGCAAAATAGATCCATAAATTAATTGGGGCGATTAGCCAATTTACCTATATCTCACACAGTTTTGAAACATGACCTTTTCAATTAGTTTTTAATTGGCATGATACTCTAGATGAGGGCTCTCTCTGTTGATTATATTATTGTAAATAATTTATGTTTTATCTTTTGCTCCTGGCAGTGTTCTCTAAAATGATTTTACAAGGAGTAACAGATTTATCTGGGCTACTGAATCAGGGAAAACTTTAATTTCCAGAAAGTGCCTATCAAAGGTTTCTTGTTCTGTCAAATGTTGGATGTTAAGCTGGCTGGAATGGGGAGATTTGTGTTAGCTGACACGTACAAGTTGCCATAAGAAACTGTGTGCATTAATGCAACCATTCATAGAGAACATTTCAAGACTTGGAGGATGAGAACAACCCAATTCTCCTAGGACCAATCTGGGGTCAAATCTTTCACCAGGAATTAGGAATTACAGGTAGTCTTTGATTTACAACAGTTCATTTAGTGATTCTTCAAAGTTACAATAGCACTGAAAAAAGTGACTTATGACCATTTTTCTTAAAACCGTTGCAGCTTTCCCATGGTCAAAATATCAGAATTCAGATGCTAAAAAGTGTGGTGGCACAGTGGTTAGAATGCAGTATTGCAGGCTACTTCTGCTGACTGTCAACTATCTGCAATTTGGCAGTTCAAATCTCACCGGACTCAAGGTTGACTCAGCCTTCCATCCTACTGAACTGGGTAAAATGAGGAGCCAGAATGTTGGGGGCAATATGCTGATCCTGTAAACCACTTAGAGAGGGCTGTAAAACACTCTGAAGCAGTATATAAGTCTAAATGTTATTGCTATTGTTTGGCAACTGACTCATATCTATGATGGTTGCAGTGTCCCAGGGTCATATGATAAGCTTTTGTGACATTCTAACATGAAAAGTCAATGGGGAAACCAGATTCACTTAACAGCCAGGTTGCTAACTTAACAAATGCAATGATTCACTTCACAATTGTAGGAAGAAAAGTCATAAAGTGGGACAAACTCAATGAATGTTTCTCTTAGCAGCATAAATTTTGGGCTCAATTGAGTTCTCAAGTCGAGGGTGTTCTATATGGAACTTGATAGGTTCCAAGTCCCTCATTCTGATTGGTTGAAAAGGCCACTTACGGATTGGTTCGCTAGGAACCAATCCAGGAAGCCACCAAGCGGCGGGAAGAATTAAATAACTGTCATTGGCCACTAGCCGGCAGGCTAGCCGCTATATAAAGGGCTGCCGCGGCTTGGGCTATGTTCCGTTTCTTTACCTAGCGGTTTGAAATAAAGAGTTGTTGTTTGGAACCCGGTCTCACGCGCTTCTTTCCGGATGGAACACTGGCGATGAAGGTGGGATCGTTGTAGAAGCAGAGACTGAAGTATGTGGTGATCTGAACCGAGCTAAAAGAGATAGCTGGTAACAACACACCGCCCACACCCTTCAATCCAGATGTAGAGGATTGAAATAAAGAGTTGTTGTTTGGAACCCGATTGCTAAGGCAACCACCGCCGAAGCAGCAAAAAAGTCAGCAGCCACCATGCAGCAAATGAACGCAGTTCCAGACCTGCCGACCCAAACCAGGGAGAAGAAGGCAAAGGGAGGAAAGAAACATCTCACAGCAACAACCCACCATGAAGACGTCGAAACCTAGAGTGACACTGAAGATCACAATGAAGATGTCCATAGACTCTATTCAGATAGAAAATGGCGCGAAAAGAGGAAGAATCGGTGGGAATTTCAATGTGTGGGCTGCGGAGGCAATCACCCGCAGTCTGAATGCAGGTTCCTCGACGCAATATGCCGGGCTTGTAATAAAAGGGGGCACATCGACAAAAAGAGCTATAGTCCAAAAAGATGTGGCAGCACCCCCCCCCCCCCCCCAGACACGATGACAGACAAGCCAGCAACAGATGGACCCGTAATAAGAGAACCGGTGACGGGGAAGAAACACATCATACAGTCACCATCGACAATGCCAGGGCAGAAAGAAGGTTCGGATAGAGGTGAGCATCGAGGGGAGACCTTGCGAGTTGGAGGTCAACTTAGGGTCGTTCCTATCGATGGTATCCTGGAATACCATCCGGTGCCTAATTCCAAACATCAAGCAGAAAGAACTAAAGAAACAAAAACTAGTGCTAAAAGACTATCAGGGAAATCGAATCCCAGTGGTTGGCCTTGGACATTTTTTAGTTGAATTTAAACACCATGCCGAAGTCTTGCCTCTGACTTTCATCGACCGCAACCACCCGAGCCTGTTAGGGATCAAATGGTTTGCACCTCTGGCAATCAGGATGACTGGGATCAACCGCATCACCACAACCACCTGGGAGGAGAGCCTACTCCAAGAATTCCAAGACGTTTTTGACAGGACTCTAGGCAAGTACAAGGGGACCCCAATTTGATTTAGCCCAGACCTGAAAATAGCTCCCATTCGTTTAAAGGACAGATGTGTCCCATTCGTACTTAAACCGGAAATTGATGAACAGCTCAATAAGTTGATAGTGCAAGGGGTTTTAGAACCAATCAACCATGCCAAATGGGAAACCCCTATCATCACACCGGTGAAGCCAGATGGGTCAGTGTGCATCTGTGGGGACAATAAGGCAACCCTGAACCACATGCTCCAACAAAGCGCATATCCAGTGCCAGTAGTACAACATTTACTGCACTCGCTAGGGGGAGGAAAAATATTTGCAAAACTCTACCTAGCACAGGCTTATCAATAGCTACCCATTGATCCCATAACTGCAGATGCACAAACGATAGTAACACATAGAGGGGCATTCAAATGTAACCGCCTCCAATTCGGTGTTAGCGTTGCCCCAGGCGTGTTCCAAAGCCTCATGGAACAACTACTAAACGGAATCAAAGGTGTCGTCCCATACTTTGACGATGTACTGGTCTCAGCAAAAAATGCCAACCAGCTAGAGACCAGGTTAAGAGTAGCCTTAACACACTTTAGAAAATCAGGCCTAAAAGTAAAGAAGGAAAAATGTGAACTGGCCACTAACCGGGTCGAATTTTGGGCTATTTAATTGATGAACAAGCATTCACCCCACCGAAGGTATTAAAGCCCATGTCACACTGCACCAACGGATGCAAAGAGGATGTAAAACGGACAAAAAAGCTTGCCATCTGTTGGAAAACGCGATGCATCTGTTGTGTACTCATTGCATACGTGTTTCATATGCTCTATCCATCAAACATCCGTCTACTGCTATTTCATCTGCTAAAAAAGTTTTGAGCTGCACAAAACTTTTTGAGCGGATGAACTTTCTGCCGCATACGATCTACATCCACGACACATACGGGCAACAAACGTTCTACATCCGTTGTCATCCGTTACACATCTGATGTATCCTCTTGGCATCCTCTGGGCTTCGGCGCAACTCATATCCACTCCAGCAGAAAGCAGAAAGAGGGAGGAAGTGAAAGGTACGTGGAAAGTCCACACAGCGTTAGTAGCACGGATATAGAAAGGATGAAAGCAGATGCAGCTCAGATATAAAGCATTAAAACGGACAAAATGTTCGTATATGGGACGTATCTCAGATATTTAGGATGTCTGGAGGATGTCTAGAGTATGTGGAAGGACACCTAGCAGAAAACTGACATTGTTTTCAACATGGTTAATAACCATGTTATTAACTTCAGAACCACAGTGATTCACTTAACAAAAGTGGTACAAAGGTGGCAAAATGGGGAAAAATAAACTTGAACAATGCCTTGCTTAGCAACTGAAATTTTGGGTTCCATTGTGGCCATAAGTCAAGGACTGCCTGTACTTAAAAATTAAAAATGCAAAGGGAAGGGGAGGGAAGGGAAGGGAAGGGAAGAGAAGGAAAGGAAAGGAAAGGAAAGGAAAGGAAAAGAAAGGAAAGGAAAGGAAAGGAAAGGAAAGGAAAGGAAAGGAAAGGA
>BLBF01000002.1:4571233-4591378 GCA_015471245.1 Laticauda colubrina | reverse complement strand
AGAATAGAATAGAATAGAATAGAATAGAATAGAATAGAATAGAATAGATTTCTTTATTGACCAAGTGTGATTGGACACACAAGGAATTTGGCTTGGTGCAAATACTCTCAGTGTACATAAAAGAAAATATGCATTCATCAAGAATCAAGAATCATCAGGTACAACACTTAATAATAGACATAGGATACAATAAGCAATCAAATCATACTAGGAAACAGTCAATATAAATCATAATGATACAAGTGACAAAGTTACATCATATAGTCACAAGTGGGAGGGGATGGGTGATAAAGAGTGATGAGAAGATTAATAGTAATAGTAGTGCAGACTTTGTAAATAGTTGGACAGTGTTGATGGAATTATTTGTTTAGCAGAGTGATGGCTTTGGGGAAAAAAACTGTTCTTGTGTCTAGTTCTGGTGTGCAGTGTTCTATAGCGTCGTTTTGAGGGTAGGAATTGAAACAGTTTATGTTTGGGATGTGAGGGGTCCATGAATATTTTCACAGGCCTCTTTTTGACTCATATAGATTCTTGACTGAAGGCAGGTTGGTAGTAACTGTTTTTTCTGCAGTCCTAAATACTCTCTGAAGTCTGTCTGTCTTGTTGTCCAATCCAATTTATACAATATTTTTATGACAATCAACTACAGCAGGATTGATAACCCGTGGCATTGTAGGCACATGTGGCTTTTTCATCCCTGTGCTGTGGCTCCCTGTCACTGGTCGGTAAAAAGAAAAAGGAAAAAGGACGGCATGCTATCAGGAGATTCTATGGTGGGGGAACCGGAATTCTGGTCAGGAGAGGAAAAAGGACAGCACACAAGGAGGAGATTCTATGGTGGGGGAACCAGACTTCCGGTTGGCAGAGGAAAAAGGATGCCTCACTAGGAGGAGATTCTATGGTGGGAAAAACCAAGCTCCCCATTGGCAGAGGAAAAAGGATGCTGCACTAGGAGGAGACTCTATGGTGGTGGAGCTGGACTTCCAGTCAGCTCCAGAATTGAATGGGGGGGCTTCCAGTTAGGACCTTTGTGGCTCTTTGAGTGTTTAAGGTTGCCTATCTCTGAACTACAGTGACAAAATAGCATGTTTGTTGGATAGAATGCGTCAAAATCCAGGGAAAACAAATAAATGTCTCCTGGTTCTTGAAGTCTTTCGGTCAAAATTCATCTCAAAATGCAGATTGTAGCTAGAATGTTTTAATGTGTGGTAGGTATTAAGACTATCTGGTTTTACCTGCAGCTGTGAAGAAAAACGAATAATGTTTGACTTTCCCTCCTTACCTTTGCTACTGAAAAAGCCATTCAATCTACAATTCATTTCTTCCAACAGGTTAATCAACAAGCACAGAGGAGAAATAAATATTACAGAAATACTAGCAAAGCCAGTGAGTAATTTTTATCCTGCCTTAAATAACATATTTTGTGTGACAGGTTATATCAGCATTTCTGAAACTTGGCGGAAGTCAAAGACACAATCAATGGCAGCTTGGGAAGTAAATATATTTTCTTTAGTTTTTCAGTTGGTACTATTTGAGGCAGCTCTTTTCTCTCAAGGACAAAGAAGTTGATGACCAAGGACTAAGGATGGACAATGATGGAGGCGATACTTTTGTTAGAACAACAATGGACACCCCAAGGCCCACAGAGTTCATTCAGCTCCCAAGAGTCCTTTCTGAGCATTCCAAAATCATTCATCTGAAATTCAGTGCCAACAAGCTGAATTTTCAGATTAGATACATGGTCAGGCATTCACAGAGTAGTCCATCAAGATGAAAAGCAAAGATTTTCATTGTAAACAATCTTGAGAATAAGAAGCAAGCTATATTAGATCTCCTAGATGGCTGACCATCTCCCTTTAAGTCCTGCTTGGTCAGCCTTGGTCCCTTTAAGTCCATGTCAGTGTAATTTTTGCCATTTCTTTGTACCTTGATTTTCTGCCTTCTCTGGGACCAGAAGAAAGCAGCTCCAACTTCTCTTCACAAGTTGTTTCTACTGTAAAAGAGGCAGCTTCTTAACAGGCATTTTAATTTTCTACTTCCTGCAAGTCTTGATTGTGAAGAAGCATCACTACTTCCTTTTCATCCAAAGAATCTTTGAAGCCTAACCTACAGCTATGTAACTATAGAACATCCTAAGTAAATAAAAAGATCAGCAGCCCCAGAAGAAGAAAAAACAGAATTCATCTACAAGAGTATAACACTATAACTGTTCCATCCAGAAAGAAGCGCGTGAGACCGGGTTCCAAACAGCAACTTTTATTTCAAACCGCTAGGTAAAGAAACGGAACATAGCCCAAGCCGTGGAAGCCCTTTATATCGCGGCTAGCCTGCCGGCTTGTGGCCAATGACAGTTATTTAATTCTTCCCACTATTTGGCGGCTTCCTGGATTGGTTCCTAGCGAACCAATCCGTAAGTGGCCTTTTTGGCCAATCAGAATGAAGTACTTGGAACCTACCAAGTTCCACATAGAACACCCCTCCCCCTTTAGTTCAGTCCAACGTGGGTGACGTAGTCTTTTCCTAGTTCTAGTTGACCTGCGTGGCTCAGTCTTGTTTTGGTCTTCAAGCGTTTCGGACGCGATCCCTGCTTCTCTTGACCTTCTCCATGGAACCTCCTGGAAGGGTGAGTCAGCCATGCTGCTCCCACCTGAGTCTCTCGGGCCGGTTGAGATGGCTCCGCCGCTCCCTCCTGGTTTGGCTGGGTTGGTTGAGCTGGCCTGGCTGTCACCTTCCAGGAAGGCATCACTTCGCTCTCCTGCTCCCGGACTTCTTTCTTGGGGTTCATCTAACCGTGAGTGTTCTTTTTGTTTGGTTAGATTGTCATTTTGCAGAGTTTGTTGTCTTGTTATGGGAGGTTCGTCTCTCCCTTTTTTATTTATTTTTACTTCCCCCCCCCCTTGGTTGTTTTATCGTTTTAATTTATTATTTTTGGCTCTGCGGCAGTTTTTCTTTCGAGGTTGCGGGAACGAAGCTGGTCTATGGGCTGCTTCCATTCCCTCCCATCGTCTAGCGTTAGTCGGTAGGACTGGGGGCCTGTGACTTGTGTAATGGTGGCTGGCAGCCATAGAGGGTCCCATGTAACGTTCTTGGCATAGACTAGGTCGCCAATTTTGAAGGTACGGTATTTGCTGGAGGAGTCGGGGGGCTTGTCCCATGTGTAGGTGGGGTGTAACCTCTCCAGGTAGGATCGTAGTTTCCTACCCATTAACAGTTCAGCCGGGCTTTTATTTGTAGTGCTATTAGGGGTAATATGTTGCAAGGTTAGGACTAGGTTGAGTTTGTCCTGCACGTCCCCCTTGTCCATTCTCTCTAGGCCCTCCTTAGTATACCTAACTATGCATTTGGCCCTGCCATTCGCAGCCGGATGGGCCGGCGCAGTGAAGGCATGACGGATACCCTGGGCAGCCAGGTATTGTTTGAACTGCAAGGCAGTAAACTGAGGTCCGTTGTCCGAAAGTAGTACATCTGGTAGGCAAACAGTTTGTCGAGTTGTTTCATGACAGCCTCGGTGGTTGTAGAAACCATGAGGATGACTTCCAACCAGTTCGAATATGCATCGACCACAATCAAAAAGGTGTTCCCTTTTGTTGGCCCAGCGAAGTCAACGTGCACCCTAGACCATGGACCCCGGGGAGTTTCCCAGTCCCGTATTGGTGCCTGTAGGTGGGTAGGCCTCACTTTCTGACAGTCATGGCATGTTGCAACCCAGCATTCAATGTCTTTGTCCAGCCTTGGCCACCAGACACAACTCTTGGCCAGGGCTTTCATCTTAACTATGCCCAGGTGACCCTCATGCAACATGCATAGGACACTTTCTTGTAGGCTGCTTGGGATTACCACACTGTCACCCCATAAGATGCACCCCTTTTCGATAGACAGCTCGGTCTGTCTGGTACGGAAAGGTTTAAAAGTCTCAGTTTTTTTATTTTCCTCTGGCTAGCCTTTACATACCCAGTTCAGTATTCGCACTGTCAAAGGGTCTTTGGCTGTGGCTCTCGTGATGTCTGCTGCAGTCAGCGGTAGCTTCAGGCAGGTCTCAAGTTGGAATGTGGAGGTAGTTGGAGCAGGGTTGTCTTCTGTGACGGGCAACGGAGAACGGCTCAGGGCATCAGCGTGCAAGATGGTTTTGCCAGGTCTGTCGAATAGAGTGTAGGAGTAAGCAGTGAGGAATTCAGACCACCTTGTCATTCTAGGAGACAGAATGTTCAGGGTTGGCTTGTTTCCCACTAGGATTCCAAGGAGAGGCTTGTGGTCGGTTACGATAGAAAAAGGTCTATCGTAAAGGTTCTCATGGAATCGTTTGACCCCAGTGACGATTGCAAGGGCTTCACGATCAAGTTGGCTGTAATTGCGTTCCGCCTTGGAGAGTGTCTTTGAGTCAAAGGTAACCGGTGCCTCTCTGCTGTCTGGAAGCTGGTGACTCAGGATGGCACCAACCCCAAAAGGTGAAGCATCGCAGGTGACTGTCAGAGGCAGGGTGTTGCTAAACTGGATAAGAATGGTGTCTGATGTTAATAGGTCCTTAATACCTTGGAAGGCTTTCAGTTCCCGGTGGCCCCATGTCCAAGTGGTTTTTTTTATCTAGCAGTCGATGTAGGGCTTCTGCTATTGTTGCCTTATGGGGTAGAAACACATTGGAAAAATTTATGAGGCCTAGGAACGCCTGGAGATCGGTTTTGTTTTTTGGTCTGGGAGCGTCTTTGATAGCCTTCACCTTCTTTTCGGTTGGGTGAATGCCTTGCTCATCGATTAAATAGCCCCAAAATTCAACCCGGTTAGTGGCCAGTTCATATTTTTCCTTCTTAACTTTTAGGCCTGATTTTCTAAAGTGAGTTAAGACTTCTTTTAACCTGGTCCCTAGCTGGTTGGCATTTTTTTCTGAGACCAGTACATTGTCGAAGTATGGGATGACACCTTTCATTCCGTTTAGTAGGCATTCCATGAGGCTTTGGAAAATGCCTGGGGCCACACTAACACCGAATTGGAGGCGGTTACATTTGAATGCTCCTCTATGCGTTACTATCATTTGTGCCTCTGCTGTAATTGGATCAATGGTTAGCTGCTGATAAGCTTGTGCTAGGTCGAGTTTTGCGAATATTTTTCCTCCTCCTAGCGAGTGTAATAAATGTTGCACTACTGGCACTGGGCATGTGCTTTGTTGGAGCGCGTGGTTCAGGGTTGCCTTATAGTCCCCACAGATGTGCACTGATCCATCTGGCTTCACCGGTGTGACGATAGGGAATTCCCACTTGGCGTGGTCGATTGGTTCTAAAACCCCTTGCACTATCAACTTATTCAGCTGATCGTCAATTTTTGGTTTAAGCGCGAATGGAACGCATCTGGCCTTTAAACGAATGGGGGCTATTTTCAGGTCTAGGCTAAATCAAATTGGGGTCCCCCATCTTGGAATTCGTGGAGTAGGTTTTCCTCCCAGTTGGTAGTAGCGATGAAGTTGATACCGGTCATCCCGATTCCCAGAGGCATGAACCATTCGATTCCTAGCAGACTAGGGCGGTCACGGTTGACGATAATCAGAGGCAAGACTTCGGCGTGTTGTTTAAATTCAATTAAAAAATGTCCAAGGCCAACTACTGGGATTTGATTTCCCTGATAGTCTTTTAGCACAAGTTTTTGTTTCTTTAGTTCTTTCTGCTTGATGTTCAGAATTAGGCGCCGGATGGTATTCCAAGATACCATAAATAGGAACGACCCTGAGTCGACCTCCATCTCGCAGGGTTTCCCCTTGATGCTCACCTCTATCCAAATCTTCTTGACACTTTCCGCCCTGGCATTATCAATGGTGACTGTCTGATGCATTTCTTCTCTGTCACTGGTTCTTTTATTGCAGTTCCATCGGTTGCCGGTTTGTCTGTCGTCATGGCTGGGAGGGAGTGCTGCCACGTCTTTTTGGATCATAGCTCTTTTTGTTGCATCAGACCCTTTCGATGTGCCCCCTTTTGTTACAAGCCCAGCATATTGCGTCGAGGAACCTCCATTCAGACCACGGCTGATTGCCTCCACAGCCCATACATTGAAATTCCCACCGTTTCTTCCTCTTGTCGTGCCATTTTCTATCTGAATAGAGTCTATGGACATCTTTGTCCTCATCTTCGGTGTCACTCTGGGTTTTGACGTCCTCATAGTGAGTTGTCGCTGTGGGCTTTTTCTTTCCTCCCTCTGCCTTCTTCTCCCTGGTTTGGGTCGGCAGGTCTGGAACTGCGTTCATTTGCCACATGGTGGTTACTGACTTTTTCGCTGCTTCGGCAACGGTTGCCTCAGCAATGGCCCTGGCCACGGTTATATTCGGGCTGTTGAGTAGTTTCCTCTGAAAGGTAGAGTCTTTCAGGCCGAGGACTACGTGGTCTCTCATAGCCTCATCCATGTTTTGAAACTCACATGCTCCTCCAATGTGTCTCAAGGCTGCCACAAAGTCTGCTATGGTTTCATCCTCCTTCTGGTCCCTTTTGTAAAATTCGTGCCTTCTGATTAGATTGGAGACCACCGGTGCATAGTGTGTTCGGAGCATTCGGTTCAGGTCGGACCAGGTCATCTGCTTGACATCTCTGGGTTTCACCAGTGCCTTCGCCATTTTGAATACAGCCGGTCCTCAATGTGTAAGGAAGACAGCCCTCTTCCTTTGGTCTGAGATTTCTTCCATCTCGTTGCTTTCTAAGAACATAAGAAAGTGATCGATATATGATTCCCAATCCTCTACATCTGGATTGAAGGGTGTGGGCGGTGTGTTGTTACCAGCCATCTCTTTTAGCTCAGTTCAGATCACCGCATACTTCAGTCTCTGCTTCTACAACGATCCCACCTTCATCGCCAGTGTTCCGTCTGGAAGGAAGCGCATGAGACCGGGTTCCAAACAGCAACTCTTTATTTCAAACCGCTAGGTAAAGAAACAGAACATAGCCCAAGCTGTGGCACTCTTTTATATAGCGGCTAGCCTGCTGGCTTGTGGCCAATGACAGTTATTTAATTCTTCCTGCCGTTTGGCGGCTTCCCAGATTGGTTCCCAGTGAACCATTCTGTAAGTGGCCTTTTTAGCCAATCAGAATGAACTACTTGGAACCTACCAAGTTCCATACAGAACACTAACCTACAGCGTAAGATGTTTAACAGTCACTATGTAGGTCAAACACGCATAAGACTAGTAGAGCACATCTATGAACACCAACTAGCAGTCAAAAGTCATGAAGAAAAGTCCTTAATCTCCCAACACATAGACAGATTTAACTAATAGTTTCAATCATAGTTCAATAATATTCAAATTAATAGTTTGGAAACTGTGAGCAGCCTAGACCAAGTCCAAAAATGCTAAAAAATTCCTGAAAGTCTGGCACTCAGACAAATTGGCTATCCGTAGGCATATAGAGAAAAGCAACATCTACCTACCATTTAAAATACACCATCCAAAATATCAAAAAGGAAACCAAAGGATTCCAACATCTCTTCACTAACAATCAACAGCCAGATATTCACAGAGATGTAAAAGCTAATTAACTTTACTGGGGCATAATAGCAGCTCACAGAGGCTGCTATAAAGTTGGTTAGTGTTGAAAGGGCTTCCAATCTCCATGTTGGTTCTGTTTCCCCATGTTTTCTCTTTCCATCTTCTTATCCATTAAAGTTTGAAGTTGCAGGACTGAAGGTTGCCTTATTTTCCCTGCCAGAAACAAATACATCAAACACAATTTTAGGCCTCCTATTGATGAGCAAATCAACATGTACCCAGAGACAAAGAAGTTCATCTCTTTCTTGTAGTTTTTTTTCTTGTACTTTTCTTCCTTTCATCATCACCAAATCAATCCCTTTGTTTCCATCCTTACAAAAATGGCCTCTGAGCCTCGCTTTGGTAAATTTCCCATCTAGACCTTCAGTCTTCTTTTCCTGCTGCTTTCCCAAATGCAGCCTCTCTTCTTTAAAGTTAAATTAAATTACATTACATCAATCTTGATCTTCTACTGATTAGTTTAAAAGACCAGGATTCATGTAATTTAATTGATTAGTAAAATTAGTGATTTAGTGAATTTAATTAAACAGTGTGATTAATGATTAATGTAATTAATTGATTAGTAATTTGTGTAATTAATTGATTAGACTGATTGTTGCTTAGCACAATTTTGCGTAATCAATATAGCCAATATCACACAAATGAATCAATTGCAATAAACTTCAACCAAACCGCCGTCACTCAAGACTAGGTATGCACGCCTCTAACTACCTCAATTCCAACTACAGCTGCCCTTAAATGCAAGCTACTCAGTGCAAGAAGCCTTGTGAATAAAATACCTGAATTTCTCCTTTTACTAAATATGGCTAAATTCGACATCATATTTGTCTGTGAAACATGGCTCAACGCATCTCTCCCTGACTCCATTACTATAGTAAGAGACTATCATGTTTACCGATCATATCATGAAATTCGTAGAGGAGGTGGTGTTGCTATCTTCTATAAAAACTCCTTACATCTAAAAAACATCCAAGTTACCCAGGAGCTTGCTCTTCCTGAGACCATCATCTGTGAACTATCCTTAAATATCACATTTCAATTCTTACTATGTTATAGAGCACCTGATTATGACATCAAACATGTAAACAAACTAAATTCACTACTAACATGGGCAACATCCTGCCCACATGCTTTTATCTTTATTTGTGACTTCAATCTACCTCATATTAACTGGACCCTAAACGAATGTACAACTGAACCCATACATGCAACCTTCTACAATGTTGTAACAAATCTGGAACTGGAACAATTAGTAACCAACAATACTAGGCTTAACAACTGCCTCGATCTCATATTCTGCAATAGTTTAAATTTAATTTACAGAATACAAACTAAAGAACCCTTTTCCAGCAGTGACCACAATTTGATTGACTTTTGTCTCAACATATGTCCTCACAAAAATCATCACAATGATGTAATCCCCAATTATAACTTCAAAAAAGGCAACCATGATTTTATGGACAATGATCCCTCATCCCTTGCTTGGCAATCTCTATTCACTGGATGCAATACTGTTGAAGACCATTACAACATCTTTTTACCTGAAGATAAAAGAGTCATCAAACTATATGTACCAATAACAATTACTGCCCCTCCCCCCAAAAAAAATAGATTACCCATACTAATAAGGAAGCTTCAATCCAAAAAGAGATCATTCTGGCAGAAAAACAAATCTGGTCACATTGCCAACTTCAAAAGCTGATACAAAAATTTATGTCACTAGATGAAGACTGAATGCACCAATTATCACATCAAACAAGAGGAAAACCTTCTACGCACCAATTCCACCCGCACTTTTTCAATTTTATAAACAACAAACTAAAAGACTCAAGGTCTATCCCATCCAATAGGACCTGATGGTAAAGACTGCAATGATGACACCATTAAAGGCAACATCTTTACCACATTCTTTGGCTCGGTATTTGTAAATAGCAATGGACCATGTCCAGTATTTCCTAGTCGAACCACAGAAAACTACAATGATCTAATACATATCGATTTTACAGAAGACAATGTTGAAAAAGCACAACACAATCTAAAACCATCTCTATCTATTGGACCTGTTGGAATATGTGCCTACTTCTTAAAGCCCTTGTCACACAGCACCAGCGGATGGAAACAGGATGTAAAACAGAGAGAAACACTTGCCATCTGTTGGTTAATGCAATGCATCCGTTCTGTACTCACGGCATACGTTTTTCATACTCTGTATCCATCCAGCATCCGTCTACTGACATTTCATCCACTCAAAAAGTTTTAAGCTGCACAAAACTTTTTGAGCGGAAAAAGTATCCAACGCGTCCATTATACATCCGCTACGCATACGGGGAACATCCGTTATACATCCATTGTCATTCGTTATGCATCCGCTGAAAACGGACACAGGGAGGAAGAGAAATGGACATGGAACAGACACGCAACATTAGTAGCACGGACGTAGAAAGGATGAAAGCAGATACAGATCACATACAAATAATTAAAACAGAAAAAACATTTGTATAGGGGACGTATCTCAGATATTTAGGATGTCTGCAGGATGCCTAGAGGATGCAAAAGGACACCAAGCGGAAAACCTATATTTCCTATAAAAAGGGGGAGAAATCACCTGGATCTCACTTTCAGTCCAGCAGCCCTGCAGTGCAGACCTCTTCAGCCTTCATCTGGCTCTTGCTCTTCCACAGCATCCAGTTATCTCCACCATGGATCGTCACACACTCCTTTTGGTAGCCGCCATCGTTCTACAACAGTGCAAAGCCCTCTACAGGCTCTTTCACCTGTTCTAGGCGAAGAAAGGGAGGTGCCCAAAAAAGTGTCTGGGTCAGAAGATGGATCGTGAGAAGAGCAGAGTACGGACTGTATAACAAACTGAGGGTGGAGCTGAGGAACGAAGACCCTCATGCATTCCAGAACTTCATGAAGATGCCGCCAGCCATGTTTGACAAAGTTGTGGAGCGGCTGAGACGCAGGCTGACCAAGGCAAACACCAACTTCTGGCCCAGCCTGGAAACTGGGCTGAAGGTGGCATTGACTCTGCGCCACCTGGCCTCCGGGACCACGTACAGGAGCATGCAGAATGCCTGGAGGGTGCCACACAACACCATCAGCATTGTGGTCAGAGAAGTGGTGCAGGCCATCATCGAAGAATACCTGGAGGAGCTCCTCCAGTGCTCCTCCACTGAAGAAGCCTGGAAGAAAGTTGCAGAACAGTGGTATCAGAAGTGGAACTTCCCCCACACCGTTGGAGCGATAGATATGAAGCACATGGCCTGCAAAGCTCCAGCCAACTCAGGGTCTACTTATCACAACTACAAGGGCTTCTTCAGTGTTAAGCCTGGGTTCCCCAACCAGGGTTAGGTAAACAAGCTAAACAGAATGTGCAGCGTTAGTCAGATAGGCACACAGATAAATGAGTGAGCTCAGCTTGTATGTTTATTAACATACAGTAAAAATAACAGATACGCTTGTACTATCAAGAATATATTTTATTCCAGTATAAGTTTATAGCATAGTCAAAAACAGTCCAATATTCATTTACCATGTAGTCAGTCCATTCAGGGATATTCAGTTAGCAAAGTCCATGTAGAATATCCTATTGTCAGTTCTCATAAATCAGTCCGTTGTTGTCTCTCCCGTTGGAGCAATGCAGTCTTGCTTCCAAGCAGTAATCAGGGATCATCAAAGCCAGAGAGAGAGAGAGAGCAAGCTGTAGCCTTGCTACTTTTATATGGTTTTCATAACCACACCCACAATTGCTATTTTACAGTTAAAGCTGCATACACTAACTATGATTCATAGTTAGTATTTCACCTAAAACAGTTAGGGTGAACAATGTTATCCCTAACATTCAGCATCATCCTCTTCGCCATGGTCAATGCTGACTACAAGTTCATGTACATCGATGCTTCAGGCAACGGCTCATGTTCAGATGCCCAGGTATACAACGCCAGTGACCTCAAGGAGGGGCTGGAACGCAACCTCATTATGGGCTTCCCTGATCCAGACCCCCTGCCCAATGACACACAAGATGTGCCCTACTTCATCATGGGGGATGACGCCTTCTCCCTCAGAATCTAACGCTAACCCTAACCCTCAGATACTGTGGATCTGCAAGGAACCAACAGAGCTTCACGTGAAGGGAAGAAGCAGCGCAACCTCCTGAAACACTGGTGCAACTCCCCAGCTGGAGCAGTGGAGTGGCAAGACAGGATGGTAGATGCTTAATGGATGCTTCCTTCAGCCTGTCTCATCACACTGATGAGATTGTGCCATGTATGTTGAGTGGCCCTACAATGAACAGGGCATTTAATAAAGAGTTGTGTTTATGTTGAAATGTGTTGATGAATGATTACATTGTTATTGATAATAAAGGGCCATAGATGTGGCACCTGGGAGGTCCCACTATGCTTGCACTGGAGGTTTATCTATCCCACTGCTATCCTTACCCATCCCACTGGGTAAGGATAGCAGATGGGTAAGGATAGCAGTGGGATAGATAAACCTCCAGGGGATGGTGTGTCGAGGAAACTCTCAGAGAGCTGGCTCAGTCCTGTCATGTTTAGAGCCCCTTCCTCCATTACATGGGGTGTCAGTCCCAAGACCGATGACAGATGTTCTGAGGCCAGGCTTGGCTGTGGGGTGGAGGAAGGAGGAGTGTAGTAGGGCTGTCTGGTCTGCAGCTGAGCGAGGTGAGGCATGGGTGGCATCTGTGGCATGGGTGGCATCTGTGGCATGGGTGGCATCTGTGGCATCGGTGGCATTGGTGGCATTGGTGGCATTGGTGGCATTGTGGCATCAGTGGCATCAGTGGCATAGGTGGCGTTCGATGAACCTGTGCCTTCACTGGGAAGGGCTGCCTGTGCTGCTGGAACTCCTGGTAGCCGTAGCCTTGGTAGGTGAGGGCCTGTGGAAAGCCTTGGAAGGGATGTGACATCACCTGGGGTGGAGGAGCAGACCTGGACTGGGTCAGGGCAGGTTCAGCTGGGCCTGGAGGGTTGTGCAGAAGACCTGTGATCCTCTCCTTTATCACCTGGTACTGTGATTCGGACATGTCCATGAGGGTCTGGTTGACGTAGGTGAGGAAGGGCTTTCTGTTAGAGGTTGGTATGATGGTGTGTACCAGCTGAGAGAGGAGATCTACGCTGCTTTTGATGGTGTCCCTGATCTTCAGCAGGATAGTGTGGCTCTGTCCCTCCGGTCTGGCTCTCTGCCTGCTATCTGTGGAGGAGGAGCTGGGGGTGGGGGTGGGTTGGTCTCTGGTGGAAGTGCCCTCTCCTTGCTCCCACTGCATCAGGGGGTCCTCCATGTGCTCCGCCATGGGGAGTGCAGCTGTTGGGGGGGTCTCCATCGTGGGACGCTCCACAGATACCTGTCTGGACACAGGAGCTGACTCTTGGCCAGAAGAGGACTGGCTCTCTGCGGGCTGCCTGAGAGAGAGGGTTGTCAGAAGGGCTGCTCCTCGGTGGCGGATCTCACCCTCTAAGAAGCTGCACTTGGCCATCACATAGGTCTCCCGGTCAGTGAGATTGACCGCGGCCTGGCCAGACTTCTTGAGGTGCAGCTTCCCGTACCAGGTGTGCATGTGCTTCCACCAGCTGGGGAGGACCTCCGAAGTGTAGCCCAGGCTCTCCGCCTTCTCCCTCCTAGCCGCCTGCTTCCTCTTGGTGTCTCGATAGAGCCTGTGTCCCTTCCGCCATAGGTACTCGTTCTCCCTCAGCCATTCGAGCACCTCATCCTCATGTTCCTCTTCGATGGAGTATTGCCTCCTCTCCCGTTCTCGCGTATGCCTCTTCCTCCCTCTGGCAGGGCCTTCTGGGCCCCCATCAGAGGGGCTTTGAGGTTCTTGGGTCTGCTCCACCACACCACCACCACCAGAAGCAGCAACAACAACAGTAGCAGCAAAAGCAGCACCAGCAGGACCAGCAGCACCAGCAGCACCAGAAGCACCAGTAGCACCAGGATCAGCAGCAGCAGAGTAAGCACCAGCAGCACGAGCAGGACCAGGAGCACGAACAGGACCAGGAGCACCAGCAGGACCAGCAGGACCAGGAGCAGCATCAGCAGAGTAAGCACCAGCAGAAGCACCATCAGGACCAGGAGCAGTGCCAGCAGAGTAAGCACCAGCAGAAGCACCAGCATCAGGAGCAGTGCCAGCAGAGTAAGCACCAGCAGAAGCACCAACACTAGGAGCAGCGCCAGCAGAGTAAGCACCAGCAGAAGCCCCAGCACCAGGAGCAGCACGAGCAGAAGCACCAGCACCAGCAGAGTCAGCGTGAGCAGCAGAAGCCCCAGCAGAAGCAGAGTCAGGGACAGGGGGTGGGATGGTGGCCCTGTCCTTCTTGCCAGGGCTGGCAGCCGATGCCACAGGCTTCCTCTTCTTCCCCATGGTTGTTGGCTGGAGATGTGTCTGGCAGCAGGTTTCCTCTGAATGGTGACCTGCTTGTGAGCTGCATCCTTTTTTATCTGCAGGGCTGACGCAATGCACCCTCCCCGCATGCGCATTGAATGCTTTGCATCCGCTCGGCATCCACTCGGCATCCACGTCATCTGCTCGGCATCCGCTCTGCATCCGTTCCTTCCGCTGCGCATCCACTTCGCTGTGCTCCCCCGGAGGCCCTGCGGATGTGCCATCCGCTTCCATCCTCTTCCATCCGCTAGGCTTCCGTGGAGCATCCGCTTTACATCCTCACTACATCCTCTCCCCGTCCATTCCTTTCCGTTGTTGTCCACTCTGTTTATGCAAATTTGGGGCACTTTTGAGAGCGGATAACAACAAATGGAAAATTTTCTCATCCGCTGTGTCCTTTTTACATACCTTTTGCATCCGTCGGCCTATGTGACAGGCCCTTAAAAAAGCTATCCACTGCCATAGCTGAACCTCTAAGCATAATCTTTGAAAAAATCTTTCAGGACCAGCTCCTTGCCTAACCTATGGTCATAAGCCACGGTCATCTCCATCTTCAAAAAGGGAGACCCCAGCCTAGTTGAAAATTACAGACCAATCTCTTTATGCTGCATCACCTGTAAAGTCATGGAATCAATAATTAACCAATCCATTATCCTCCACTTAGAGATAAATAATCTACTCTCTAATAAACAATTTGGTTTAAGAAAAAAACTATCCTGCAATCTGCAACTCTTACACTTCAAAAACATATGGACTACACAACTCGATCAGGGCAAAACAATAGACGCAATCTACATAGACTTCTGTAAAGCCTTCGATTCAGTGGAATATGACCAACTACTCCTAAAACTAAAATCTTATGGTATCTCTGGACACCTTCATAACTGGATAGAAGCATTCTTGTCAAACAGACAACAAATGGTCAAAATTGGGAGTGTCCTAACAAATTCTGTACCTGTCAATAGTGATGTCTCCCAAGGCAATGTTCTAGAGCCAATTCTTTTCATACTCCACATAAATGACCTCTTTGATCACATGAAGAGCAACTGCATTCTCTTTGCTGATGATGTATAGCTGTTCAATACCACAGACAATATTTCTTTCCTTCAAAAAGATCTTGACTGTGTATCAGAATGGTCAAACAAATGGCAACTTCAAATCTCAACAAATAAATGCTCTGTCTTACATATTGGTAAAAAAATTCAGAAAATAAAATACAAGCTGAATCGTCAAGACCTTGTTGTCGTCAAGAGCAAGCTCTGTAAAGGACCTTGGAATACTCATCTCTAATGATCTACGTGCTAGAACCCACTGTAACTACATAGCCAAAAAGACATTAAGAGTTGTTAACCTAATCCTATGTAGTTTTTTTTCTGGTCATATCACACTACTAACTAGAGCATACAAAACATTTGCTAGACCAATACTCGAGTACAGCTCATCAGCCTGGAACCCACATTACGTATCTGATATTAACACAGTTGAGAAAGTCCAGAAATATTTCACAAGAAGAGTTCTCCACTCCTTTACTCGTTGTAAAATACCTTATGCCACTAGACTTGAAATTCTAGACCTAGAAAACCTTGAATTACACCATCCCAGGTCTGATCTAAGTGTGGTGTATAAAATCATAAATTGCAACGACTTAGCTGTCAATGAATATTTCAGCTTCAACCATAACAACATAAGAGCAAACAATAGATACAAACTTAAGGTTAACCATACCAAACTTGATTGCAGGAAATAAAACTTCAGCAACAGAGTGATCAATGTCTGGAATACTCTACCTGACTCTGTGGTTTCTTCCCCAAAAACTTTAACCTTAGACTGCCTTTAGGGGGAATGCATAAGCGCACCAACATGCCTACTGTCCCTGTCCTATTGTTTCTTTTATTTTTCTTATACGTACCCATTTCATGTATTCATAAGTATGTATATGCTTATACCTGTTATCTTGTAAGCAATTGACAAATCAAAATAAATAAAGTAAATAAATAGACCTTCAGTCTTCTTTTCCTGCTGCTTTTCCAAATGCAACCTCTCTTCTTTAAAGTTGCAAAGACAATTTTTTTATTTACATTTTGTTCAGCTTCAATCTAACATGACCTCTTTCCTGGGTTTTGATCTATCGGTATCTTCTTCATTTTTTTATTTTGCTACTCATTTTTCTTAAAAGCATCTCCATTCCTCACCTATTTTATATCTATCTTGGAGTCCCCTACTTTCATCATTCAGTGGTGATCTGAAACCTATATTCTTTATTTAGAAAGTCAATCTTGACCGATGGAAATGCATCTAAATGCTTTGGATGATAATTCCCAATACTTGCGATACAGCAGTCAAGATATTGGGAGAGTTGACAAAGAAAAAAGAGAGAGTCTCATGATTGGGATGTCTTTATGAATTCCATCCATTTCTTACATCTAATAGTCCTTCCTTTGAGACGTATATTTGGTCGAAAGGTTTTCATAGCCTATAGAGCAGAGATGTTAAACTCATGGGCCATGGGTTGGGTGTGTCACATACTGGCCATGCCCACCCCCAGTTTAGCAAAGGGGAAAAAGGTCACAATATGTCACATGATGATAACATGACACCATGAGTTTGACATCCATACTATAGAGCCATGGTGGTGCAGTGGTTAGAATGCAGTATTGCAGGCTAACTCTGCCCACAGCCAAGAGTTTGATTCTGATAGGTTCAAGGTTGACTTAGTCTTCCATCCTTCTAAGGTCAGAAAAATGGGGCCCCCAGATTGTTATCCTAAGCTTTGTTGACAGAAGGGTAGGGTCAAGAAAATGGACTATTTATCTCTATTCTACATTGGACAGATTGCACACATCCAGAATATTACATCCTGGGAACCACACTTTAAGAAGCGCCTTGATAAATTAAAACATATGAAGACAGTGCTGGAAAACAGTAACTAACATGGGGAAAAAAACATCCTAAAAGGAGAAAAATATGAGAAGCAATTGGAGGTACTGGATACAATAAATCTTGACTTCAAGATTCTGACGCTATCATGTAGAAGCTGGGAAAGAATTGCTCATTATTATTCCAGAAGACTAGATGAAAAACAATGGGTCTGAATTATAAGAGAATAAATTTTGATTAAACATCAGATCAATGTTCATAGAAGAACTTTGAATCGATACTAAATGAATGGTTGTAAGTATATTCAAGGGGGGAAATATCCATATTGTTTGGAAAATCTGTGAAAATCAGTCATTAAACATGGAGCTTCATGAACATGGAGCATCATTCCAAATTAATCAAAATTTCTTTGCAGGACAAACCCCTGTTTTGAATCATTTTTTAAAATCTATGCTTACTTTTAAGTTGATGCTGACAATACATTTAAGTCCAGCTACCTCCCTGCATGTTTAATTACTTATTTATTTATAACTATTTGAATTGCTGGAGAGTCCACTTCCTCTTTGGTTTCACAAGTCTTTTGAACATACAGCATCTTATTCTACATGTCTCTGAATAAATATACTTTTTACTTCAAATAACATGAATGTCTGTAATTTAGTTCACTGGTAGCTAAGCCAAGCCATGCTCTGCTTCCAAGAGAATTAGATTAGTGTGTGAATATTTTTCTTATAACATAGGATAGTAGAGTTGGAAGGGACCTTGGAAGTCTTCTAATCTAACTCTCTTCTCGAGCAGGAGACCCTATACAGCATCATTTCAGATTAACAGTTGTCCAGTTTCTTAAGCCTCCAGTGATGGAAGACTTACAACTTCTGGAGGCAAGCTGTTCCACTGATTAATTGTTCTCACTGTCAAGAAATTTCTCCTTAGTTCTAGGTTGCTTCTCTCCTTGGTTAGTTTCCATCCATTGTTTTTTGCCTTGCCTTTTTTGGTTTTATTTTAATGGACTTCTGTTTCTTAATCATCCAGCATTCTTTTAAGTTTCTATTTAAACTCCAGAGCAGTTCTTCCAACCAAGTCTCCTGCTGGATACTCATAGACTCAAGATAGTTGACATAACAAATCATAACAACTGAAGCTGCAGAATATCATCAGTTATCACTAAGCTTCCTGCAACAAATTGACTTCAGAATAGACCTCTAGAAAACCTTTGAAAAAAAATTGAAAAGAAAATTCTGCTTAGCCTCACCATCGCTGTCCAAATATCCCCCCAATTACAATTGTTTCCACAATGCTGCAGACCACACTAATGTTTTAATACAAAAACTATTTCGTTTTTCTTTGCATTGTTCTTCCTTGCAAATGCCATTGGCTTCATTGTGCAACAGAGTGTTAAATCCTATTAGCAAAGTTACCCCAGGAGATGCTGTGTTAAGAACAGGTACACCTCTCCCTTCATAATTCCTTTTTTTGGGCGGGGAAGGAGAAGTCATAAAAGAATATAATCATTTTGTAGATTGAAAGGAAAAAAAGCAAACCAGATTGATATGGGAATGAATGTATGATTCCCTGAGACGAAGCATGCTCAACATGTTCTCTCATGAGAACCATAACTATCAATAAAAGCATTTGTCAAAAGAAAATGAATGAATGGAAAAGAACATGAGTATGGTCCATACTTACAATATTAGACAACACCGTATCAACAGTAGAGACCATCAAGTTCCTGGATTCTATAATCTCCCAGGATTGGAAATGGACACCTAATATTAGACCCACAACAAAGAATGTTCTTCCTGCATCAACTCAGAAAGTTCAGACTGCCCCAGAAGCTGTTGATACAATTCTGTAGCGGAATTATTGAGTCTGTCATTATACTTCATTTAGTTTGATACAGCAATCCAACAGGATAGATACAGACTTCAACACATAGTTGGGACCACAGCCAGTTTGCAACCAATTTGTCTTCCATTGAGGACATGTATATGGCACAGGCCAGAAAGAGAGCTGAGAAAATATCTAGAGCCCCCTCACATCCTGGATATAAACTGTTTCAACTTCTTCATCAGGATGCCACTATAGGGCATTGCATACCAAAACAACTCAAAACAAAGTCATTTTTTCCTTCATGTCATCACTCTGCTGAACATCTAGTTCCCATAGTCCTGTCTTATGTCTAAAGATATTTACTCATGTAGTAGGGTTGTATTATTGCTATCCTTCTCATCTTTCCTACTACCTTTTCCAATTGGTATCTTATAATTATATTACTCTGTTGTTTGTAAGTACACTAAGAGCTTATGCATCAGAGACAAATCCCTTGCCAATCATACTTGGCCAATTAAGAATTCTATTCCATTCAATTCCATTCTATTTTACTTTACTCTTCTCCATTCTACTCTACTCTACTCCACTCTACTTTATTCTGTTCCATTCTGTTCCATTCTGTTCAATTTAGCTTCATAATTCATGCATTTATTTATTAAATTTCTATTTAAATCACTTCCCACCTAAGTGATTCCAATGATTGGCAACAACATAATAAAAGAATATAAACACCTGAATGAAAACACAAATAAAAACAGAGTGTCATGCATATTCAGGGAGTTCTTGATACTATTTTGGATGTTTGCTTACAGACATTTTGTTACCCAACTAGGTAACATCATCAGTACATTGATGATGTTATCTGTCAATTTATCTTTTTTGTCTATCTGTCTGTCTGTCTATCATCTATCTCTATCATTGTTTTATCTGTCTGTCTGTCTATCTATCTTTCTATCTACCTACCTACCTACCATCTATCTACTTTACAGATTACAGATTAATGGAAGGAACCTTTTACATCATCTAGTCCAACCCCCTTTCCAAGTAGGAGACCCTACACCATTTCTGACAAATGACAGTTCAGTCTTTTCTTGAAAGTCTCAAGTGATGAAACCCCCATAACTTATGAAGGCAAACTGTACAATTGGGTGATTGCTCTAATTTCTCCTTATTTCCAGATTGAATCTCTCTTGTTCAGTTTCACTCCAATATTCCTTGTCTAGCCTTCAGGTACCATCATATGTTTTAGCCTACAGTCTTCTAATCACCCTGGTTGCTCTTTTCTGCAATTTTTCTAGAGTCTCAACATCTTTTTATAGTGTGGTAACCAAAGTGGATGTAGTACTCTAGGTGTGATCTTACTAAGACTTTATAAAGTGGTATTAGGACCTCCCTTGACCTTGATTGTATCCCTTTATTAATGCAATTTAGGATTGCACTGGCTTTTTTGGTTGCCACTGCACACTGCTATCATCTATCTATCTATCTATCTATCTATCTATCTATCTATCTATCTATC
>BLBF01000002.1:4535186-4568918 GCA_015471245.1 Laticauda colubrina | reverse complement strand
TTTCTTTCTTTCTTTCTTTCTTTCTTTCTTTCTTTCTTTCTTTCTTTCTTTCTCTTTCTTTCTTTCTTTCTTTCTTTCTTCCTTCCTTCCTTCCTTCCTTCCTTCCTTCCTTCCTTTCTTTCCTTAAAACAGGTGCAAAAAGCAACCAACCCACCATCCCCATGGTTGCCAAGCTAATTATGGTTCACAAATCTTCCCCTCTCACACCAGGCCGTCATTACACAAGCAGTCAATGGTGCAGCCAATACCAAAAAAGCATTTGGTTCATGTAAATCAGTCTCCTTAATGAGCTGCAAAAGTTCCAGTAATTAATTTAACTAGTGGGGCTGAAAGAGCAGATGGAAAAATTGGATCTACTTTGGGAAGTGGGTCTAGTCAAAGCATTTGGTTTTAAGTGTCTAATTGGATCAATATGCAGCATTTATAAGAGTCAGTACCCTAGTAATTTACTTACTTGTCAGAGCTTCAGAGCTTTTGTTAACATTATTGGCACACAAGTTCAACAAGCCGAGGAAAAAAGAAGAAACTGGAAAGCTTAAAAGATCCATTGGTTGTCCAATTCAGGTGTCAAGAACTAGAATTATAGATTAGATTACAGATTAACAGAATTGGAAGGGATTTTATAGGTCATCTAGTCCAAACCCCTCCCCCCAACCAAGCAGGAGACCCTACACCATTTCTGACAAATAGCAGTCCAGTCTCTTCTTGAAAGTCTCAAGTGATGAAGCTCCCACAACTTCCACAGGCAAGCTGTTCCATTGGTTGATTGTTCTCACTGTCAGAAAATTCCTCCTTATTTCCAGGTTAAATCTCTTCCTGTTCAGTTTCCATCCATTATTCCTTGTCTGGCCTTCAGATGCCTTGGAAAATAGATTGATCCTTTCCTCTCTGTAGTAGCCCCTCAAATATTGGAAGACTGCTTCCCTGGTCCTTCTCTTCATTAGACTAGCCATGCCTAGTTCCAGCAACTGTTCATCATATGTTCTAGCTTCCAGTCCCCTAATCATCCTGGTTGCTCTTCTCTGCACTTTTTCTAGAGTCTCAACATCTTTTTCATAGTGTGGTGACCAAAACTGGATGAGTACTCTAGGGGTGGTCTTACTAAGGCTTTATAGAGCGGTATTAGTACCCCACCTGATCTTGATTGTATCCCTCTGTTAATGCAAATTAACTAGAATAACTATAAGAATAACTATAATATAGAATAACTAGATCAATATAAGCTATGGGTACATATTGGTCCAGTATCTGATTTTTTTCATATACATGATGCTGTGCTTCAATGATTAGATGGGCAAGACCAGGGGTATCAAACTCAATTTCATTGAGGGCTGCATCAGGGTTGTGTTTGACCTTGGAGAGGCAGGATCAGCTTGACATTGCTCATGTTGGGGTGCCTGTGGTGGCCTGAGTGATCTGCTAATGAAAATGGGCTCCCGAGCTCCAATTCTGGCTGTGATGGCCTCCTGCAACCCTCTGCCAGTGAAAACAGAGCTTGGGAGCACCGCACAAGTCCTTCCTGAGTTCCATCTTCACTGGCAGAGGCACAATGCGCCAGTCCTTTGCTGTTTCCATGGTGACCCCACGGGCCAGATCTAAGCACCCCATGGGCTGGATCTGGCTCCCGGGCATTGAGTTTGACACCCCTTGCCTAGACACTGGTATTTGAACACAGATCTTTTTAATATTCATATTGTATTGTTTTTTAATCTAGGAGAAATGCTAAGATATTGCAAGTCCATGTATGAACTGCCATACACTAAACAAATAACTAACTAACTAGGCAGCATAGACTCACAACAAAGTGTTTATCAGATAATTGTGATGGAAGGATTTCCTGACAAATGATGACTGTGCCCCATGTCTTATAATACAATCAAGTGGCCAAAATCTCTGCCAACCATATAAGTATCTAGGTTTTGTAGCTGGCATGGCTGATCCATGTTTGTTTAAAAGAGAACATAATGGTGTAATTTCATTGTTGCTATTATTTACTGATGACATAGCATTAAACACCAAAACTTTACAAGAAGCTACTGAGATAATTTCACTATTAGAAATAGTGAATAATTTAGATAAAACAATTAGGAGAAATCAAACAATATCTTGGTTTAAAGATAGATAGAACCAGGGGAGGATACAAGATCTCACAGGCAGATAAAATTAACCAATTACTAAAAAGTTTTTAAATGGAACTTTGTAAGATGGCTAAAACACCAATGAGCCAGGAGTTTAGCCATAGTGATGTTCAAAGTCCTGTTTTTCATAAGAACATTTATCAGTCCTTGATTGGTAGTTTATTTTATCTCAGTAATTGGTCAAGGCCAGATATTGCATACCGTGTTAATCAATTAGCGAGATTTAACACTGAGTCAACTGAAAGGCACTGGCAAGCTGCTAAATGTGTGTTAAGATATCTGAAATAAACAATGCACTACGCATTGTATTTGGAGCCTAAAGATGAACTGAATTTGACTGCATATGCTGATGCAAGTTTTGCTACAGACATAAATACATGAAAATCTATATCAGGTACTGTAATATTATTGGGGAAAGCACTGATTGAATGGAGGTCTATTCGACAGAAACATCTAAGTTTGTCAACAATGGAGGCTAAATTCTCATGTTTGTCTTTACTATGTACATATTTAGTTTTGTATAAACAATTATTGATTGATATGGGAATTGATGTAACAGATTCTATTGTTGTTTACAAAGACAACCAATCAGCAATACAGATGGCTTCAAATATTGCTCTTAAAACAAGAATGAAACACACAGATTTAAGATATTTAAATGTGAGACAATGTGTGCAAAGTAAGACGATTAAGCTGGAATACTGTATGTCAGAAAACAATATAGCAGGTCATTTTACAAAGGCCCAAGGCTCTTTAAAGCATAAAGCTTGCTGAGAAGATTATGGAATTAGAATGTAAGGTTGTATGTATTGTCTTGCCCAAAAGGGGAGAATGTTAGGAATATAAGTCACCTAACAGATATTTGGGTTAGAAATATATAAACCAGGATAAACATTTTAAAACTGTATCTTTAAGAAAATGCAAAACTGTAATTAGGTGTGGTTTCTCAAATGGCCATAAGATGGAGCCAAAAACCTGGGTTGTTTAGTCTTTGTCTCAGAAGAGAATGTGAGTCAGTCTCTGTTTCCTTCTGTTGGAGAATATTGCTGTTCCTCATAATTTACTGGTATTCTGGATTTGATGTAAGTCTGATACTGAACTGTTTTTTGACACTGGACTTTCTTATTGGACTACCAATAACCCAATAATTACCCTTGGACTAAAAACTGACTGATCTTAAGCTGTGAATGACTTTGGACTGTGTTTGAACTTTGCTTAACATTTCTGGAAGTAAAAACCTACATTTACTGTACAGTGTATCTGTGTGCTGTGTGTGTATTATTCAAACACTTCTCTCAAATACATATCCCTGTATGCGCTCATTCCCCTAATGGGGAATTACCTCAACAAATACTACATCCATACTTTGGCCTCCATATTATAAAAAAGATGTAGAAAAGAGCAACAAAGATGTAGAAAAGAGCAACAAAGGTGATAATGGGCTGGAGGCTAAAATAAATGAAGAAGGTTTGCAGGAATTGGGTCTAGTCTTGTGAAAAGAAGGACTAGGGGTGCCATGATAGCAGTGTTCCAATATTTGAGGGGCTGCCACAAAGAAGAAGAAGTCAAGCTATTCTCCAAAGCACCTGAGGGCAAACAAGTACTGGCAGATGGAAATTAATCAAGGTGCAAAACAACCTAGAAATGAGGAGGAAGGAAACAATGGTAGTATGGGTGAAAAATGTCAGGCACAATATAGATTTGGAACACTGGGAAAAAATGTGGGGATTAACTTACAAATTAACTATGTCTACAGTGTACCAGGAAAGCCTGCACAAAATGTTTTAAAGGAGGCACCTACCCCCTGCTGGCTAGCAGAAATTTTTAACCAAAATCCAAATTGTTAGGAATGTAAGAAAAAAAGGGACACCTATTTTCATATGTGATGGACATGCCCAGAAGTCAAGAAATATTGAAATATAATTCAATTGTGGTTAGACAAAATAATAAAACAGAAAATTGAACTCCAACCAGAATTATTTTTATTAGGCATAACAACAGAAAAATACAACAAAAAAGACAGATGTATTATGTTACATATTTTAACAACTGCTAGGTTCTCTTATGCACAATTTTGGAAGCAGGAAAATGTACCACCAGAGAGTGTTATAAAAAAAATATTAGACTGCAAAGACAGACAGGCTGACTTTGAAACTAAGAGATAAAGAGGATTTGATGTGTTATATGGTCTAGGACTCCTGGTACAAATGGTTTAAGAATAAAAAGAAATTAAAATAGTAATTAGGTAAAGAATAGGAAATTATGTATATATCTACTGTGGAGAAAATGGAAATATATGATGAAAATATATTAATTTGTAATAAGAATAAGGAAAGAAATATGCAGTGGTATGTATATAGAAATATGATAAGGAAATTTAAACGATGGCTTGACGTTGACATAATGATGTATATAATTTTATTTTATGTTTTTGAAACTTGAAAATTGAGTAAAGTTTATCTAAAAAAAGAAATGAGGAGGAATTTCCTGACAGTGAGAACAATTAAACCAGTGGAACAGTTTGCCTTCAAAAGTTGTGGCTGCTCCATCACTGGAGGCTTTTAAGAAGAGACTGGGCAGTCACTTGTCTGGAATGGTATATACTCCTTGAGCAGGGGGTTGGACTAGAAGACCTCCAAGATCCCTTCTAACTTGTTATTTTTTTATTTTTTTATCTAGGGTTGGACAAAGGTTGCTAATTGTATGAATTAAAGCTTCCACACTGAAGGCTGATATATGGCATTTAAGATTTATATTTTCACAAGAAGCCATTAGGTTCACTCCTCCCTGGGTAGTTTGCAAGAGCATTATGAATATTACTTTATAGCTTTGTTGTCTAATTATTTCCCAACGTAGCAGCATTTTGTCAAGTGATCTTTTTTCAGAAGGCTATTAGCCCTTGTGTTCAGGCTGGTTATGAATAGATCTAATGAGAGTTTATACTGTTATCTTATGCCTATGACTATAATTAATACAAACAAAAGGAAATAATAGGCAAGGCAATGCCACCCTACAAAAACCAGTTGAGGGGACTCTGTCAGGGCTCAGGGCATGTTGACCAGGAGGAAGGTCAAGTTCGCATGACTATGGCTAAGAATTCTAGCTTGAATTCTGAATTAAGATCTGCATGTTGCCAGAGTTGGAAACAATAGTCTAGACCAGGGGTTGGCAACCTTAAACACTCAAAGAGCCGCAAAGCTAACCAGAGGTCCCCTGTTCAATTCTGGAGCCAATTGGAAGTCCAGTTCCCCAACCTAGAGTCTCCTCCTAGCATGTTCCTAACCGAAAGCCCTATCAATTGTGGAGTCAACCAGAAAAGCCGGCCCTTGCCATAGAATTTCCTCCTGGGGCACCGTGCTTTCCCCCACTGGCCAGAAGATCCTCTCACAATTGTGGCATTGACCAACAACAGCGAGCCATAGCAGAGGGATGAAAGAGCCACATGCAGCTCTAGAGCCATGGGTTGCTGATCCCTGGTCTAAACACTCCACACAGTGTGGTCCTTGCTGCCCTTTGAGCTTGGCTGTTTTCTTGAAGATGTTTCATTATTCAATTAGGTAATATCATCAGTGCCCTTGATTGGGATATTATTTATTGCTTGATGTTAATCTATGATTTTGGGGGTGTTGATTACTGCCTAGGAAACATTATGGTCTTTTATCTTTTTAATTGTTTCTTTTGAATGATATGTAGACGTTGCTGTCTCTATGTGCCTGTTGATGGCTGATTTGTCTGAGTGTCAGGCTTTCAGGAATTCTTTACTGTTTTTGGGCTTATATATTCCAAGGATTATATAACCTACAACCCAGTAAACAACAGCCTAATCAAGAAGCCATCAAGAACACTCTCACCAACACTGACAGGGCAAGCCACGTATACATAAAGAAAGAGCAAACTCCACTCTCTTCTGGTACTGATGATGTTACCTAATTGGTAATAAAATATTTGCAAGAAAACAACCAAGCTCAGAGAGCACCCAGGATCCCACAGTTCATTCCTAAATTACAAATAGTTTCTTCTATTGTCACTTCCATACAATGTGGCTAAAAAAACCCTATTTGATAAATTTAGAACTTTACGATTGTCCCATGTAACAGTTCATCAAAAATGATACAATTAGGAAATAACTTCATTTTCATCTAGGCATGTTTCAGATTCTGGTTCAGCCTTGTCTTTGACAGAAGTACGATGCAAAGTAACTCCTATTCCCCATCTCCATTCTTGCCACCTCTTATCTTAATTAATCACTAATTGAAATCAATCATTTAACAAGATAATATGACTTCTCTTCTTGGTTATTCAGGGTAGCTCACAGAAGCAAAGAACTTCAAATCCAATTTAGCAATGCCATCATTAAAAACAATGGTAAAAGGCTAGGTAGGTACAAGGGATTGCAGATTGGATGGTGGTACTAAGAGGTGTTATTCAGCTGGTTCGTGCTGGTTCTGCCAATCCAGTAGCAAGAATTTGGCATGGTCACAGAACCAGTAGAGACAGCTAGCTGGCCACGCCCCAAACCAGCTCCTGGTCACTGAGCAGTGACCGCTCGCTTGCTTGCCCCACCTACCCATTCACCACTCGCTTGCCCCACCCACCTATGCTCTGTCTGCCCATCCCAAACCCATCCAATAAAAATGCATCACCAGACTCGCCACGTGATCTTATCTGTGGCTGCCTGTCTAAGCTGATTTGAGACTGATCTACTCTTCCCCAACAGATCTCCTACAGGACCTGCCTACAAGACCAGATAATCTGACTCGCTAGCCCCCAGCACCTAGCCCCGGCCCTGGGCTGAACCCCTGGTGTTTCTTTCCACCATCTGGCCTCGCCCCAGCTTCTGTCAGCCTCCATCAACCGCGGCCTCAATCCATGGCTAGCATAGCTCCCCAAGCTGCCACGGGTCCCTTGTGGGCTGGCCACTAGGCTTGTGGCTGCCCACCCCTGCTGCTGGGCTTCCAAAGCCCCCAGCACTTCTTCTCGCCACCTGGCCTTGCCCCAGTCTTCCGGGGCCATCTGGAGGCCATGGCCTTCAGCCCGGGGCCTCGTGTAGCTGGCCAAGCTGCTGCGATGGCTTCCGCTGCACTGCCAAGGTCCCCACCACACTTCCTCATTGCCTGGCTTCATCCAGGCCTTTCTGGAGCCACCTGTGGCCATGGCATAAAGCCTGGGTCTTGCGCAGCTGGCCAAGCCATGATGGTCATTTGTGCCATGCTGCTGAGGCCCCTGCCACACTTCCTCATCACCCGGCTTCAGACCTGCCAATCCCTGATAAAAGAAAATCTGGAGACTCATGAAAAAAAATCTGGAGATTCTATAAAAAATAGTGAGATTCACGGTCACATGAATAACTAACCAATCAGAGCGTGTTATATCCGGTGGTAGAAAAAGCAAAATGGAGGTGCCCAGAGTAAAAAGAAATGTGCTGTATGTATATATGACTATATGGTAATATCGATATTGCGTGATCTGAGAAGTGGCATCATGTCGTTTGTGTGAGAATCAGATTTATGCGCGTATAAGCCAACCCCCAAATTTGGGGGAAAAAAAGTGTTTTAAATTCGGTGTGAGATTGAGGAGCCTTGTCGTGAGACCATGAGAAATGACAAAAAATTGTGAGACTCATGGCAGAACTGTGAGAGTTGGCAGGGCTGTCTTATGTATGAATTTTTTCATACATAATTATAAAATATCTGGTCCATACATCTTTGGTCAAAAGATTTATCACACCCAAATTGAAGAAAAAGTATAAGAATGGAAAGATACATACTCTGATATTTTAATGCAGTGTGCTGCTGTCAACACTATGATTTTATTAATTAAAGATCCACCACATATATGGACATATCCTAGACTAATTGCATAAACTTGAAGACTAACTTGCCAAGGCCATGCTCCTAGCATAGCATCATGTCCACCAACAATTCGAGTTCCTGTTGCTGTATTTTTCATAAGAGGCCTTGTTCCACAGGCTAGAAATCAAAGAAAAATAAGTTAAGCCATGAAAGAAACAGCATTCATGTAGCAACAATATATTTAAGCAGTATTTAATAAAACCACTTTCTATAAGAAATGAAACAAGAGTGAAAGATTTGAGAAACTGAATCACTCCCATTTAGATTGTATGACTCTAGTCTAAACCATATATATTTACTTGCCAATTTTATCTTGGCTTACTTGTATCTAGTAAGCCTCTGTAGTTAATTTATGGTTGAGTGTGTTGCACACAAAAAATACACCAGAATTAACAGATGGAATGGTGAAATGTAGCTGAAAACAAAACTACATACCACATAAATATTCGGACTTAATTCCATCAGATATAAGATCTTTTACCTGTGTTTCAATACATGGGTAAATGAGACACAAAATCGAAACAATAATCCCAAATTACATTCAGTTATGACCAATTTTAGAACTGATAATGCATCAGACATAATTCAGTATGTAAATTACAAACAACCTTGGCCTCAGCGTTCTTTCTTCTGTTACTACCCATAGTCCCAAATCTTTGTTTTATTTCTGAGCTTCCCACTCCAGTTACGATGGCATAATTACCGACATTTCCCCAAGAGCTAGGAACAGGTAAATTATAACTATTTTCGAGTAGATCCCAGCACAGAAACACCCCTCCCCCAATTAACTTTGATCTGTCAGGCTATCCCGTTCTGAGCAACACGGTGGCGATCAACCGCCGAGCTCAACACCCTGCAAAGATGGGCCAAGACCAAGGCTCACCATCAGAAAGATTCTGGGAGGACAGGGCTTTGGGCACGACTTCCCTGAACAGCAGAAGTGAAGCCCAGAGGGAAAAGGCGGTGGGGCAAAAGTTCCGGCTTATCGTCCATCCAGGGAGAAAAATGGTGCCCGACTTCACGCGCGTTTTACTTGAGGTGAGGGCCGCTAAGGGCCAGCTGACAGGGAGTGCGAGAGCTAAGACTCTCATCGCGGGAAGCCGCCTCGCTAAGTCGCTGCTCCGGCGCAAATCAAGGCACAGCCACCGAGAGGGAGAAGGTGGGGATTTTCCTTCCAAGCGGTCACTGAACCCACCGGACTGAAATAACCGCTGGCTGAAACAGGGGATTCCGGGCCCTCCTCACCACCATATAACGGCCCCTTCGGCTATTCTCATGCTGATTGGCAGGCCCCACTTGCTTCCCTTCCAAAGTGATGGGGATGCAGCCTTAGACCTTCAAACATTTTTGAGGCCACCCCTGTGAGATCCCCCCCCCCAAAAAAGCGTTTTAAATTCGGCTTGAGATTGAGGAGACTTGTCGTGAGACCATGAGAAATGGAAAAAAAATCGTGAGACTCACGGCAGAACCGTGAGAGTTGGCAGGGCTGCGGCTTCGTCCGGGCCTTTCTGGAGCCTCCCATGGCTGTGGCATAAAGCCCAGGCCTTGCGCAGCCGGCCAAGCTGCAATGATCACTTGTGAGGCTGCTGCTGCCCATTGCAGCCGCCGCCCCCCAACCCAAGGGCTTCTAAAATCCCTCGGAGGTCCTTGCTGGCCAGGCTAGAGCCCATAGGCTCCAGCCTAGCCAGCCTTGTTAAAAGAACCCACTTTCCTCCCACCTCCAGCAAGCACCTACCTCCTTCAGACACCTCCTCCTGATTTCCGAACTACTGCTGTAAACTTGTCTTCTGCCTTACTTGTGCTGCATCCAGCTCTTAGGTGAGCAACTGATTCTGCCTGCCTGCTTTCTTCAATTGGGTAAGTAAGTGCCTTTTTTTTCTAATTTAAATCAGGGCAGGGGTCTTGAAGCTTGGCAAGTTTTAAGACTTGTCAAAATTCCCAAAATTGACAACTCCCAAAATTCCTGAGCTACCATGACTGGAGGAAGGCTTCTGGGAGTTGAAGTCCACAAATCTTAAAGTTGCCAAGTTTGGGGACCTCTGCATTAGGGGAAAGAAGTTGGTGACCAGTAACACACAGTGGATAGCACTGTTATTGTTGTTATGTAAGTACTTGTGTGTACCTTCTTCATAGTTTGCCTGTGCTTGTTTTATTCTTGTTTAATTAGTAAGAGCGTGAAATTAAAAACTTAAGAAAATACCTTCTTTCTAAAGGTCATTCATGAAGCCAAAGAAGTCTGAGATATTAAAGACACAGAGCACTGTTATCATTTTTAGGTAAGTACTCGTGTGTACCTCCTTTGTTGGTTTGTGTAGTTATTTTATTCTTCTTTAAGTGATAAGTGCACAAAATAATAAACTACCTTTTAGTACATCTTCTTTTTGTAGGTCATTAGGGCAAAGAAGTCAGTGATGTTGACTTGGCCATGCCCAGCCAGTCACAGGACTGCCAAACCACATCCAGACAGTCACATGAAAGCCAGGCCACGCCCACAAAATAGGCCATGCCCACAGAACCAGTAGTAAAAAAAAATTGAATTCCAACACTGGTGGTAGTGTTGGAAATTGCTATTCATTTTCCCATTAGAATGGGATCCTTAATACAAAAAGAATGACAATTCTTAATGGTCTGCATGTCCATTCTTATGCACATTAAAAGTGAGTAGCAATGCCCAGCCCAACCCATTTTACATTAAAATGATCAGCAAATAATTGAAAACAGTTGCCTGAAGCTTTCCAATTGTTCCACAGTTAAGATAAACCAACAGCCTAAGTCAGCTAAATATAGTTTTATATATTCAGAATAAATTATCATCGCCAGACTTAAGCTAAAGGCTAAGGATCTCCAAGTAGAAATGTCAAAAAGTTTTTCTCAGTTTGAGTGTGCAGAGACTTGTCAAGCATTCTCAACAAGTGACCACCCAAAAAAATTCTTTGATTTGATAATATGTGTAACACACACACACGCACGCGCACACGCACACACACAAGAAGGAAGCTGAATACCCGAAGGAAGCTGAACAGCATATATATTTGTTTTTTATTAAGTTTTCGCGGGTACTTACATGTGTGCTGTTCAGCTTCCTTCGGGTATTATCTCACGTCATTGTAGTGCTTTTAAAGTTGTAGCAACGTTTCAGCAGAATCTCATCTGCCATCATCAGGCTTCTGTATTGAGTTTGTATGTGGGTCAGGGTTTCACATCCATTGCTTTTAAATTTGAGGCTAGCCTATTATTGTGGCAGGATGTTTTTTTTCTACATCCTGATTGGTTGGGAGTCTAGGTCTGTGTTTATTGGACTTGGAGTTTGTTTGATTGGTGTTTCTGGTTTCTTCTGTCTGTTTTGTGGCTTTGATTGGCTGGCAACACTCTGTTCCTGTATTGGAGGCTTTCAGTGCAGCTTGGCTTCGTGTGAAAGGACGGCTATTATCTATTAGGAAGCTAGGTTTCATCTGGGTGACTGGTGGGGGGGTGTTTGAGCTGGAGGTATCAGAGGGAGTCTGTTTGTGCCCAGGTGTTTGCCTATCTTGTGGTGTGGAGATCTTTCTATTTGAGAGTGCAGGCTTCCAAATGATTGACAGTCTGGTGGAATCATCTCTTCTATTCATGCTTTCAGGTCCTTTTTCAATCTCTATGGCTTCTCTGATGATTCTGTGGTTGGGGTTTTCTATGGTGGCCAGGGTTTTGGTGCCATTGAAGTTGATGCTATGACCTGAGGCTTTCATGTGTTGGACTAGTGAGGAGGTGTGTTCCAGCTTTTTTACTGCATTTTTGTGTTCATCCAGGTGGGTAATTATTCTTCTATTGGTCTGTCCAATGTATGTGGCCGGGCATGATGCACAGGGAACTTCGTATATGCCTTGGTTTTCCAGGTCAATTTTGTCTTTGGGGTTTTTAAGGATGGCTGCTTTGAAGCCTAACCAAATTAAATACAGATGAAGCTGACAGAATAAGACACCAGGTTACTCACATCTTATGCACAACCAAACCACCAAAAAATAACTTGCAAAAACATGAATTCAGAGTGCTACAAACCCTGAAAAATGATAACAGCATAATAATACTCCCAGCAGACAAAGGGAATGCCACAGTAATAATGGATAGAAAAGACTACGAAACAAAATTGACAGACCTACTCCAAGACTCCACATACAAACCTATAAACACAGACCCAACCACATATCTGGAAAAATTAACCAAGAAGAAAATTATAACCAGCCACATAAGCAAAGAAATCCAACAGACGATCATCCCAAGAGAAAAATCTTCTAGATGCCCCAAATTATACGGCCTCCCAAAAATACACAAAGAAGGCATACCTCTCAGACCCATAGTCAGCTCCATAGGAGCACCACTACAAAACCTAGCTAAACACTTAGCAAAACAACTACAGCCCCATTCTGAAACCGCAGCTTCATATGTACAAAACTCATACCACTTCTTAGAAATGATCCAAGATCTACACGCGGAACAAGAAGATCTGCTTGTAAGTTTCGACGTGGTTTCACTATTCACTCAAGTCCCGATAAAAGAAACTCTAGAAATCATCAAAGATATATACCAACCAGCTAAACACATGATGGAACTAACAGAACACTGCTTAACCAACACATATTTCATATACAAAGGACAAAGATACAAGCAAATTGAAGGAGCCCCTATGGGATCACCACTGTCACCCGTCATTGCAAACCTGTTCATGGAAGAATTCGAATCCAGAGCCCTGGCTAATGCCACCCACAAACCCAAACTATGGCTAAGATACATCGATGACACATTTGTGATTTGGCCCCATGGAAAAGAAAACCTAAACAATTTCCTAATACACCTAAACAGCACACACCCCAAAATCAAGTTCACCATGGAAATGAAAACAAACAAACAACTACCATTCCTAGATGTACTAATCTACAAAAGAACAGATGGCATACTGGGACACACCGTTTAACAGAAGAAAACACACACCAACCGCTACCTCAACGCCCAATCCCACCACCACCCAGCACAGATAAATTCCGTGGTGAAAACACTAATTACCAGAACCAAACGCCTGGCAGACAAGACACATATAAAGACTGAACTATGCACCCTGACTAAAGTATTGACAGTCAATGGCTTCCACAGAAACAAAATCACCAGCTTGATTCACAAAAACACACCAAGACATAACAGAGACCTAGAAGATCAACAGTCCTATGGAACAGCTGTCCTGCCCTACATAAGAGGTACTACAGACAAAATCAGTAAGATACTACACAGGCATCACATCAAGACTGCCTTCAAAACAGACAAAAAAATAGCAGCCATCCTTAAAAACCCCAAAGATAAAATTGACCTGGAAAACCAAGTCATATACGAAGTTCCCTGTGCATCATGTCTGGCCACATACATTGGACAGACCAATAGATGAATAAGTACCCGCTTGGATGAACACAAAAATGCAGTAAAAAAGCTGGAACGCACCTCCTCGCTAGTCCAACACATGAAAGCCTCAGGTCATAACATCAACTTCAATGGCACTAAAACCCTAGCCACTATAGAAAACCCCAGCCACAGAATCATCAGAGAAGCCATAGAGATTGAAAAAAGACCTGAAAGCATGAATAAAAGAGATGAATCCACCAGACTGTCAATCATTTGGAAGCCTGCACTCTCAAACAGAAAGATCTCCACAACACAAGCCAGGCAAACACCTGGGCACAAACAGACTCCCTCTGATACCTCCAGCTCAAACACCCCCCCACCAGTCACCCAGATGAAACCTAGCTTCCTAATAGATAATAGCCGTCCTTTCACATGAAGCCAAGCTGCACTGAGAGCCTCCAATACAGGAACAGAGTGTTGCCAGCCAATCAAAGCCACAAAACAGACAGAAGAAACCAGAAACACCAATCAAACAAACTCCAAGTCCAATAAACACAGACCAAGACTCCCAACCAATCAGGATGTAGAAAAAACCATCCTGACACAGCAGTAGGCTAGCCAGGCTAATATATATATACATATATATATTTCCCCACAAAATAAGACCGGGACTTATTTTCTTTTGGGCCCAAAAATAAGCACTAAGGCTTATTTTGGAGGGGTGTATTATTTGTGGAGGCCTGACCTCAGCCGGTGTGGGGTGCATGGGGCAGCTCCACCCACCCCCATGGTACAGTGAGCAACCAGACAGAATAGGTGAGTGACCAGCTGTGCAAGCTGTTTAGTAGGCACAACTGTAAAAAACATGATAGGGCTTATTTTTTTTGATAGGTCTTATTGTCAGGGAAAAACACACACACACACAAGAGAGAGAGAGGGAGGGAGGGAGGGAGAGAGAGAGAGATGTATATTCTTGGTTAAAACTGCTTGCATCCGGCTTTCCTTTTTCCTTACTATATGTCTTTTAGCCCTAGTTCCATTTCATTCCACCTTTCTTTGCACTTGGATTTCTTTCAAATGCTTCAGCAATTTTTCATGCCAGTCTTTTGATCAGATGGAGATTCAGATGCATGGAGGATTGAGTGACAAAATGAGCTCCCTTGAGAGCAGCAGACTAGGAGAGTGGATTCATAATGTGCTATGTTGCAAAACACAGTTCCTTGGTTGACATAACAAGCTATCTTTCCCCCAAATAGACCAACTAGTAACTTCCTATGATACTAAGGCAATAGCTGAATTTAATCGATGCAGTGAATCACAAAGCTCCCAATCCCAATTCAGTATAGTCTATAGCAGGGGATGTCAAACTCAAGGCCCGGGTGCTGGATTAGATCCATGGGGTGCTTAGATCTGGCCAGCGAGGCCACCATGGAAACAGCAAAGGAGTGGCCTGTGGGGGCTCTGCCAGTGAAAACAAAGGTCAGATAGGCCAAGGCCATTGCAGCCAAAACTGGAACTCAGGAGCTCCCTGGATGGTGCAAGAAATAAGGGACGTTATGCTCATAACTATGTGGATAAATTTCGGAAGTTGGTGCTAGGCTTGGTCAACCTGGGTCTCAGATGCTCTACAAGTTCGTCAAACATGGCTGGTGGCATCCTCATGAAGTGATGGAATGCACGAGGGTCTTCATTCCTCAGCTCCACCATCGACTGGTCATACAGTCCAAACTCCATTCTTCTCATGATCCATCCTTGGAGCCACACAGCTCTTGGATGTCTCTTTCTTTTCCTTCTGTGTAAAACTTGATACAATCTGAACAGATTTTGGTTCTGGTGATGAATGAGCGCAGCTATCATACGGACTGTGTCATCATCCATGGTGGAGAACAATTGATGATGTTGAAGACAAAGACCAAGGTGAAGAGGTCTGTACACCACAGCTGCTGAACTCATACTGAGATCCAGATGATTTTCTCCCCCTTTTTATAGAAAATATCAGTTGTCTGCTAGGTGTCCTTCTACATACTCTAGACATACTCCAGACATCCTAAATATATGAGATACATCCCATCTGCCGTGGGGCCCTCTAAAGACACCTGCCTGGACAGGGTAGCTGGCTCCTGGCTGGAAGAGGACTGGCTGTCTGTGGGCTGTCTGAGGGAGAGGGGTCTCAGAGTGGCTGCTCCTCGGTGGCGGATCTCACCCTCCAGGAAACTGCATTTGGCCATGACGTACATCTCCTGGTCAGTGAACTTGACAGTCGCCTGCCCGGATTTCTTGAGGTGTAGCTTGCCATACCAGGTGTGTATATGCTTCCACCATCCAAGAAGTACTTCTGCAGTGTACCCCAGGCTCTCTGCCTTGTCTCTCCAAGCTGCTTGCTTCTTCTTGGTTTCCCAATACAGTCTGTGGCCCTTTTTCCAGAGGTACTCATTCTCCCTCAGCCATTCCAGCACCTCATCCTCATGCTCCTCGGAAACGGTATACTGTTTCCTCTCTCCCTTCTCCTTCCCTTGCCTCTTCCTCCCTCTGGCAGGGGCTTCCGCAGGCCTTCAGGGGCTTGAGCAGCAGGGCCTTCAGGAGCTTGAGCAGCAGGGCCTTCAGGGGCTTGGGCAGCAGGGCCTTCAGCAGCAGGGCTTTGAGGGCCTTGGGGCTGGTCCACCACAGCAGCAGCAGTAGCTTCAGTCAGTGTCAGGGGTGGGATGCTGGTTCTGCCCTTCTTTACCTTGCCAGGGCTTGAACGAATAGGCATGGACTTCCTCTTCTTGCCTGACTGACGAACCATAGTGTTCCTGCAAGATGTATGTGGCAGCACGTCTTTCCCCTGTATGCTGACTGCGTGCATGCTGCATCCTTTTATATCCATGGAACTGACGCAATTCATACTCCCCGCATGCTCAGTGAACGCTCTGCATCCAATATTCATCCATGTGGCATCCCCTTTGTTTCCTATAGGCATCCGTGATGCATCCACTTCATCTGCTATGCATCCACCCCTTCCGCTATGCGTTGCTTCGAAATTCTCTCCCAGAACCCCTTCGGAGGTGTCATCTGCTTCCATCCACTTTCATCCACTAGGCTTCCGATGAACATCAGTTTAACATCCCCGCTACATACTATCCACGTCCGTTCTTTTCTGTTCTTTTCCGTTCTGTTTATGCAAATTTTGCCACTTTTTGGTGCAGATGACAACGGATGGAGCCACCCCTGAAATTTTGCTCGTCCGCTGTGTCTTTTATGCATACTTTTTGCATCCGTCGGCCAGTGGGACCAGGCCTTAAAGTTGTATTCCTTGGTTAATTTTTCTCTTCCTCTTTCTCCCTCTCATTCTGCTTCCAAATTCTGCTCTATTGCAGGGTTGAACATCTGAAGAAGACCAGAAAAGAAAGAAAATCTTGCCAACATGTACTATGGTGAACAAGGCAGCCTTTTAACATTCAAGTTAAATAATCCATGTCATATCATTTTTATGAAAGAGAAGAGATTGTCTTTGGCAGAAGTTCTTCTTTTCATTGAACTAGACATGCCCAGTTCCTGCATCCGTTCTTCATATGTTTTAACCTCCAGTCCCCTAAACATCTTTGTTGTTCCATGATTAGTTTCCATCCATTATTCCTTGTCTGCTTAGGAGAATCGGTTGACCCCTTCCTTTCTGTGGCAGTCCCTCAAATATTGAAATACTGCTATCATGTCACTCCTGGTCCTTTTCTTCACGAGAGTCTAAAGGCCCTGTCCCACTGCACTTACGGATGCAAAGAGGATGTAAAATGTTAAAAAAAGCTTGCCATCCATTGGAAAATGCGATACATCCATTGTGTACTCATTGCATACGTGTTTCATACGCTCTATCCGTCGAGCATCCGTCCACTGCAATTTCATCCGCGCAAGAGGTTTTGAGCTGCACAAAACTTTGTGAATGGATGAACTTTCCGCCATATATGATGTACATCCATGACATACGAGCAACAAACGTTCTATGTCCATTCATCATCCGTTAAACATCCGCTGTATCCTCCCTGCATCCTCTGGGCATCCCCTCAACTCACATCCACTGCAGCTGAAAATGGAAAGAGGGAGTAAACAAAAGGTACACAGAACATCTACACAGCGTTAGTAGCACGGAAATAGAAAGGATGCGCAGTGAATGGTTTTCATCCGATATACATCCACGCGGCATCCCCTTTCTTTCCCTTAGGCGTATGTGATGCATCTGCTTCATCCACTGTGCGTTCGCTTTGCAATTATCCCCCGGAACCCCTTCAGAGGTGTCATCCGCTTCCATCCGCTAGGCTTCTTATGAACATCCATTTAACATCCCCGCTACATACTCCCCACATCCGTTCTTTTCTGTTTTTTTGCGTTCTGTTTATGCAAATTTTTGCCACTTTTTGGAGTGGATGACAACGGATGGAGCCACCCCCACAATTTTGCTTGTCAGCCAGTGGGACCGGGCCTTAAATTAGTTCTATTTCTAGTTGCATTATGAAACATCTGCAAGGAAACAGCCAAACTTTGAGAGCATCAAAGACCCCAAAGTTCAACCTTGAGCTACAGATATGTTCTTCTATTACTTATACAATCTACACAGTCAAACTAGCACTGATGATGTTACCTAGTTGCATAATGAAACATCTGCAAGAAAACATCCATGCTCAGAGAACACCAGGGATCTCCCACTTAAACCCTGAGCTACAAATATTCTCTTCTATTAGTTACACAAGAGGTAACTGAAAGAAGTTCCTCCTGAACACAGGCTCTGCAGTCGAAGATTTTAAGAAAACTCTGGGTGAGTATCTTGCAAATGTGTTTTACCTCTGGTTTTGCTCAGCTCAGTTTCTTGATCTTGCCTGACAAGCTGTATCAGAAGCATCGCTAGTTTTTGCTTCTGAAGAATGATTAAAGGAATAAAAGAAAAAAAAGGAAAAAGAGCAAATCATACTTGAGAGAAAAGCCATTTCTGACAATCCGAGCAATAAAATGTAAAAGAAGGTTGAAAAGGACCTATAGCATATGCAAACAGCTTCTCCATTGATGTCACCAATAATGGGCCTGCCACTAAATTTACTTCAGGACTGCACATTTCTAGAGGTTATATGATCATCTATTTTCACGTTCTCTGCTGTGTGTTAGAGGAGTGAAATTGTTGCTCTTGGATTAAGTGAAGGCATTTATTACAGAGCTCTTTGCCAAAGAGGAAAACAGTTTCCCGCCTGAGGTGTAAACATCAGCAGTACGGCCAGCTCCGTGAATCGTTGGGCTAATGCAATATTAAAGGAAGAACAATCTGTGCTGTCAAAAAAACCATCTAGTTTACTGCACTTGCATTCCTCAGAGAGAGCTATGAATTCCTCCTCCTTTTTAAAAAAATATTGCAGAGTCAGGAGAAAGATTAAGTAAATCAGGAAAGGATCTTGCTAGAACTGCATTCATTTTTGAGTCACAACTGGGCTAGGCAACATTTTTTTCCCTACATGCCATTGTTGCTAGATAAAGGTAAGGCCCTGCTTGCCATGTTTAAAACATGATTTAGTCCATTCCCCAATTTCTAATGATGAGGAAGGGAGATGGAATTAGGAGAATCTCAGATGTTTTATCATTATTATTTGTAATATGATACACAGCCCATATATACAGTAGCAGGGCATTTGCAGTAGCACACCATATGCGGTATCTGAATCGAAGTATTTAAGCTGCTCAGTGCAGAAAACTATGTTGCTTTGAGCATGCAGTTGAAGCCATGCCAACCTCATTATATTAAGCTTAGTACCAGCATCCTGAGTCCATTACAGCCTAATGGTTTATCAGTTCAAATAAATTTCATTCTTCAACATAGGGAATAAATTAGTAGACCAGCGAAATACTCTGGACATAATATACTTAGACTTCAGCAAGGCATTCAACAAAGTAGACCGCAACCCACTTCTTGGTAAGCTAGAAAAAAGTGGGATAGGTAGCATCACCACCAGATGGATTTGCAAGTGGCTGAAAAACTGTATTCAATGAGTAGTCTTTAATGGTAGTACATCTAAATGGAGGGAAGTCAGCACTGGGATACCACAAGGTTCCATTTTACATTGCCCAGTACTCTTCAATATCTTTATTAATGACATAGATGAGGAAATAGAAGGGGAACTTACCAAATTTCCAGATGATACTAAGCTGGCAGAAATAACCAACACCCTAAATGATAGGCTCAAGATCCAGATGGATCTCGACAAACTTGAACACTGGGTCCTATCTTACAAAATGAAATTCAATGTAGAGAAAAGTAAAGTCTTACACTTAGGCAAGAAAAAAACAAAAGTACACATATAGACTGGTTGAAACCAGGCTTAATAGCAGTAACTGTGAGAGGATCTTGGAGTCTTAGTGGACAACTAGGTAAATATGAGTTAACGGTGTGTGGTGGCAGCCAAAAAAGCAAATGTAATTCTAAGTAGCATTAACAGAGGGATACAATCAAGATCAATTGAGGTACAAATACTACTCTACAAAGCCTTAGTAAGACCACACCTAGAATATTGCACCCAGTTTTGGTCACACACTATAAAAAAGATGTGGAGACTCTAGAAAATATGCAGAGAAGAGCAGTCAGGATGATTAGGGGACTGGAGGCTAAAACATGCAATAAACTGTTGCAGGAACTGGGCCTGGCTAGCTATTGAAGAGAAGGACCAAGGGAGTCATGATAGCAGTCTTCCAATATTTGAGGGGCTGCCACAGAGAGAAAGGGGTCAAGCTATTTTCCAAAACTATTTGCCTTAAGAGGGAGTTTCAAATGGTGCTTGCCATAGTTAGAGGAATCTTTGGTCTAGAAACAGAGCAAATAAGCAAACACACAAAGATCTTCCAACTTCTGCAACACTGAGGCAGATAAAGCAAAGCCATGTAGCTCTCAAATCTGGGAGTAATGTTGCTTAGCAAAACACCTTCAATTTGATGCATCTTCTTGAGCATAAATCAAAAAGAAACACATCTCAAAATTCTTCCCAGCCTTCATTTAAGCCCATGTCACACTGAACCAATAGATGCAAAGAGGATGTAAAACGGACAAAAAAGCTTGCCATCCGTTGGTTAATGCGATGTATCCGTTCTATACTCACTGCCTCCATTTTGCTTCCTCTCTATCCGTCCAGCATCCGTTTATGGGTGTTTCATCCGCTCCAAAAGTTTTGGGCTGCCTAAAACTTTTCCGCGGAAAATGTAAAGTGAAATAAAAAGTTCGTCCATTCTGCATCCGCTACGCATCCGCTACGCATCCGCTATATCCGCTAGGCATCTGTTCCGCATCCGCGCAACTCCATCCGCTCCAGCGGTAAACGGACGCAGGGAGGAAGCGGAACGGATGCAGAACGGATGCAGAACGGATGCCTAGCAGATGCAGCATGGAAACAAAGCGTTTAAAACGGAAAAAACATTCGCAGAGGGGACCTATCTCAGATATTAAGGATGTCTACAGGATTCCTAGAGGATGCCTAGCGGAAAACCTACACTGCCTATAAAAAGGGGGAGCAACTCGCCTGCATCACACTTTCAGAACATCAGCCCAGCGGTGCAGACCTCTGCAGCCTTCATCTGCCTCTTCCTCTTCCACAGCATCCAGTCATGTCCACCGTGGATTGTAACAAAGTCCTTTCGGCAGCCATCATCGTTCTGCAACAGTGCGAAGCCATCTGCAGGCTCTGTGAACACTACTGCGAGAAGAAAAGGAGCCACGCAAAAAGAGTCTGGGTCCGAAGATGGTTCACCAGTAGAGTGGAGGACGGACTGTACAACAAGCTGATGGTGGAGCTCAGGAGCGAAGACACTCGGGCGTTCCAGAACTTCATGAGGATGCCTCCAGCCATGTTTGACGAAGTTGTGCAGCGCCTGACACCCAGGTTGACCAAGGCAAACACCAGCTTCCGGCCAAGCCTGGAACCTGGGCTCAAGGTGGCACTCACTCTGCGCCACCTGGCCTCAGGGACCTCCTACAGGAGCATGCAGAACGGCTGGAGGGTGCCATCCAACACCATCAGCATTGTGGTCAGAGAAGTGGTGCAGGCCATCATCGAAGAATACATGGAGGAGCTCCTCCAGTACCCCTCCACTGAAGAAGGATGGAAGAAAGTTGCAGAGCAGTGGTATCAGAAGTGGAACTTACCACACACCGTTGGAGCCATAGATGGCAAGCACGTGGCCTGCAAATCTCCAACCAAGTCGGGGTCCACTTATTTCAACTCCAAGGGCTTCTTCAGCATCATCCTCTTTGCCATGGTCGATGCTGACTACAAGTTCATGTACATCGATGCTTCAGGTTACGGCTCATCTTCGGATGCCCAGGTATACAACGCCAGTCACCTCAAGGAGGGGCTGGAACGCAACCTCATCGTGGGCTTCCCAGATCCAGAACCCCTGCCCAACGACACACAAGATGTGCCCTACTTCATTGTGGGGGATGACGACTTCTCCCTCACAACCTACCTCATGAAGCCCTACACCTCCAGACTCCTCACCCGTGAAGAGAGGATCTTCAACTACAGGCTGTCCAGGGCAAGGCGGGTGGTGGAGAACGCCTTTGGCATCCTGTTCAACAGGTTCCAGGTACTTCTCACCACCATGCAGCATTGCCCAGAAACCGTGAGGAGGATCATGGAAGCTTGCTGCATCCTGCATAATCTCATACGCACCCGCTACCCAGTCTTGCAGAACTGGCTCGTGGACCTCCAACAAGCCAATGGGGTCATGGAGCCTGGGGAATGGAGGCAAGGGCGAAACCTGATCGACACTGAGGATGTGCAAGGCCCCAACAGAGCCTCAAATGAAGCGAAGAAGCAGCACAACCTCCTGAGACAATGGTGCAACTCCCCAACTGGAGCAGTGGAGTGGCAAGACAGGATGGTAGATGCTTAATGGATGCTTCCTTCAGCCTGTCTCATCACACAGATGAGATTGGGCCATGTATGTTTGGTTGGCCTACAATGAACAGGGCATTTAATAAAGAGTTGTGTTTGTGTTGACATGTGTGGATAATTATTACATTATTATTGATAATAAAGGGCCGTAGGTGTGGCACTTGGGAGGGTGGACCATACAGTCCCACTATGCTTGCACTGGAGGTTTATCTATCCCACAGCTATTACCCATCCCAAAGGTATCCCTGCCCATCCTACAGGTATCCCTGCCCATCCCACAGCTATCTTAACCCATCCCACAAGCATGCAAAGGCTCAAACTATTTCTAAAAGTTTCCAGCAAGACTTTATTAAAAAAAAGAAATGAAGCAAGTGTGTGAATCATAAATAGACTTCATTAACAACAAGCTATAAGACAAAAATGAGTCTCTGGCAATCTTCAGTCCCAGGGATGAAGGGTGCAGGTGCTATGGAGGTGGCTGGTGCTGGAGTGCTTGTCATCAGCTCCTCCAGAAGCAGAAGCAGCAGAAGCCCCAGCCCCAGAAGAGCGAGCCCGTGCTGCAGAAGCCCCAGCAGAACCAGAGTGAGGGCCAGGGGCCGGGATGATAGCCCTGTCCCTCTTGCCAGGGCTGGCAGCAGATGGCTGAGGCTTGCTTTGCTTCTGCATGGTTGTGGGGTTGCTGGCTGGCAGGGAGGCTGGCAGGAACCAAGGCTGGCAGAAAGGCTGGCAGGAAGGCTTGCAGGAAGGCTGGCAGGCAGGCTTGCAGGCAGGCAGGCACCAAGGCTGGCAGGAAGGCTGGCAGGCAGACATGAACCAAGGCTGGCAGGAAGGCAGGCAGCAAGGCTGGCAGGCAGACAGGCTGGCAGCAAGGCTGGCAGGGAGGCTGGCAGTAAGGCTGGCAGGGTGGCTGGTAGCAAGGCTGGCAGGCAGACATGCAGGCAGGGCAGGCAAGGCAGTCGATGTGTCCGGCAGCAGGTCTTTCCTCTGAATGGCGTCCTGCTTCCGAGCTGCTTCCGTTATATCCGCGGGGCTTACACAATGTATCCTCCCCGCATGCTGTGCATCCGCTGTGCATCCGCTAGGCTTCCGCTCTGCATCCGCTTCATCCGTTCGGCGTCCACTCTGCTTCCGCTCTTTCCGTTCCACGTCCGCTTCGCTGAGGCCCCCCGGAAGTCCTGCGGATATGCCACCCACTCCCATCCGCTCCCATCCGCTGGGCTTCCGTTCCGCATCCGCTTTGCATCCACCCTGCATCCTCCCCGCGTCCGTGTTATCCGCTTCGGTTATGCAAATTTTTGCCCCTTTTGAGAGCGGATAACAACAGATGGAACATTTTGCTTGTCTGCTGTGTCCTTTTTGCATCCGTTGGCCAGTGTGACATGGACTTTAGATGCAGTCTCTACCTTCCATTTTCCTTCTCAACTATTTGGCTTCCTGCCTAATTTATACCATTATCACCTGTAGGAAAAGAATAGACTCTTATTCTATGGAGAATCTCAGTCATCCAAGTCAGGGCTGTCCCAAAAGTGCTTTTTTTTTTTAAATTTTTTTTAAACAAATTTTATTGATTTTACAATTAAAAGAAAAAGACACAACAACATAATAACACATACATAATTGAAGGGTAGGGGAGGGAAAAAGGGAAAAAGGGGATGGGAAAAGAGGACCGGAAAAAGAAAAAGAAAAAAAAGGGGAAAAAAAGAAAATACAGAAAAGATATTTTTTAAAAATATTCTTACTTTCGACAATTTGTGAGATCTTTTTTTCCTTTGGTTTTACTATCTCTAAACACTTTATCTTTACAAGAATTTATACATCACTCATATAAATTTATCTTATTCTTTCTATCCTATATTATAAAATTCATCTTTGTTCTAACCACTTATACCAATAATTCCAGCTATTATAATATACTGAAGTTTCTTTGTTTTTTAGAGCTAATGTTAATCTGTCCATTTCTGCGCAGTTTGAATTTTTTTGGATAATCATCTCCTTTGTAGGTATTTGTGGATGCTTCCAACACTGAGCAAAAGTCAACCTAGCTGCTGTTAATATATGTATTGTAATATATTTTGTCTTTTTTGATATTTGTTTGTCAAAAATCCCTAGTAGAAAAGACACTGGTTTATATTCGATCTGTTCTTTAGTAATATCTTCTAGCCAATTTCTTATTATCTTCCGATATTTTGGGGCTTCTATGCATTACCACCACATGTGGAAAAAAGTTCCCTCTTTCTTTTTACATTTCCAACATTTTGGACTCATTTGTGGGCACATTTTCGCCAATCTCAAAGGAGGAAGGTGCCATCTATAAAACAATTTATATGCATTTTCTTTGTATGCTACCGATTTTCTAATCTTATTATTACTTCCCCAGACTTTTTCCTATTCATTTAAAGTGATATTACATCCTACATTCCTACTCCAAGCAATCATATTTCCTTTTACTATTTCCAACTGTAAAATCTAGTTATATTCTTTTTTCCTGATCCCATTAAAATTTTATCTAGCTGCTGGGGTTTATTACTAATTCCGAATTCTTTTCTATCCTGGTTATATCTACTATGAATTTGTCAATATGTCCATTGATCTATTTTAAATCCCCATTCTTGAAGTTCTTGATGGGGTTTCAAATTTCCTTGTACGTCTAATAAATCTTTATATTTGATCATTCTAGAAATATACAAATTGTTTGGGTGAATCATTGCCTCCATCATTGATAGCCAAATTGGTACTTTTAAATAGTGTTTTTTACGTATTTTTTTCGAATTAGTTACCAATGAGTCTCTAATTAAGTGTCTGTGAAAGTATTTGTGGGTAATTTTTCCTACATCCCAGAAAAAAGCATGCCACCCCCTTTGTAAATCATGGCCCTCTAAAAATAAGATTCTCTTATTATTTAAGTTTACCCAATCTTTTAACCATACTAGGGTGGCAGGTGTGCAATACAATTCCCAATTTGGAAGTGCCAACCCTCCCCTGCTCCTCATATCCTGCATTGCTTTTAAATTTATTCTGGGTTTTTTCCCTTGCCAAATAAATTTAGCAATAATTTTATTGAGTTCTTCAAAAAAATTATTATGTAATTTAATTGGAATCATCTGAAATAGACATAAAAATTTTGGGAGGCTATTCATTTTAACGGTCGCAATCTTTCCCAATAGTGAAAGTTGTAATTTGCCCCATAATTCTAGATCCTTCTTTACCTGAAGCATCAATTTATCATAGTTGTTTTCTTTAAGCGTCTTACAATGTGCTGTCAACCATATTCCTAAATATTTAACTTTCTTTGTTACTTGTATTCCCATAATTTCTTCTCGTTCTTTTTTCTGCTTTTCTGTTAAGTTTTTAGTCATTAATTTTGTTTTTTTCCGATTAATTTTAAATCCTGCTACCGTTCCAAATTGTTCTATTTCTTCAATCAATTTCTGTCCTCTTTCAATTGGATCTTCAATGAAAAAAAGCAGAACATCTGCAAATGCTTATAATTTGTATTCTTCTGATTTAATCTTTAGTCCTTTTATCTTTGGATTTTGTCTAATCTTAATTAGTAATGTTTTATATTTATAATATATTTATATTATATATTTTTTGTTTTAAGAATTGCCAATTTAAATTATCAAAGGCCTTTTCAGCGTCTTAAAAACATAAGTGCAATCTGTTTCTCGGGGTGGGCGTCATAAAATTCTCAAATATCTAATACTGTTCTTGAGTTATTGCTAATCTGTCTAGTCGGAAGAAATCCATTTTGATCTTCATGTATATATAAGCTTAATGTTCTTTTAAGTCTATTAGCTATAATGGAGGCAAATATTTTGTAATCAGTATTTAATAGTGAAATCGGTCTATAATTGTTAATATATCTGGGTTCAGAATCCTCCTTCGGGATCAACGAAATCAGTGCTCCCCTCCATGAGTCTGGCATCTTAGCTGCCAATAATACTTCATTAAAAATTTCCAACCTAAATGGTCCAATCTGTTCTGCAATTATTTTATATAACTCTCCTGGGATTCTGTCAGGACCCGGGGCTTTGTTGTTTTTTTGGTTCTCTATTACCAATTTCAGTTCAGACCACAATATATCTTTATTAAATGTTTCTATCATTTCTTCTTCAATTTCTTTATCTTTAATTTCATCTAAATAATTTCTTATTCTCTCCTCAGTTATTTCTTCCTTTTTATATAACTATTCGTAGTATTTATGTACAATTTCTTTTTTTTCCCCTCTCTTTTGTTGTATATCACCGTTACTGTCTATTAATTGATATATCAATCTCTTTTCTTTCTTTTTTTTTAATTTGTAAGCTAACCATCTTCCTGGCTTATTGGCATTCTCAAAGTAAGATTGTTTTGTTATCTTCAAATTTATAATCAGTTTCTCTTGTTCGATTAAGTTCAATTTGTGTTTTGTTATTATCATCTGGTTTTGTAATGTTGGGTTTTTTGGGGTCTTCTGTAGTAGCATTTCTAGTTCCTTAATTTGTTGTTGTAGTTTATTTTGTTGGGCATGTTTTTCTTTATTCCTCTTAGAATTATAAGAAATTGTTATGCCTCTTATTACCGCCTTCATTGTATCACAGATGTTTTGTTTCGTAGTTACGCCATTATTATTCTCTTTTAAAAAATAATTTAATTCCTCGTTAGGTTTATCAGTATTATCCTTTTCTCTTTATAATTGGATATTTAAAGTCCATCTTTTCTTTGGTTTCTTCCTACCTTTCCATATTATCTGAATTGGATTGTGCCCATTCATTCGGTAGTATTTCAGTTTCTTTTATTTCATTTGCTATTTCCCCATTCATCCATGCCATATCAATTCGTGTCCATGTTTGATGTGGATTTGAATAAAATGTAAATTGTTTTTTTTCAGGGTATAGTTTTCTCCATAAATCAACCAAATTTAATTCTCTCATCATTTCCTTACATATCTTAGGGAACTCTCTTTTCCCTTTTTTATTCTTCCCCCCTCTGCTATGATCTTTCTGATAATCGGCAATAGAATTAAAATCTCCTATAATGCAAATATTCCTTTGTTCAAATCCTATTATTTTTCAGTATAAATGTTTAAAAAATTCTTTCTGGTTTTCATTTGGGGCATAGATTACCACTAATAAAATTGGGATATCATTAATCCAGATTTGCAAAACCAAAGTTCTTCCTTCCGGGTCTGACCAAACTACTTCTGCTTTCAAATCCTCTTTTATATATACTGCAATTCCTTTCTTTTTTCCTATATCTGCTGGCGCAGTAAATAGCTTCCCTAGTTTTGGCAATTTAAAAATCTTTCATCTTCTTTTCTTATGTGGGTTTCTTGTAAACATGTTATATCAGCATCATGTTTAATTAGTTTCGTAAATATCCTTTTTCTTTTTAAGGTCGAATTTAGACCATTTATGTTAATTGAAAGAAGTTTCTTTTCTTCTTCCATTTACTTAATTCTGTTTTACTCTTTGTCTTGTAATAACTCCGGTCTCTCCTAATTTTTGCTGGCTTAAAGTTCCTTCTTTTTTATTTCTGTGATAGTTTTGGTCTTCTTGTGGGTTTATTTCCAATTCCTCCCTACTACTTGAATCTTCTGAACTTACTAATTGCTCATAGTATTCTTGGGCTCTTTCTATAGTATCAATTTTAATTTTCCTTTCTTTCCATGTAACAAGCATTCCTTCTGGAATTAAGCATTTGAATACAATTTTTTTTTTTTGTTTAAATAAGCAGTCAAAAATCTGTAATTTTGTCTTATTTCTCTTATTCTTCTCGGGACTTGTTTAAGGATCAAAATTTCTTTGCCCTTATATACAATTGTTCCATCTCTAGATCTCTTAAAAATAATATCGCGGATACTCTCTCGTAAAGTGTATGTGAACTTCTCTTGGGCATTTATGGCACCTCGCATAGCTAGTACTGACCCTATAGACTTCATCAAACTCTTTTAAAATGTCATCCTTTTCTTTATCTAATAGTCCAGCCAGTATTTTCGCCATCAATTGTTCTAGGTCTTCATCCCTGGACTCCTCTACATTCTGGAATTTTAGGTATGTAGTTGCCTTGTCTATCTCTAAATAAACCAATGAGTCTTCCATTTCTTTGGTTACATTTTTTAATTCCTCATCTACCCTTTCCAATTTCCTTTCAGTTCGTTCAGTCCTTTTCTCTACTTCTTTTATTGTTGCTTCATTTTTCTCCAAGGCTTGTTGGAGTATTCCAATTTTATTTTCTACTTTAGAAATATCCACTTTCATTTCTAATTTCATTTTTCCCATCTCCTCCCTTAATTTGTTAATGTCTGCTCTTGTTTCATTGTGTTTTTTTATTATTGTTTCTTGTAATTTCTCCATCGATTCTTGGAGTGTTAGTAAAATTGATTGAATATTAACATTTGTAATATTGGGTTGTTTTCCTACTGGTAATGTTTCTTCTATAGTTTTTTGGGCCATAGGCGAAGCTGTTGCCAATGTAGTTGTTAAAATTGGAGTAGTTTTCCTGCCAGTTTTCAGGGCTGTGGTAGTTGTTGAAGTCATTTCTTTTAATATTTGTTTCTGTTGTTGAATTATATTAATTATATTATCCCAATTTACCATTCAATATTATAGCCTCAATATTACAGTTAATCTATGCAGAATTAATTTATCTATTAAACTATATTTTTCCAAATCTTAAATCTAAATCAAGTAAGTAAATTTTATGAGTTTGTATTCAATTTCTATAAATCACTATGCCACGTTATTTTACACTCTATATGATACCTATATATACACCATACATATAACTTTTAGTATACTCAATATTGAATATTAAATCCTATAATTATTGATAGTTACTTTACAGTATTCCTTATGTTCTTACTATATATTCTCTTTTTATTATTATTATAATTTGTATATCTAGTCAAAATATGATTATCCCAATTCTCAAAAAATTAATCAAGTCAATTATCAACAATCTAGACTATTATTCTATATTTCTTATCTCGATAAATAAATTTACAATTGTTATATAGAAGAAGTAATAGGAGCAGGAAAAGATAACACCCAAATGTAAATAATGAGAGAGACCAGAGGGGAAAAAAAAAAAAGAATTAGCAAATTTATAAAAGAGAAAAGAGCAATAAGAAAAGGGGGAGAGAAGGAAAAAAATAATATCCCAAAGTCTGTCTTTATTCTTTATCTCTGGTAAAAAAGAAAAAAAAAAGAATATTACTGTTATTATTTTCCTCCTTCAAATGCACCAGAAGTGGGGAGAAGAAAAAGCTGAAAAATGACTACAGTCAATCAGTCAGTCTTCTTAATCTTCCAGTCCACCTATCTCCCCTTTTTTAAAGCATTTTTGGATCAATTTTAATTTCTTCTTCTTGACAACATCTCTTCAGATAAGGCAAAATTCCCCAGGAATATATTAAAAGTCTATTAATTAAGCGTAAATATAATGTTACTGAGTCTCCGAGGCTTCCAGGTGTCTCATTTCATCCGGCACCAATCTGTCCCCTTCAGTTCACCCCAGATCTCTTCACTATTTCAATACAGTTTTTACAAAAGAAAATATCAACTTAGTAGTCAGATGAAAAGTTCCATATCACTTCAGATCTTAAAGTTTTCTCATGCAGTAAACAGCTTCTTTCTTCACAATCCACACTTTCACTTTAGTTCAACAAATCATTTCGCCCAGGCTCCTCTTCACCGCTTTCCAGCCGCTTTCTTTCAGGCTTTCAAAAGTCACTTATTTAATCAATTGTCAGTTGGTAATCTTATCTCTTCACCTCTCCACCATTCTACTCCCTCAGCCATATGTCTTTTATACGACCTCACAAGTTGTCACTTACTCGCTTTTAGTATCGGTGACAGTCCGGACTTCGGAGCCTCCATTAACAGGAGGCTATCTCTTGATCGTTGGGCTCTGGAGGGCTTCTTTTCGCTGCTGGAGGGTTGCCTTCCCCACACAGCAGCTAAAGTACTCCCCACACGAACATGAACTTCTCTGGGGTTCGAGCACCTCAAAGGGTCACACCAAACATAGAAGAAGATTGACTGAAATCAGGAGTGGATCTCAGCCTCTCTATCATCCTTGCCTGCCACCGGAAGTCTGCCAAAGGTGCTTTTTTAAAAGAGGCAACTGGACTTTCTGGTTTTCCTTTGAAGGCATTTTACTTCTCATCCAAGAAGCTTCTTCAGCTCCAACTGGATGGAGAATGGAAGGATTTATACTCCTTCCAGACAGTTGGACATTTGTATTCTTTTTAGAGAATCATTAAGTCACCTGGAGATTTATCTGTGTGATCAGGGTCACCTGAGTGGTGCAAATGGGTATGGAGCGTTCCTGGAACTGTTGAAAGGATTGTGTTGTGTATATCGGCTCTTATAAATAGGAATCTGGGTATAAACAGTCTTCCTTGTTGCTGGTGATTGATTGAACAAGCCTAAAAGTTTATAGAGATTCTCAGTCATCCAGGTCATGGTTGTCCCAAAGGGGCTTCTTCAGGAGTAACTGGACTTTCTTTGTGAGTAATAGAATAGGAGGATGGGGAACATCTTCAAAAACAAACACAAGAAAACCCAGTTGCCTCCTGAAAAAGCACCTTTGAGACAACCATGACCTGGATGAATGAGAATCTCTATAGACTTGTAGTTATACAATTTGGGATTAATACCCTTCGAATGATGTGGGAGTATGACCAGAAAATTTGCAGACTACATGAAACATTAGCACTACTTGGGTGATCCTGGGGACACAGATAAACATCCAAGTGGCCTCAACAACCCTCTAAAAGGAGGCAAATGACCAGCTGTCTGCAAGGAGTATAAATCCTTCCATTCCCCACTATCTGGTCAGAGCTAAAGAAGCTTCTTGGATGAGAAGTGAAACATCTTCAAAGAAAAACCAGAAAGACCAGTTGCCTCCTGAAAAAGGGACAACCATGACCTGGATGACTGAAACTCTCTACAGACTTTTAGCTATACAATTTGGGATTAACACTCTTGGAATGGTGTGGGAGTAGGAATGGATTTCCAGAGGAAAACTGCAGACTGCAGGAACCATTTGCACTACTCAGGTGACCCTGAGAATGCAGATAAACCTCCAAATGGCCTCAACAACCCTCTAAAAGGATGCAAATGACCAGCTGTCTTCAAGAAGTATAAATCCTTCCATTCTCCACTATCCAATCAGAGCTGAAAAAGCTTCTTGGATGAAAAGCAGTGGTGTATTAACCATTAAGCAGACTAAGCACATACTTAGGGCACCACAAAGTTGAGAATATGGCTTCATTTGTACAGTATGTACAAAGGAGGAGGACTCCAAGATTTGTCAGTGCTTAGGGCACCACTGAGCCTTAATCTGACACTGATGAGATGCAAATGTTTTCAAAGAAAAAACAAGAAAGTCCAGTTGCTTCCTGAAAAAGCACCTTTGGGGCAACCCTAACCTGGATGATTGAGAATCTCTACAGACTTTTAGCTATACAATTTGGGATGAACACTCTTGGAATGCTGTGGGTGTAGGAATGGATTTCCAGAGAGAAAAATTGCAGATGACAGGAATCAGGAAACACTACTCAAGTGACCCTGAGGACACCGATAAACCTCCAAGTGGCCTCAGTGACCATCTAAAAGGATGCAAATGACCAGCTGTCTGCAAAGAATCTAAATCCTTCCATTCTTCACCACCCTATCAGAGCTGAAGAAGCTTCTTGGATGAGAAGCAAAACATCTTCAGGGAAAAAAAAAAGAAAGTCCAGTTGCCTCCTGGAAAAAAGCACCTTTGGGACATTGAACAAGCCTGTGATCTCATTCTCTTACTTGGCTGCCCTGGCCTGTCTGCCTAGGTTGTTAACTTTCTGCAGACTCCCTGGAATCAGTTATTCTGGAGGCCTCAGTCAAGTGGGCAGATGAAAAACTGGCTCCTGGTTGGAGTCTGTTTTGATGCATCGGTAGAAAAGATGCAATAAACAGTCATCATCACGTTTTTAGGAGATGCTTGTCATGAGAATGATGGCATTGGAGAATGACTAGTGCCACTAAATTGCATACTGTCTACATCTCCTCAGCCCATTTCTCCACAACAAGACAACAGTTGGCTCAGCTTATGCCATTTCTGTAGGCTTTCCTGGCTGGGAAGGGAGCCAGATGCTTAGAGATGATGAACTGGCATTTGCTACAGAAAACCCATTGAATCTGGAAAACACCTACTAGCAACAGGACTCCTGTCCACTGTTGCTAACTAATCTGAGCAGTGTCATTTTAATAGACTTTCATTTTTTTCTTTTTATTGTGTGACTCAATAAAGGTAGGCAAAATCCCAGGTTTTAATTCCTCCATCAAAGCTCCTTGGAAAAAAGGAAACAAAATGCATCAGAGTCAGGAACCAAATTTGCTTGGAGGTTGGGTCATTGCCAGGCTGGAAACAATCAGACATCTTTCAGTCCATCCAAAAGTCTTGCTTGTTTCAATGTGATAGTTTCAGGGACTCTGGTCATGGACTATCCTACTCAGAAGGCCATGGACTATCCCACATAGACATCAATATCATGTGTCATGCCCCAGCTATAACTTTTATACATTGTTGTTGCTCTCTAGCCCCATCTAGTAGCAGGAGGGATAAATATGCCCCCAACCTACAATCTTTAGATACTGTTGTTGCTCTCTAGCCCCATTTAGTGGCCAGAAAGAGAAATACCATGTATATTGTTTGAAGCTGACCCCACCCATCAGCCTGCACTCTCAAAACAAGTGCACACTAGGAAGCCAGAGTCCATTTCCATCAGCATTTGGAAAAGGCAGAAGCACAAAGAAGAATCCATCTTAATCTGTGGCACATGATCATCCAAGGGCAAACCTACATCCCATACACAGAGCATCGCTGGTGAGATTTAGATTAATTGTATTTATTAATTATTATGTTCAGCAGTAACTTAATACTGTCTATCTTGTATTTGGTTCTCATTGTATGTATTTCTATTTTCCCCAGTTTCACCATTTCCTGTTTTTTCAATAAAGCATTCAGATCTATGTACACTGTTTATTGGAAGATAGGTGGGTTTAGCTGCATGTTGAGCTGCGCACAGACCAACATGTAGTGAGGACAGAACATCATGTATATACCATGCCAAAGAGACAATTAACAAGCCAACAAGATCCAGAAATGTCTCCATTCGCAATCATCATCCAGATGAGCAGAGATTAATTCCAAGTTTAACATCAGACCAACAATCAAGAAGTGAACAATATCTCAATCAAGGACCTGCCAAATAAACCAACAGTAAACAGCCTGAACAAACAAACTCTAAGACCACCCTCACCAACACTGAGAGGACAAGCCACTGGAATATAAATTGAGAGTATATCTCACTCCTTACTAGCAATCATGATGCTATCTAGTTTGGATAATGAAACTTCTGCAAGAAAACAACCAATAGATGATTGGTGAAAACAACCAATAGATGATAATGATGATGATGATGATGATGATGATGATGATGATGATGATGATGATGAT
>BLBF01000002.1:4507818-4535176 GCA_015471245.1 Laticauda colubrina | reverse complement strand
ATGATGATGATGATGATGATGATGATGATGATGATGATGATGATGATCACCACCACCACCACCACCACCATCATAAAAATAGTCTCTAGGATTTCATAGACAAGTCAACTTCTATTACTATCTTGCTATGACTTCCTTGTTGATCCTTCAACAATCCTCTTCCAGTCATGATGCTGATGATAATGATAACCATGATCATGAAGATTGGAAGCAAATTGTTGAAGGATCAACAAGGAAGTCATGGTAAGGTAGCAGTGGAAATTGACTTGTCTATGAAGTCCTAGAGACTATTTTTTAAAAAGCCAGCAATTTGGGAAAAGGTGAAGAGACTGAGATAGCCATTGTGTCTCCTAGAAACTCAGGTTGAAACCCACATACAATTAAGACCTTCATTCAGGTTAGATATAATGATGGTCACCCATACAGAAAATTTAAAAGCAAGAATGGACAAGGGTATGCCTGGGTCTCAATCTTGATGCTTATGTGTCAGTTCTAACATCCTCCTTCCTAGGTTACATATTTGAAATATGATCAGAAGAGGGTATTAAAAAAAGATTGCTTTTCCATATCTCAGTAGCCATTGGCCCAATCCAGCCTCTGGATTCCCCACATGTCCTTATTGTCCCAAGTACCACTAGAGAAATAGTGGCTTGTATAAACCAAGAAAATTGTTTATTGAAGTTTTCTTGAAACTTATTAAGACCAAAACTTCCAAATCTAGTATTTCTGGTTCAATATTTGGTGGGAAGTAGAGGGAAGAATTTATTATTGAAAGGCATACAACACAGAATTCAAAGGCAGTCAAAAGCAGGAGACTTTATACCATCTCAGTCAAAAGGTTGTCCAATCTATTTTTGAAAGCTATTCTGTCAGTTAATCATTCTTACCATCAGAAAAACTCTCCTTATTTCTAGGTTGGATCTCTTTTTAATAAGCTTCCACCCAGTAACTATTAATCTCTCCACAGGGGTAGCTTCTTGTCCAGGCTCAGAAGCTAAGCAGGGTTGAGCCTATTTAATACTAAGATGAGATACCTCCAGGGAACATAAAGTTTATAAGCTACAGAAGGCAGAAAATATCCTGTTGTAGATTAAAAAACAACAACGTTCCATTGATTAATTGTTCTGTTGGGATATTTCTCCTTAGTTCTAAATTGCTTCTCTCCTTGATTAATTTATTAATTGCATCTTGTCCTGTTTTCAGGTGCTTTGGAGAATAGCTTGACTCCCTCTTCTTTGGGGCAGTCCTTCAAATATTGGAAGACTTCTATCATGTTACCCCAAGTCCTTCTTTTCATCAGACTAGACATACCCAGTTCCAGTAACCGTTCTTTAGCCTCCAGTCTCCTTTTTAAAAATTAAAAATAAACTTTCTTAAGATTAAAAAGAAAAATATGTGCAATATATAGAATACTACCTTTCATTACAAACAAAATCAACCTACAGTTACATAACAAATAAACATAAAAATAAAACATACACATTTCTAATCAACTGAGACGATGTGATCTTTTATTGAAAACAATTTTACTAATATTCAGTTCCTGTTTTTTTTTTGGTAAATGCTCTCAATCTAACCACTTCATTTTTCAAATTCTTATCTTTTAATTCCTTGGTTCTTTTTATCTTTAATCCACTTATACCATTTTTCCCAAGCTATATTATGTCTTGAGTCTTCCTTATCCCTACGTTTATGTGTAAGTAGGTCCATTTCAGTGCAGTCAAGAACTTTCTGAATAATCAAATTATTTGTTGGAATTTGGTCACCTTTCCAGCATTGTGCCAACACAATTTTTGCTGCCCTAATTAAATGGAGAATTAAATATTTCATTTCTTTTGCGTAGTCCCCTTTTAACATTCCCAACAAAATTATCTCGGCCTTAAGTTCTAGTTGGATATTTGTAATTTCTTTTATCCAAAGTCTAATTTTTTCCAGTATTTTTTACTTTTTGGGCAAAGCCACCAAGTATGGAAGAAGGTACCCCTTGTTTGCCTACATTTCCAGCAAGCCGGACTTAAGTTTGGGTACATATTCACTAATCTTGAGGGTGCCAGGTACTACCGGTAGCCTCCAGTCTCTTAATCATCTTTGTTGCTCTTCTCTGCACTATTTCTAGAGTCTCAACATCTTTTTTACATCATGCCAAACAAAACTGGATGAAGTATTCCAAAAGTATTCCAAATGTTTTGTTCCACACATTGATCAATCCATTGAGTTGAAGTCTACATATCTTAAAGTAACGATATCAATTCTATAGCCCACTGGGCTAGCCAAATAATCAGAATAAAATGTCTTATTCTGTAAAAGTCATTTTGAAATGATGAGGCCAGATTTTTAAAAAGAACACCAGAGAATCAATTTGAAGCCATTACTACTCTGATTCAATTTCTTTTTAAATTGCTGCATTTTAATTTTTTTAGTCACACGATCCTGATTTATGAAGGAATATTTTTTGCAGCAATAATGACACATATATAATGTTTCTTTTTCTTAATATCTATATTTTCAAACTTGCCAAAAATTTGATTGATCTTAATGCTTTCTTTAAAAAGATAAAAGAAATATTACTATATATGCCAAATGGCCACTTTAAAAAAAATTCCATTAGTACTTTGCTAGTATAAATTCCACGTTCCACATTCTTTGTTTATTTCTTGTCAAAGCTGAACTCATTCTTTGCACTACAAATATATTTGCATGGTAAATAGATTATGTTTCTGGAAAAAAACAATAACTGGCAGGACATTGCATTAAAATGCATAAGCATGAACAAATCATGCAGTTCCTTGTACCTTATATTTTTCAGTCAATGCACGCCTGAAAACTGGCCACCTTTGAAATATATCAATGCAGCCTCACTAAACTGATAAGTTGATATGAGTTCCAATGGGATAAAGATCAGAAGAAAGCCACAAAACTAAAGGAACTAGAGCAGGGGTCGGCAACCCACAACTCTGGAGCTGCATGTGACTCTTTCATCCCTCTGCTGTGGCTCCCTGTTGCTGGTCAGCTCACAATTTTCAAAGGAGCTTCTAGTTAGTGGGGGGAAAGCATAGCACACCAGAAGGAGACTCTATGGCAAGGGGTGGGTTTTCCGGTTGGCTCCACAATTGATAGAGCTTTCAGTTAGGACAGGTAGAGGAAAAAGGATGCCACACTAAGAGGAGACTCTTTGATGGGGGAACTGGACTTCCTGTCAGCAGAGGAAAAAGGATACCATGTTAGGAGGAGACTCTATGGTGGGGCAACCGGACTTATGGTCGGCTCTAAAATTGGACAGGGGGCCTCTGGTTAGGACCTTTGTGGCTCTTTTAAGGTTGCTGACCCTTAAACTAGAGAAATGTCTAGAATGAGAAATTCAGGGATGGGAATGGGAGAAGTGGGGGAAAAAATAAAGATGGCAGTTGCAAGCAAGGGATCGAAGCCCCATCCCCTTGTAGGTGTGTCATGGTGCATGCACAAAGGGTGGGGCTTTGATGACATATTCATGGCTGCCATTCTCCTTTTTTTCATTGCCCCCTGGGGATAGCAAGGGATCTTTCAAAATTCAACTTATGAGAATTCTGCAGACAGCTAATTGTTCCAGCCCGTATGGGTTCCCAGCCCCTGGGCTATGGCCCACAATTGGGCCGTGAGCCATTCAGAACTGGGCTGCAGAAGTGATACCACCACCCCATTCACACGAGCAACAGGTGAGCACATACATGCATGCTCCATTTGTGTGAACATCAGATGCACGTGCCTACCATTTGTGCAATGGAGCTGTGCATGCATTTGTCGGCCATTCACGTGGAACAATCCCCTCTCCCCTGTACCTTCCCCACCCCCAGTCCACAAAGCCAGAAAGATTGGGGAATTCTGCTAGAGAGAATCTGTACAGCAAGTTCATGTGGAAATGATATGACAAAACACATTGTGGCAGAGTTCATTAGCAGGAACCATACATAACCTGGTGGCCAGGTGTGACACAGGCACATTTGCTTGGATGATCTGATTAACCACCGTAACTATTTTTGTGAACATCTGCAGGATTTTAGTGTCGGCATTTATTTTATTTGCAAGCATGCTGGGAAAGCTTTGTAGGCTGCTACAACATACCTGTCTATTTTTTCTCATATAAATGGTGTTGATTTTGTTGCTTGCTTGCTTGCTTGCTTGCTTATTTTGGAAAGACTACCTTTTACATACATTTGACAATTTCACAGGCTATGTCAAGAGGACATATAGGTAGTCCTCGACTTGCAACCATTTGATTAATGACTATTCAAATTTACAAAAAAGTGACTTACAACCAGTTCTTGTGATTATGACTGTCACAGTATCCTCATGATTATGGGACTAACTGGCATGCATTTTCCATAGTTGTAGCATCCCGCCATAATGTGATAGTTATTTGTTACCTTCCCGGTCAGCTTCTGATAAACAAAGTCAATGGGAGAAATCAGATGCATTGAATAACTGCAGTGATTCACTTAACAACCATGGCAAAAAAAAAAAAAAGGAGTTTGTTCTGACCCAGCTCCCCAAACATGACAAACCCTCTGTATTTAAATCAACGATTCTTTTATTAGGAGCGCTAGCAGCACCAGCAAAAGTTTCTCTCTCCATGCAGGCTAACAAGTCCGTCCAGCAGGGAGATGAATAGTTGTCTGCCACATCTATTCATCTCCGCCCCATGTCTTTTATCTCCAGAGCTAGGGTGGGCCTTCACTAACAGCAGTGGTTCTTCCATCCCAAGGACTGGCCCATGGATTTCCACTGCTCTCCTCTCATCTGCCTTCTGCACATCTGTGCTTCAGGCACTGGACCCAGCTGTTCCTCCTCTTTCTCATCAGCCACTCCCAGACCTGGGGGCAGTTGACTCTCCATCTGAGGACTGATGGATGGCCCAGGCTCCATCTCCATCTCTCTCTCGCTGCCAGTTCCATTCCCTCTTCTCCTTTGGAGCACTCAGGTTGCCTTGATGCTGAACTTGACTCCCATGCCACCTCCTCCTCCTCTGATTTGGCTGCTAAAGGGACTGGAGGCTGACAGGACACAACAGAGTTGGAAAATTAGATGCAATTCACTTCATGTAACAACTGCATTCTTTAGCAACAGCAATTCTGGTCATAAGTCTTTCAATTTCAGTGTTTTTTCAAACTGGACAAAATTAAGATGTATGGAATTCAATCCCCAGAATTCTCTAGCCAGCATGGTCTACTTCATATCTCTACCATCAAGTCTAGTTACTCTGAGATTATCTGTTCTGAAATGAATCTATACATCAAGGATGAGTTAACAGAAAAACAGAATTGCAAAGGATCTTGGAGGATTTCTAGTTCAACTTCCTTGTCATGCCCCTGTTGGAATCTGATTCCAAGGGGGAGGCCAAGCAGCTGAAAGGGAGTGGGAGTGTGGCTCTGGTGGCTGGGCAAGAAACGGGAAGGGCACAGTCTGGCTGGGCCTTCACAGGAAGACTCAGGGCCACCTCCTCTTCATCCTAGGGCATGCAGGGAGGAATGGATAAGGGAGCAATGTGGGTTACAGAGGAGAAAAGGGTCCTGATTCCCTTCATTAGCTGCAGCTGGGAAAACAGGATTTTAAAAGGGCATTTGCACACAGCACCTTTCTGGAAGCAAAGTGTGAATTATTTTGGTTTGTCAAATGTTATCTGGGTTCTGGCATCCTCCCAACTGTGTGTGTTTTGTTATCTTTGAAGTCTGCAATTCCTCATCTTGCCTGGTCTCGTTAATTGCTGCAGTGTGGTTTGTGTTGGTTTTTATTTATAATTTATATGTACTTTGGGTTCGGACTGAATTTCTTCCCTTTAAAAACTGTTCTTGGGAGAGTTTTTTTTTTCTCCAGCCAATGATAACTGGACACTGAGTGCCAAGTTGGAGGAATTAAAGGGACTTTACCTACTTTTGTGACTTTGTTGCTGTTGTGCTATGCCCCGGGTAATCACACTCCTGCTCAGGCAGGAGACCCTATATCATTCTGGGAAGATGGCTATCCAATCTCTTCTTGGAAACATCTAGTGATGGAGTACCTACAACTACTGAAGGCAAGCAGTTCCACAGTTTTGTTGTTCTAATTGTTGGGAAATTCCTCCTTAGTTCTAAATTGGTTGTCTCCTTCATTAGCTTCCATCCATTACTTCATATCCTACATTCAGGTGCTTTGGAGAATATCTTGACTCCCTCTTGTTTGTGGCTGTTCCTCAAATATTGGAATATTGCTATCATGCCACCCTAGTTGAGAAAGAGGCTCTGCTGAAAGTCTATACCTACAGTAAATCCTCAGTGGGGCCTTCTCAATGAAGAAACCTATGTATAAAACAGTTTGCTCTTGCTAATACAAACTAGGATCTTCCTAATGAGTTTCCATAAAGTAAAAATAGGGCTCTGGGGAAGAATATTTGCAAGGGGTTTTAGTGATAGTTTCTACCCATGTAGTTCAAAGCCATTATAATGCATTGAGTATGGTAGAATTTGTTTTAATCCTCTGGTGATTTTTTTCTCTATGTGTCACTCTGAGCGTTTTGGAATAGAACAGCATTAAAAAATATAGTACACAAAATAAAGTTTACATATCAGGGAAATATGTATAGCATTGTGAGCCTACAGAGTTTCTACCCAACCAATCATTATACTAACTGGAATTTTAGGCAAACCAGTAAACCTTGTGAGAAATGAATCAAGTATAATGTGTGACAGGTTTCTGTATCCAAAAATAAATAAATAAAACAAAGGAACTTTACCTGTTGAATGTCTGCTGAGAGGCATACTGCCCCCAGCCCAAATTTGATCTAAAAAAATGAAGTGAATTTGAGCCAGTCACTCTCTCTCAACTCAACCTACCTCACAGAGTGGTTGTGTGAGGAAAATAGGAGGATTAGATATGTTCACCATCTTGAGTTTCTTATAATGCAGTAAGGCCAGATGAAAAATAATCTAATAAATACTAAATAAACCGAATGCATGGACATTATGGTGCGAACAAAGTCTTCACACCTTCTCTGGAGAGAATTGTCAAACACATCTTTTACATTCTTAGTTTCTAGAGGGTTTAAATATTTCTTGCATCCTGGTAAACTAAAGCCCCTGTCACACAGCACCAATGGATGGAAAGAGGATGTGAAATGGAGAAAAACACTTGCCATCCGTTGGTTAAGGCCCTGTCACACTGCCCAACGGATGCAAAACGGACACAACGGACGAGCAAAATGTTCCATCCATTGTTATCCACTCTCAAAAGGGACAAAAATTTGCATAACCGAAGCAGATAACACGGACGCGGGGAGGACGCAGAGCAGATGGAAAGCGGATGCGGAATGGAAGCCCAGCAGATGGAAGCAGATGGGAGCGGATGGCACATCCGCTAGGCTTCCGGGGGGCCTCAGCAAAGCGGACGCGGAATGGAAAGAGCGGATGCACAGCGGATGCAGAGCGGATGAAGCAGATGCAGAGCGGAAGCCTAGCGGATGTACAGCGGAAGCCGAACGGATGCCGAGCGTTAATTGCGCATGCGGGGGGGATGCATTGCGTAAGCCACGCAGATATAAAGGGAAGCAGCTCGCACGTGGCCAGCATTCGGAGGAAAGACCTGCTGCAGGATACATCGAGTCCTTGCCTGCCCTGTCTGCATGCCTGCCTGCAAGCCTTGCTGCCAGCCTTGCTGCCAGCCTGCCTCCAAGCCTCCTGTCCAGCCTCCCTGCCAGCCTTGCTCTCTGCCTGCCTGCCAGCCTTGCTGCCAGCCTGCCTTCCAGCCTCCCTGCCAGCCAGTGTGCCTGCCAGCCTTGGTGCCTGCCTTCCTGCCTGCCTTCCTGCCAGACTTCCTGCCAGCCTTCCTGCCAGCCTTCCTGCCAGCCTTAGTGCCAGCCTCCCTGCCAGCCTCCCTGCCAGCCTCCCTGCCAGCCAACAACCCCACAACCATGGGGAAGAAGCGAAAGTCTCAGCAACCTGCTGCCATCCCTGGCAAGAGGGACAGGGCCAACCTCCCGCCCCTGTCCCTGACTCTACTTCTGCTGTGGCTTCTGCTGCTCGGGCTCACTCTTCTGGTGCTGGAGCTTCTGATGAAGCTGCTCCTGGTGATGGTGCTTCTGCTGCTGCGTACCCTGCTGAAGCTGCTCCTGGAGGTAGTGCTCCTGCTGCTGCGTACTCTGCTGAAGCTGCTCCTGGTCCTGCTGGTCCTGCTCATCCTGCTGGTCCTACTCATCCTGCTCATCCTGCTCGTGCTCCTGGACTTGCTCATCCTGCTCGTCCTGCTCATGCTCCTGGTCTTGCTCATCCTGCTCGTCCTGCTCGTGCTCCTGGTCCTGCTCGTGCTCCTGGTCCTGCTCGGGCTCCTGGTCCTGCTCGGGCTGCTAGTGCTGCTGCTGCTGGTGCTGCTGGGGCTCCTGGTGCTTACTCTGCTGATGATGATCCTGGTCCTGCTGATCCTGCTGCTGCTGCTGATGATGATGATGATGATGATTATGATCCTGCTGGTGATGATGATGATGATGATGATGATGATGATGATGATGATGATGATCCTGCTGGTGCTGCTGCTGGTGGTGGTGTGGAGGAGCAGCCCCTACCACCTGGGAGCCCCTCTGATGAGGGCCCATCTGGTCCTGCCAAAGGGAGGAAGAGGCGTATGTGGGGACGGGAGAGGAGGCAATACTTCATTGAGGAGGAGCACGAGGATGAGGTGCTGGAGTGGCTGAGAGAGAATGACTATCTGTGGCAGAAGGGAAACCAGCTGTACAGGGACACCAAAAGGAAGCAGGCTGCTTGGAGAGAGAGGGCAGAGAGTATGGGTTACACTTCAGAGGTGCTCCTCGGCTGGTGGAAGCACATGCACACCTGGAACGGGAAGCTGCACCTGAAGAAATCAGGCCAGGCCACGGTTAAGCTGACGGACAGAGAGACCTACGTCATGGCCAGGTGCAGCTTCCTGGAGGGTGAGATCCGCCACCGAGGAGCATTAGCAGGCCCTCTCACAACCCTCTCTCTCCAGCAGCCTGCTGAGAGCCAGTCCTCTTCCTGCCTGTCTCCAGGCAGGTTTCTGTGGAGCGTGCCACGACGGAGAACCCGCAGACAGCTGTTGTAACCATGGTGGAGGGAGTGGAGGACTCCCTGGTGTGGTGGGAGAAAGGAGACATCGAGTCCACCACAGTCGTAGCCGCATCCACCACCCCCAGATCTGCCTCCACAGAAAGGCAGAGAGCCAGACAGCAGGAGGGGCAGAGCCACACTGTCCTGCTGGAGATCAGGGACACCATCCGCACCAGTATAGATCTCCTCTCTCAGCTGGTCAGCACCGACTCCTCATCCTCCAACCGCAAGCCCTTCCTCACCGACATCAACCAGACCTTCAAGAACATGGAGGAACCCCAGTACCAGGTGGTGAAGGACCAGATCATCGAGCTGCTTCACAACCCTCCAGATCCAGAGGAACCTGCTCCCACCCAGTCCAGGTCTACTCCTCCACCTCCACCACAGGTGATGTCCCTCCCATTCCAAGGCTTCCCACAGCCCCTCACCTACCAGGGCTACGGCTACCAGGAGGTCCAGCAGCACAGGCAGCAGCCCTTCCCAGTCCAGGCACAGAGTCATCGGACGACACTGTTGCCACCAGTTCCACTGATGCCACCGATGCCACCCACGACAATGATGCCACCGACGACAGCGATGCCACCCATGCCAGTCCTCACCCAGCTGCAGACCACACAGCCCCATTACATTACTCCTTCCTCCACCGCACAGCCAAGCCAGGCCTCAGTATATCTGTCATCAGTACTGGGGCTGACACTCCATGGCATGGAGGAAGGACCTCTCAGCATCACGGGTCTGAGCCAGCTGTCTGAGAGCTTCCTCAACACACTGTCCTCTGTTTTCCTCTTGGGGCCAGGCACCCCAAAGGTGCTTCAGACAAGCACTCCAGCACCTGCCACCTCCACAGCACCTGGACCCTTCACCCCTGAGACTGGGCACACCTCCGAGTGACCAATAAGAGTGCCAGAGACTGGGTAGCTGGCTACCTGTGGACTTTATTTGGACACTTGACTTGGGTCATTTTTTTTTTACAGCTTGTTGTTCAATAAAGTTTATCTTTGATTCACACACATGCTTTATTTCTTTTTTTGTAATAAAGTCTTGGTGGAAACTTTTAGAATTGGTTTATGCCTTTGCATCCTTGTGGGATGGGTTAAGATAGCAGTGGGGTGGGCAGTGATACCTTTAGGATGGGTTAAGATAGCTGTGGGATAGATAAACCTCCAGTGCAAGCATAGTGGGACTGTATGGTCCACCCTCCCAGGTGCCACACCTTTGGCCCTTCATTAGTAAGCATTGATCCACACATTTGAACAAAAACACAATTCTTTATTAAATGCCCTGTTCATTGTAGGCCCACCCAACATACATGGCCCAATCTCATCCGTTTGATGAGACAGGCTGAAGGAAGCACCCATTAATCATCTATCATCCTGTCTTGCCACTCCACTGCTCCAGCTGGGGAGTTGCACCAGTGTCTCATGAGGTTGCGCTGCTTCTTCCCTTCACATGAGGCTCTGTTGAGGCCTTGCACATCCTGAGTGTCTATCAGGTTTCGCCCTTGCCTCCATTCCCCAGGCTCCATGTCCCCGTTGCCTTGTTGGAGGTCCACGAGCCTGTTCTGCAAGACCAGGTAGCGGGTGCGAATGAGATTGTGCAGGATGCAGCAAGCTTCCACGATCCTCCTCACGGTCTCTGGGCGATGCTGCATGGTGGAGAGAAGTACCTGGAACCTGTTGGCCAAGATGCCAAAGACGTTCTCCACCACCCGCCTTGCCCTGGACAGCCTGTAGTTGAAGATCCTCTCTTCATGGGTGAGGAGTCTGGAAGTGTAGGGCTTCATGAGATAGGTTCTGAGGGAGAAGCCGTCATCCCCCATGATGAAGTAGGGCACATCTTGCATGTCATTGGGCAGGGGGTCTGGATCTGGGAAGCCCCTGATGAGGTTGCCTTCATGCCCCTCCTTGAGGTGACTGGCGTTGTATACCTGGGCATCTGAACATGAGCCGCTGCCTGAAGCATCGATGTACATGAACTTGTAGTCAGCATCGACCATGGCGAAGAGGACCATGCTGAAGAAGCCCTTGTAGTTGAAATAAGTGGAGCCCGACTTGGGTGGTGCTTTGCAGGCCACGTGCTTGCCATCTATGGCTCCAACGGTGTGGGGGAAGTTCCACCTCTGATAACACTGCTCTGCAACTTTCTTCCATCTTTCATCAGTGGAGGGGCACTGGAGGAGCTCCTGCAGGTATTCTTCGATGATGGCCTGCACCACTTCTCTGACCACAATGCTGATAGTGTGGTGTGGCACCCTCCAGCTGTACTGCATGCTCCTGTAGGTGGTCCCTGAGGCTAGGTGGCACAAAGTGAGTGCCACCTTGAGCCCAGGTTCCAGGCTGGGCCGGAAGTTGGTGTTTGGCTTGGTCAACCTGGGTGTCAGCCACTGCACAACTTCATCAAACATAGCTGGAGGCATCCTCATGAAGTTCTGGAATGCCCGAGTGTCTTCATTCCTGAGCTCCACCATCAGCTTGTTGTACAGTCCATACTCTGCTCTTCTCCCGATCCAGGTATACAACGCCAGTCACCTCAAGGAGGAGCATGAAGGCAACCTCATCATGGGCTTCCCAGATCCAGACCCCCTGCCCAGCGACACACAAGATGTGCTCTACTTCATCATGGGGGATAACGCCTTCTCCCTCAGAACCTATCTCATGAAGCCCTACACCTCCAGATGCCTCACCCGTGAAGAGAGGATCTTCAACTACAGGCTGTCTAGGGCAAGGCGGGTGGTTGAGAACGCCTTTGGCATCCTGGCCAACAGGTTCCAGGTACCTCTCACCACCATGCAGCATCGCCCACAGACTGTGGGGAGGATCGTGGAAGCTTGCTGCATCCTACACAATCTCATGCACATCCGCTACCCAGTCTTGCAGAACAGGCTCGTGGACCTCCAACAAGGCATTGGGAACATGGAGCCTGGTGAATTGAGGCAAGGGCGAAACCTGATAGATACTGTGAATGTGCAAGGCCCCAACAGAGCTTCACGTGAAGGGAAGATGCAGCGCAACCTCCTGAGACACTGGAGCAACTCCCCAGCTGGAGCAGTGGAGTGGCAAAACAGGATGATAGATGCTTAATGGATGCTTCCTTGAGCCTGTCTCTTCACACTGATGAGATTGTGCCATGTATGTTGAGTGGCCCTACAATGAACAGGGCATTTAATAAAGAGTTGTGTTTTTGTTGAAATGTGTGGATCAATGATTACATTGTTATTGATAATAAAGGGCCAAAGGTTTGGCACCTGGGAGGGTGGACCACACAGTCCCACTATGCTTGCACTGGAGGTTTACTTATCCCACAGCTATTACCCATGCCAAAGGTATCCCTGCCCATCCCACAGGTATCCCTGCCCATCCCACAGGTATCCCTGCCCATCCCACAAGCATGCAAAGTCTTAAACAATTTCTAAAAGTTTCCACCAAGACTTTATTTACTAAAATAAATGAAGCAAGTGTGTGAAGCAAAGATAATCTTTATTAATAACAAGCTGTGAAAGAAAAATGACCCAAATGTCTTAAGCAAAGATAAAGTCAACAGATAGCCACCCAGTCTCTGGCCCTCTTCTTGGTCACTCGGAGGCGTGCCCAGTCTCAGGGGTGAAGGGTCCAGGTGCTGTGGAGATGGCTGCTGCTGGAGTGCTGGTCTGTGGCGCCATTGGGGTGCCTGGCCCCGAGAGGACAACAGGGGACAGTGTGTGGAGGAAGCTCTCAGAGAGCTGGCTCAGTCCTGTGATGTTGAAAGCCCCTTCCTCCAGGACATGGGGTGTGAGCCCCAATACCGATGACAGATGTTCTGAGGCCGGGCTTGGCTGTGGGGTGGAGGAAGTAGCAGTGTATTGGGGATTTCTGGTCTGCAGCTGAGCGAGGGGAGGTATGCATGGCATCTGTGGTGTGGGTGGCATCTGTGGCATGGTTGGCATCGGTGGCATCAGTGGCATCAGTGGCATTGGTAGCACTGGTGGCGTCTGATGTACCTGTGCCTGGACTGGGAAGGGCTGCCTGTGCTGCTGGAACTCCTGGTAGCCATAACCTTGGTAGGTGAGGGCCTGTGGAAAGCCTTGGAAGGGCAGTGACATCACCTGGGGTGGAGGAGCAGGCCTGGACTGGGTCGGAGCAGGTTCAGCTGGGTCTGGAGTGTTGTGAAGAAGACCCGTGATCCTGTCCTTGATCACCTGGTACTGTGATTCCGACATGTTCATGAGGGTTTGGTTGACGTCGGTGAGGAAGGGTTTGCGGTTGGAGGATGGGACATTGGTGTGTACCAGCTGAGAGAGGAGATCTACGCTGCCTCTGATGGTGTCCCTGATCTCCAGCAGAATAGTGTGGCTCTGTCCCTCCGGTCTGCCTCTCTGCCTGCTTTCTGTGGAGGTGGAGGTGGAGCTGGGGGTGGGTGTGGGTTGTTCTCTGGTGGAAGTGCCCTCTCCTTGCTCCCAGTGCATCAGGGGATCCTCCACATGCTCTGCCATGGGTAGTTCAGCTGTCGGGGGGTCTCCGTCATTGGGCACTCCACAGATACCTGCCTGGACACAGGAGCTGACTCTTGGCCGGAAGAGGACTGGCTCTCTGCGGGCTGCCTGAAAGAGAGGGTTGTGAGAGGGGCTGCTCCTCTGTGGTGGATCTCACCCTCCAAGAAGCTGCACTTGGCCATCACGTAGGTCTCTCGGTCCATCAGCTTGACCGTGGCCTGGCCAGATTTCTTCAGGTGCAGCTTCCCGTACCAGGTGTGCATGTGCTTCCACCAGCCGAGGAGCACCTCTGAAGTGTAGCCCAGGCTCTCTGCCTTCTCTCTCCAAGCAGCCTGGTTCCTTTTGGTGTCTCGATAGAGCCTGTGTCCCTTCCTCCAAAAATACTCATTCTCCCTCAGCTATTCCAGCACCTCATCCTCATGTTCCTCTTCAATGGAGTATTGCCTCCTCTCCTGTTCACACCTATGCCTGTTCCTTCCTCTGGCAGGGCCATATGGGCCCTCATCAGAGGGGCTTCGAGGTTTTAGGGGCTGCTCCTCCACACCACCAGCAGCACCAGCAGCACCAGCAGCACCAGCAGCGCCTGCAGCGCCAGCAGGACCAGGTTCAGCAGCAGCAGAGTAAGCACCAGCAGCACCAGCAGCACCAGCAGGACGAGGAGCACCAGCAGGACCAGCAGGACAAGGAGCACCAGCAGGACCAGCAGGACCAGGAGCACCAGCAGCACCAGCAGGACCAGGAGCACCAGCAGCACCAGCAGGAGCAGCAGGACCAGGAGCAGCGCCAGCAGAGTAAGCACCAGCAGAAGCACCAGCACCAGGAGCAGAGTCAGCAGAGTAAGCACCAGCAGAAGCACCAGCACCAGGAGCAGCGCCAGCAGAGTAAGCACCAGCAGAAGTACCAGCACCAGGAGCAGTGCCAGCAGAGTAAGCACCAGCAGAAGCCCCAGCACCAGGAGTAGCACCAGCAGAGTAAGCACCAGCAGAAGCATCAGCACCAGGAGCAGTGCCAGCAGAAGCCCCAGCACCAGAAGAGTCAGCCCCAGCAGAAGAAGCCCCAGTAGAAGCAGAGTCAGTGCCAGGGGGTGGGATGGTGGCCCTGTCCCTCTTGCCAGGGCTGGCAGCAGATGGCAGAGGCTTTCTCTTCTTCCCCATGGTTGTTGGCTTGCTGGCTGGCTGGCTGGCTGGCTGGAGCTGTGTCTGGCAGCAGGTCTTTCCTCTGAATGGTGACTTGCTTGCGAGCTGCTTCCCTTTATATCCACGGGGCTGACGCAGTGCATCCTCCCCGCATGCGCAGTGAACGCTTTGCATCCACTAGGCATCCGCTAGGCATCTGCTAGGCTTCCACTCTGCATCCGCTTCATCCGCTCGGCATCCACTCTGCATCCGCTCCTTCCTCTGCACATCCACTTTGCTGTGCTCCCCCAGAAGCCCTGCGGATGTGCCATCTGCTCCCATCCGCTTCCATCCACTAGGCTTCTGTGGAGCATCTGCTTTCCATCCTGGCTACGTCCTCCCTCCGTCCGTTCCTTTCCGCTGTTGTCTACTCTGGTTATGCAAATTCAGGGCACTTTTGAGAGTGGATAACAACGGATGGAACATTTTCTCATCCACTCTGTCCTTTTTACAAAAGTTTTGCATCCGCCGGCCAATGTGACAGGCCCTTAACCGTTTAGATTTTAGGCTGAGGCTGAAAATGAGGTAATTTAGAGTAACAGATAACAGATAATCAGAGTTGGAAGGGACTTTGTAGGTTATCTAGTCCAATGGTCACCAATCAGTGAGCCGGGGACCACTATTGGTCCACGAGAAAATTTTGGTGGCCTGCAGAGAAATGTCACCCCCCCAAAGCAATTAAACCAGGCTGCATGGGAACACAAGACTGTACCACCCACGTGGCCCATGGGAACACAAGGCTTGCATTGCTTGCATTGCAAACAACATGAGGTAGGGAGAGAGGGGGGAAAGGGCAAAAGGGGGAACTTGCCCCATTCACCCTACATGCCTCGCCTGCCCACCGGGTTTGCTTCTTTCCGCTTCTTTCTTCTGCATTTGGCTGCATGCAAGAAAAGCAGCAAAAGTCTTTCTTTCTTTCCCCCAAACTCTGCCAGAATGTGTCTTTGAGACCCTGCAAGGCTTCCTGCTCCAAGAGGCTGTGCCGGCAAAGACTCGTTTCTGGCAGAGTTTGGGGGAGAGAAAGAAAGGCTTCTGTTGTTTCTGCTGCTTTCCTTGCATGAAGCCAAAAGTCAGTCAGTCTCCCTCCCTCCCTCCTTCCCTCCCTCCCTCCTGCTCTCTCTCTCTCTCTCTCTCTCTCTCTCTCTCTCTCTCTCTCTTTCTCTCTCTCTCTCTCTCTGAGAATGGAGCTGGAGACGGTATCCTGTGATCCCAAATAAAGAACAATTGATTGGTAGGAAAATGGAGTGAGATATTTTCTTGCAGACTTTTGGGGGGATTTTCCCAGGGTCTCTAGTCCGTGGGATTTAAAATGATGAGTTTGGTGCTCCCTGAGGTCCAAAAGGAGAACCTACACCATTTCTGACAGATGGGAGCCCAATCTCTTCTTGAAAGTTTCAAGAGATGGCGCTCCAATAACTTTTGAGGGAAAGCTGTTCCATTGGTTGATTGTTCTCACTGTCAGAAAGTTTATCCTTATTTCCAGGTTGAATCTCTCCATCCATTATTCCTTGTCTGGCCTTCAGGTGCTTTGGAAAATAGCTTGACCCCTTCCTCTCTGTGGTAGCCCCTCAAATATTGGAAGACTGCTATCATGTCTCCCCTGGTCCTGCTTTTTAATAGACTAACCATGCCCAGTTCCTGTAACCGTTCTTCATATGTTTTAGTGTAGTCCCCTAATCATCCTGGTGGGTCTTCTCTGTATTTTTTCAAGAGTCTCAACATATATTTTATCGCATGATGACCAAAACTGGATGCAGTACTGTAGGTGTGGTCTTACTAAAGCTTTATAGAGTAGTATTAGTACCTCACTTGAATTTGATTGTATCCCTCTGTTAATGCAACTTAGGATTGCATTAGCTTTTTTGGCACGATGGCTGCACGCTGCTGGCTCATATTTAGCTAGTTATCCACTAAGACTCCAAGATCCCTCTCACAGTTACTGCTAAATAAGCCTGGTTTCAACCAGTCTATATGTGTACTTTTGGTTTTTCTTGCCTAAGTGTAGGACTTTACTTTTCTCTATACTTAATTTCATTTTGTTAGATATTTTGATTTTTTAATGCTTTTAATTGTACCCTGTCCAGAGTCCAGTGTTCTAATCTTTCAAGATCCATCTGGATCTTGAGCCTGTCTTTTTGGGTGTTAGCTATTCCTGCCAGCTTAGTATCATCTGCAAATTTGGTAAGTTCCCCTTCTATTCCCTCAACTATGTCATTAATGAAGATATTGAAAAGTACTGGGCCTAAGACGGAACCTTGTGACACCCCACTGCTTACCTGCCTCCATGTAATCTTAGACCCATTGAGGACTACTCATTGAGTATGGTTTGTCAGCCTGTTGTAAATCCATCTAATAGTGGTGCTATCTATCTCACTTTTTTCTAGCTTCCCATAAAGTAGATTTTGGTCTACTTTGTCGAATGCCTTGCTGTAATATAAGTATCTCATATCCACAGTAATTTCCTAGTCTACTAATTTAGCCAGTATGTTGAAGAATGTATGCAATATGAATAGCATGAAATATTTTCAAAAAAATACAATTATTGAATCTGTTAGTAATATCAATATTTGAGAACACAACAGCAAAAGGCAGTCTTCCTTAAATTTATGGGCTGTAATGTTTTTAGCAATCTCAGACCATTTTCTACTTTGGTGAAAAGTAGAATTTTTCATGAGGGAAACTTTTAGAAGGACACTCTTTTGATACAAGTCTCTCCTCATTCTATCCTACATCAAAGTATATATTCTCCATTGTTTTCATCCATTTTAGTCCATAGTGCGGTAAATAAACCTCTACATAGAAGTTCAAAATAATGAGGGAGAAAAAACCCTCTCAGGATTATAGTTTAAGAAATTGGCTTTTACTGCTTTGGCTGAAAAGTATAGTTCCATTTGTTCATTTTAAAAACCAAGGCTTACTTTGGATTGGATCTCCTCTCTCCCTGGAACTACGCCAGAAATTATTTTACCGCTCACAGAAAATGTTTTGTATGTTATTGAATGCAGCATCATACTGTTAATATCAAAGGCTCATAAAATTATATGAAGTTGTTGGTTGAAGTAAATGGATTTCTTCATGTGTTAGCAATGGCCAAAGCCATTCTTTCTGAGATCGTCTCCCATCATCAGCCACTTCAGAGCAGATAGGGTGGACTATGTGGCAAACAGGCTAATATGCTTGTTCCAAAGGTGTTTTTTTCAAGAGGCAACTGGTCTTTGTTTTTCCTTGAAAACATTTTACTTCTCATCCAAGAAGTTTCTCCAGTACTTACTGAATGGTGGAGGATGGAAGGATTTATGTTCCTTGCAGTCATTTGGTTGTTTGGATTCTTTCTGACAGTCACACTAGAAGGATTATCTGTATCTTCAGGGTCACCTGAATATGGGTGTAGAACCTTCTTGAAACTTCTGAAAGGACTGTGCTGTAAACAGAAGATAGAATGTGTCCCTCCCTCTGTAATGACCAGGTGACTACAAGGAATATAGAGATGGTGAGACTCTAGAAAGAGTGCAGAGAAGAGCAACAAACATGTAAAGAATGGTTGCTGGAATTGGGTATATCTAGTTTAATGAAAAGTAGGACTTGGGGTAACATGATAGCAGTCTTCCAATATCTAAGGAGCTGCCACAAAGAAGGCGGAGTCAAGCTATTCTCCAAAGCACCTGAAGGCTAGACAAGGAATAATGGATGGAAACTAATCAAGGAGACAAGCAACTTAGAACTAAGAATTTCTTGACAGTTAGAGCAATTAATCAGTGGAACAACTTGCCTCCAGAAATTGTGAATTCTTCATCACTGGAGGTTTTTAAGAAGAGATTGGACAACCATTTGTCTGAAATGGTATAGGGCAGTGATGGCTAACCTTTCATTGTGTGCCAAAAGTGTTTTACACCCACCCACCTCTGCCCCCTGCGCATGTGCGTGTGACCCCTCCATGCGTGCCTTGCTCCCTACACATGTGCGTGCATCTCCTGCGCATGCACACACATCTCCCACATGCACATCTCCCCCTGTGCATGCACAGCAGATACCCAACAATCAGGTGCGGGGGCATGCATGCTTAGTGGATCTGTTCCACTGGGTGATGGCTCGTATGCTGGCAGAAATGGCAGAAACATGCCATAGATTCGCCATCATGGGTATAGGGTTTCCTGCTTGAGCAGGGAGTTGGACTTGAAGTCCTCCAAGGTCCCTTCTGCTATCCTATCCTATCCTATCCTATCCTATCCTGCCCTATCCTATCCTATCCTATTCTACAGTATTCTATTCTATTCTATTCTATTCTATTCTATTCTATTCCATTCTACCCTATTGTATCCTATCCTCCACCATTCAATCAGGGCTGAAGCTTCTTGGATGAGGAGTGAAATGTCTTTAAGGAAAAACAAAATCCAGTTGCCCTTTCAAAAAGCACCTTTGAGACAACCATGACCTGGATTGAGAATTTCCATATATATTTAGCCTAATATGCTATTGATTGACTGATTATATGCCATCAAGTCATTGTCAATCCTTTGTGGTCATGTATGTCCCCAGCCTAAACTGTCCAGTCTTCAGACTGCCCACCCATTGCCACTGTAAGTCTATCACTTTTGATGCTGGTCATATGCTTCTTCTCTTTCTGTCCATGACTGTCTGGGGAATCCTGGAAGTTGCTCCTCTTGAGAACAAAGAATAATAGAGTTGGAAGGGACCTCTAAAGTCTTCCAGTCCAATCCTCTGTCCAAGCAGAAGATCCAATATTGTTTCAGACAAATGATTGTCCAGTCTCTTTTTGAAAGCCTTCAGTGATGGAACACCCACAACCTCTGGAGGGAAGTCATTCAAAATTCAAAATTTCTGCTACCAGTTCTCCAGAACTGGTCAGAGCCTGCTGAATACCACCTCTATATTGATGCTATATTGGTACACTATTTGCCTTGTTATTGTGTTAGCTATACTGTGGTTCTGATGGCCTCTAACTCCGTGACTTATATCTGAAGGTTCAACGCTGGCATTGTCTTTTCAACATAATCAGATGCTTTGTAGGGCAGCTAAGCCAAATTTAGAAACCTGGCACTTTATTCCACTGACAGCTCACAAGGACTCCTTTGGGCACATTTTTCCATTCATTCTAGCTGTGTCTCTAGTAATGATTTGATTGTTCACCCATGGTGCCATTTTTGGAGATCATCTTGAAGAAGATGCAATTTTCTTCTCTAATCATTTATCTTAGGGGGTGCTGATAGCACTGATAGAACAGAAACAACTTCCATGCATACCCTGATGCAATTCAGAGATGAAAACTTCCTAAAGATTTGCAAATATGGAACATGGTTGCCTTAAAATAAATAAAGGACTGTTTTGGTCTTGTGCACCTCCCTTCCTAGAAGAATGAAATATTTTGGGGAATATGTTTTTTAAAAGGGCAGAATGTTATATGGAAATGGAGAAACATATATTTTAGAGGCAGAAAGCAACCCCACTTTCCTTAATATCCCACAGCAGATGTCAGTACTTAAAAGATAAAGAATTTATTGAGAAATATATTGTTCTATTCATAAGCAAATAACCTCACCCAAGAACCAAAACAGGATGAAAGCCATTAAGTCACAATTTAAATTACCCAATATCTTTTCAGAGCAGTCCAAACTTCAACCAAATTTAGCTCAAACACCTAGTATTTGTATTTCCTCTTTGCCTATAGAGCCAGCTATGACCCCTACATAACCCTACATGATCCCATGGGAATGTGGCAACAGGCAATAGAATACACGTTCTTGCACAGAAACAGGAAGCTCAAGTTCAAAGCCCAAGAGAAGATATAAATAGCCTGCACCCTTAACTCCATGGGATCAGATGCACCAGAACCATGTGCTTGGTGGTTCTGTTCATTGTTAAACTTTCTTTCCAATCAGCCTCCATGTTTCCAGTGTCTTGCTCCCAGCTTGGAACTGAACCATATTTCTTCCAATGTGGCGATTAGGATGAATATCATTCAATCTTTTCTTTCATGCCAAATTTTTAGGTTGAAATTAAAGGTTCAAAGGTAGGTTCAAGTTTGGCTAACTTAAAGTTCAGATGGGCAGCAACAAAAGGAGTAATTAAGCTGCCAGAGAAGTAATATTTTAGTCTTTCAGTGATGAGATTAACGTATGAGGTTAAATACAAATGGTTAAGATACAGGTAATCCTTAACTTACAACTATTTGTTTAGTGATTGTTCGAAGCTACAAAAGCACTGTGTAAAAATAGTTCAAATCAATGCTGGAAAGGTTTACAAGAGCAGTCATTTTACCATGCTTGGTGAACCTCCCCAAAAGCTAGAAGATTCAAGGTTCAAATTAATATCCAAGCAAAATCAATTTTTCCCTCTTGAGACTGGTGGATGAACAGTTGGAAAACAATCATGGAGTTCTCTTTGGCCAAGTGTGATTGGACACACAAGGAATTTGTCTCTGATGCATAAGCTCTCTGTCAATTCATAAATCATATTGTATACATGTTTTATAGTTGTCAACAGAAAGGAGGGGGGGAGTTTCAAAGAGCAGGCAGCAGTGTGGAATTGAAAGTACATTCCATTCATATTTTCTTCAGAGACTGATTAGATGACTGAAGCTTCTACCACGCAAAAATCTACTTGGAGAGCATGATTGATGACTCTTGGCTATGGACGTGTTTCACTGGATGATACACTCAGAGGAATTGGGGAGGAAAGTAGGATCAAGTGTGACAGTGAATTATGTATCTCAGAGTTGGCTACGCCCAGGCAAATGCCAGCATGTTAACTTCTAATAAATCCAAAGAAGTTTTGGGAGTGTGGCTCAAGGCTCATGATTTAATTGGAGTAACTGCTGGAATCCTGACACTCTAAATGTACATACCAACAACAAAGTAATAAGTCATAGATCATAAATCTTAAGGTACAATCATAAATCATAAGATACAAACAGCAAGTGATAAATCATAATATACCAATAGAAGAAGGTAGTAGGAAAGATTAAAAGATGAGAAAAGGTGAGAAGGACAATAGCAACACAGCCCTACTAAAAATAGCTTTCGGCACAAGACAGTGCTGAGGGAATTATATGTTTAGTAGAGCGATAGCATGGAGGGAGGGGATACTATCTTTGTGTCTAGTTGTTTTGTCATGCAATGCCCTATAGTGTACAGCTTCAGTGAGATTATTTTATGCACAAAAATAAAAAGATCTGGCATTATCCATAATAGAAAAATAGTTGGTAAAGAAGGTAGAACTTGCAGAGATGGATGAATTGACTTCTTTGATTAAAGAAATGACAGTATCTATGTTTATTGCTCATTTTAAAGCTCTTATGGATCTTTTCTTTTAATGAGCCCGTAATCCCTAACATCAGGGTGGAGTCAGGGCAACTGAATAGAAGTGAGTGTTTACTGGCCGGATGTCCTTCCTGTTGCCAATGCAGAGTTCACAGCAGATAATTACTCATTGTGCTCAGAGAGAAAAATATCTGCAGCTACCTAGGATCAAACTCACAGCCTCCTGATCATGAGGTGAGAGCTCCACTTCTAGGCCACTGCACCACACAAAAAGCCCTTATGGACATTTTGCAAAAAACAGAAAAAAAATATTTTGTTTAATCTATGGATTTTGAAGATTATTTAAATTATAGAAAGAAGAGATGATACAACTTTAAAGAAAGGGGTATACAGTGGTACCTTGGTACTCCAGTACTTTGAAACTCATCAAATAGAGTATTCAACACATTTTGTGGCATGAAAAATTTGTCCGAATTCTCATCATTTGTTGGCATTCAATGCATAAGCTAGAATGTGATGACCCAGAGTGTAACACAAATGTAACAAAATCCAAAACATAAATAAATGTCCTTTAATGCCTCCAACTTGGCCTCACTGTTCAGTAATTCTCAGTTGGAGATAAAACTTATTCAAAAATAGTCTTCAAAAGAAAGCAATACAGTCCAAACTTAATGAGCAGATAGAGGTAAAATTTTAAAAAGACTAAAACAAACTACAATGGAGGAATTTCCACAATGGACCAGAATAAGTAATTTCTAACTTCAAGGAGATAACAAGGCACAGTCTGTTGGAAAGACGCCAACCAAGATTACTTCAGCCCAAAATAACACATGCTTTGCTTCTGGCAACACTGTGCTTTAACCGTCTCTCTTATATACTATTCTCCCCAGCTGCATCCAATGAGGGGGATTATGGCAGCTTCCTCTCTCGTAAGTGAAGTTGTTGCCTTCTCCATTCCTCCCTGCATGTCCTAGGCTAGAGAGGGTGTGGGCCTGGTTCTTCCTCTGACTGCCCAGCCGGCCTCTGCCCTTCCCCAGCTTTCTCTACAACCTCTGGAGCCACACCTCCACTCCCTATCAGCTGTTCCTCCTCTCCCTCAAAGTCCGACTCTCACAAGGGCATGACATAGAACTTGTCAATGTTAGCTGCCTTATGACTCACTACATTATTCCTTATGGGAAAAATTTGCTTGTTACTCATCACTTTTGATACTAGGCTAGCTTGGTCTTTCAACCATGAGACATGGTGAAGCAGGCTCAGCTGGGCCTGCATTTTCTGGGTTGTGTGAGAAAAGTTAATCTTCCTTCCCCTGTCCTTGCCACTTTCCATATAGGGACCATCTAGAGCAGTGGTGATATTCAACAAGTTCTGCCCAGTTCTGGAGAGCCAGTAGGAGCGATGAGCAGCAGTTGATGGAGCGATGAGACCGAACCAGTTCTCTCTGCTGCTCTAATGGCTCTGCTGTTGGGCCCGCCCGCCTGCCCGGCTCCCATGCTCACCTTTATCTGCTGAATTTGAAGCGCAGCTGTTTTGTGCAGCACAGAATAGTGCCAAGCAGCAGCTGCTGAAGCGATTGGGAGATCGTGCAGGCTTGCAGGAGGTGAGGTAGAATGCTTCTGCACCTGTACAAATGCCTCTGCGCCAATGCAAAGTGCACATTTGGCACATGCATGCAAGTTATATGTGTGCACACAGGCAAAGAGCATCCACCAAACCACGCCCACCAAACTGGTGGCAACAATATTTGAATCCCACCACTGATCGAGAGCATCCTGTCATCCTGTATTACTGTTGTTCTGACCCAGCCTTAGCAGAAACAAGAAACAGACTCCTTGTCATGGAGGAGCCCTTCTTGTGAATTAATGGCATTCACCCAATGAAAAGTCCTAGCAATAGTCCTTCAAAGAGTTAAAGGCAGCAATAGACCTTATCTTATTACCTTGCGATAATTGCAAGGCCGTGAGCTCCCATCTGAAATTAAGGTTGCAAATTAAGTTCTGGCAAGCAGCCTATGTGGCACAAAACACAATGAGCAAAACCTTCAGAAAGACAAACTGTTGTCTCCTATGACAACCACACCCCTTTCCTTCTATTTATTCCCCAGTCAGAGAGTGGCCATTCAGCATCCATATATGCTTTGCTTTCCGAGCCAACTCCTTGTCTTCCATTGTTCCCCTCTCCTAACAGCTCTGGGCATATGTGCATTTGGAACAGGCCCCAGCTGTTCCTCCTCCTCACTCATATCAGCATCCAAAGGCAGCTGCCTCTCTGGTGGCTGGGAAATGCCAAATGGCCCTGGCTCTATCTCTGTGTCTGAAACAGAGCATCCATCAGAGCCTTCCTCAGACTCCAGAAGTTCCCAACTGGCCCAAGTTCCTCCCCAACCTCCTCATTGTCTGATTCTGCCAGCTGGCGGGTGGCGGACCACAACAACTGTCTGGTTTGGAAGCATGATTGCTTCGGACAGGAAAACATTGCAGAGGGTGGTAAGGGCAGCAGAAAATATTATTGGTAGTTCACTCACTTTTACCAGGATGTGACATATAAATGATGCTTGAGTAAGGTCTGCAGGATTGTCTGAGACACCACACATCCTCTTCACGACCTGTTTCCCTTGCTATCTTCTGGGAGGAGGCTTTGTGGTATCCAAAGCAGAACATCCAGATTCAGCTTTGTTCCATGTAGCATCAACCTTGTGAACTCTCAACTTTCCTCTTTCCGTTATGTATTCAAGATGGACAGTGATTTGTGTATGTGTTTATGTGTGTTTGTGTGCAAATATATGTATGGTGCAGGTATATATAAAGTGTATATGTGTGTTATTTATGTGTATGGGTAGATACATACTTTCTTTTGAGAGCAGGCAATAGGATTTAATTTTTAATATGGGCCAGTGTGCTCACAATAGAAAATGACAATAAAGGTTAGCTTAGCTTAGTTTCGCTCAGCTTCATTTATCACTTTATCTTATATCTCACCTCACCTAAACCCACTCCACCTTATCTTAAGGCTAGGTCCCACTGGCCGACGGACGCAAAATGTATGCATAAAGGACACAGCAGATGAGCAAAATTTAGGGGGTGGCTCCATCCGTTGTCAACCACTCCAAAAAGTGGCAAAAATTTGCATAAACAGAACAGAAAAGAACAGAAAAGAACGGACATGGGTAGTACGTAGCGGGGATGTTAAGCGGATGTTCATCAGAAGCCTAGCGGATGACAGCGGATGGAAGTGGATGATACATCCGAAGGGGTTCCGGGGGAGAATTTTGAAGCAGACGCATAACAGAAGATGCGGATACATAGCAGATAAAGCGGATGCATCACGGATGCCAATAGGAAGCAAAGCAGATACCGCATGGATGTATATCAGATGAAAAGTGTTCACTGCGCATGCAGGGAGTATGAATTGCATCAGCTCCACAGATATAAAAGGATGCAGCATGCATGCAGTCAGCATTCAAGGGAAAGACGTGCTGCCACATACATCTAGCAGGAACACCATGGTTCATCAGTCAGGGAAAAAGACGAAGCCAGAGCCCACTTGTTTCAGCCCTGGCACGAGGGACAGAACCAGCATCCCACTCCCTGGCACTGACTCTGAAGCTGCGGAGGAGGAGGAAGAGGAGGAGGAGGAGGAGGAGGAGGAGGAGGAGGACCAGCCCCAAGGCCCTCAAAGCCCTGCTAAGGCTTAAAAGACTCTACTGCTCAAGTCCCTGAAGGCCCTGCTGCTCAAGACCCAGAAGACCCTGCTGCTCAAGCCCCTGAAGGCCCTGCTGAAGCCCCTGACAGAGGGAGGAAGAGGCAAGGGAAGGAGAAAGGAGAGAGGAAACTGTACACCGTTTCCGAGGAGCATGGGGATGAGGTGCTGGAATGGCTGAGGGAGAACGACTACCTCTGGAGAAAGGGCCACAGACTGTATTGTGACACCAAGAAGAAACAGACAGCTTGGAGAGACAAGGCAGAGAGCCTGGGGTACACTGCAGAGGTACTCCTTGGATGGTGGAAGCACATGCACACCTCGTATAGCAAGCGACACCTCAAGAAATCCGGGCAGGCCACTGTCAAGCTCACTGACCAGGAGATATACGTCATTATCAAGTGCAGTTTCCTGGAGGGTTAGATCCGCCACCGAGGAGCAGCCACTCTGAGACCCCTCTCCCTCAGACAGCCCACAGACAGCCCACAGACAGCCAGTCCTCTTCCAGCCAGGAGCCAGCTGCCCTGTCCAGGCAGGTGTCTTCAGAGGGCCCCACGGCAGAGCCCCCCCCCCGATACCTGCACTCTTCATGCCAGAGGACTTGGAGGATCCCCTGTCACAAATGGAGGAAGAAGCAGCAGCCACCAGAAGCCAACCCACACCCACACCCACACCCAGCTCCACAGGATGCAGGCAGAGAGGCAAACTGGAGGGCCAGAACCAAAGTGTGCTGTTGGAGATCAGGGACACAATGAAGACCAGCACAAAACTTCTCTCTCAGCTGGTCCACTTGGACAGAGGATCCTCGGGCTGCCACACCTTCATCACCTATGTGAGCCACACCCTCAGGGAACTGCCCGAGGCCAAGTACCAGGTGATGAAGGAGAAGATAACAGCACTTCTGCACAACCCTCAAGGGCCAGCTGAAGCTGCTCCTACCCAGTCCACGTCTGCTCCTCCACTCCAGGCAATGTCACAGCCCTTCCATGGCTTTCAACAGCCCCTCACCTAACAAGGCTATGACTACCAGGACTTCCCACAGCAGAAGCAGACCTTCCCAGTCCAGGGCCCGGTTCATCGGACGCCACAGACACCAGTCCTCACCCAGCTGCAGACCAGACAGCCCCACTACACTCCTCCTTCCTCCACCCCACAGCCAAGCCCGTCAACGGACAATCTGTCATCAGTCTTGAGCCTCACATCTCAGGTCCTTCATGAAGGGCTTCTCAGCCTCACGGGACTGAGTCAGCTCTCGGAACTGAGAAGCTGAGTCAGCTTCCTGAACACACCATCCCCTGTTGTACTTGTTAGGGATAATATTGTTTACCCTAACTGGTTTAGGTGAAATAATAACTATGAATCATAGTTAGTGTATGTTAGTGTGTATGCAGCTTTAACTGTGAAATAGCAATTAAAGGAGTGGCTATGAAAACAATATAAAAGTAGCAAGTCTACAGCTTGCTCGCTCTCTCTGGCTTTGATGATCCCTGATTACTGCTTGGAATCAAGACTGCATTGCTCGAACGGGAGAGACAACAAAGGACTGATTTTGTAAGTGAACTGACATAGGATATTCTACATGGACTTTGCTAAATGAATACCCCTGAATGGACTGACTACATGGTAAATGAATATTGGACTGTTATTTGACTATGC
>BLBF01000002.1:4459276-4476177 GCA_015471245.1 Laticauda colubrina | reverse complement strand
TGCTTCCAAGCAGTAATCAGGGATCATCAAAGCCAGAGAGAGAGAGAGCAAGCTGTAGCCTTGCTACTTTTATATGGTTTTCATAACCACACCCACAATTGCTGTTTTACATTTAAAGCTGCATACACTAACTATGATTCATAGTTAGTATTTCACCTAAAACAGTTAGGGTGAACAATGTTATCCCTAACAGTTGTGATGACCCGGGGCGTGGCAGAAAAATAACAAAGTCACAAAAGTAGATAAATTCCCTTTACTGCCTCCAACCTGGCCCCCAATGTCCAGTTATCCTTGGCTGGAGATCATACTCTTCCAAACACATTCTACTAAGGGAAGAAATGCAGTCCGAACCCAAAGTAAAGATAGTTATAAATAAAAAAAACCAACACAAACTACGCTGAAGTAATGAACACGACAGGCCAGAATGATAAATTGCAGACTTCCAAAAGATAATGAGGCACACACAGTTGGGACAATGCTAAAACCCAGATAAGCCTTGACAAATAATGCACACTTTGCTTCCAGCAACTTTGCAATGTGTAGTTTGCCCTTTTAAACAGTCTTCCCAGCTGCAGCCCATGAAGGGCATCAAGGCCCTTTCCTCTCCCATAAACCACGTTGCTCCCTTCTCCATTCCTCCCTGCATGCCCTAGGATGAAGAGGGGATGGCCCTGGGTCTTCCTCTGAATGCCCAGCCAGAGTGTGCCCTTCCCCCATTTCTTCCACAGCCACCAGATCCACACTACCACTCCATGTCAGCTGCTCAATCTCCCCCTCAGAATCAGACTCCAACAAGGGCATGACAGTAGTCCTTGACTTACAACAGTTCATTCATTCAAAGTCATAATATCACCAGCTTACGATCACTTTTCAAAATTATGCAGCATTGCAGCATCCCCACAGACACAGGATCAAACCTCAGATGCTTGGCAACTGCCTTGTATTTGTGATGGTCTCAGTGTCCCAGGGCCATGAGATCCCTTTTTGTGACCTTCTGACAAGATTAGAAGTCAAGTCCAGATTCACTTAGCAACCAGGTTACTAAATTTAACAACTGCAGTGATTTATTTAAGAACAAGAAAAGTTGTAAAATGGGGCAAAACTGACTTAACACATGTTCCACTTAGCAGTAAAAATTTGGTGCTTCACTGTGGTCATAAGTTGAGGACTACCTGTATCTAATTAGGGGCAGCTTCATACATTTGAAGCAACAAAGCTCCCGATATTTGGTTATGAAAACAATAGTAGGGGTGTCTTTAAAAATGCAACAGCGCTTTGTCTCCTCGGTCTTACTATGAATCATTCACGGTGAGTCGCTGGAAGAGACTATGATTTTCCACCCTGTACCCTTCAGCTTTGTCATGTAGATCTCATCGTAACATTTTCATTACTCCAAAGAAAATAGTTAATATTTCTTTTCCCAGCATCTATTCTTGGAATCACACTGGGACATTGCCATGGTAACTGTGATAATCTGGAATTAAAGGCACGCTTGATGTTTCTTATTCTGGATGTTCGTAGAAGTATCAGCACTGAAAATTATTTTTGTTCTCTCTTCTTAGCTGTAGGCAAAATTCCACCATACAATTTCTGGTCAAAGTCAATGAGATGTGAACTATACACACACTTGTCATAAAGCAGACAATATCCAGTCTAAAATAGTCAGAATATAATAACAGAGTTGGAAGGGACCTTGGAGGTCTTCTAGTCCAACTACCGGCTCAGGCAGGAAGCCCTATACCATTTCAGACAAGTGGCTGTCCAATCTCTTCTTGAAAACCTCCAGTGTTGGAGCATTTACAACTTCTGGAGGCAAGTTGTTCCACTGATTAATTGTTCTCATGGTCAGGAAATTTCTCTTTAACTCCAAGTTGTTTCTCTCCTTGGTTAGTTTCCATCTGTTGCTTCTTGTCCAGCCTTCAGGTGCTTTGGAGAATAGCTTGACTCCCTCTTCTTTGTGGCAGCCCCTGAGATATTGAAACATTGCTATCCTGTCTCCCCTGGTCCCCCTCTTCCCTAGATTAGCGATGTCTAGTTCCTGTAATCATTCTTTATATGTTTTAGCCTCCAGTCCCCTAATCCTCTTGGTTGCTCTTCTCTGCACTCTTTCTAGAGTCTCAACATCTTTTTTATATTGTGGCAACCAAAGCTGGATACAGTATTCCAAGTGTAGTCTGATTTCTGATCCAAGGAAATTGGAATTCTACTGAGGAAACCACACAAATTATACCAATTCCATATGAACCTGGTCCATCTACATATTTCATTCCACATCCCATATTTGAATTTACAAAATTGGGCAATGCATGCTTTTAACCTATTTTAGAGAACTCTGCAAGGCTGGAGAAACAATGAGATCATCACACCAGGTCAGTAATTTTAGCAACCCTTTCATTTTTCTTGGTTTCCTCCCCTCCCCTTTTACTTGAATTATTGGAAAGCTGATGGAAACTACATTATCTTGGCTGTACACTTTGTTATTATGTCAGATTCTTCTTCATTATTCACTTCTGATATAATCTAACAAGACTACATGAGCTGAGTTCCATAGTCAAAGTAAAATTTGCAATAACAGATAACAGATAATTAGAGTTGGAAGGGACCTCATAGGTCATCTAGTCCAACCTCCCTGCCCAAGTGGGAGACCCTACACCATTTCTGACAAATGGCAGTCCAATCTCTTCTTGAAAGTCTCAAGTGATGATGCTCCCACAACTTTTGAGGGCAAGCTGCTCCATTGGGTGATTGTTCTCAGTGTCAGAAAGTTTCTCCTTATTTCCAGGTTAAATCTCTCCTTGTTCAGTTTCTATCCATTATTCCTTGTCTGGCCTACAGGCACTTTAGAAAATAGCTTGACTCCTTTTCTCCTCCCTGTGGCAGCCCCTCAAATATTGGAAGACTGCTATCATGTCTCCCCTGGTCCTTCTCTTTACTAGACTAGCCAAGCCCAGTTCCTGCAAACATTGTATGTTTTAGCCTCCAGTCCCCTAATCATCTTGGTTGCTCTTCTCTGCACTTTTTCTAGAGTCTCAACATCTTTTTTATAATGTGGTGACCAAAATTGGATGCAGTACTCTCGGTGTGGTCTTCCTAAGGCTTTATAGAGTGGTATTAATACCTCACTTCATCTTGATTATATCCCTCTGTTAATGCAACTTAGGAATGAAATGAAGCAATTATGAATAAAAGCAATTATTAATAAAAGACTTCAGCAACAGAGTGGTCAATGTCTGGAATACTCTACCTGATTCTGTGGTTTCTTTCCCAAAACCCAAAAACTTTAACCTTAGACTTTCTACTATTGACCTCACCCCTTTCCTAAGAGGCCTGTAGAGGGAGTGCATAAGCGTACCAACCTGTCGACTGTCCTTGTCCTATTGTTTCTTTTATTTTTCTTAAATGTATCTATGTATTCATAACTATGCATTTGAATGCAGTTCATCTTCCTTCAGGTATTATCCCACATCATTGTAATGCTTTTAAAGTTGTAGCAACGTTTCAGCAGAATCTCATCTGCCATCATCAGGCTTCTGTATGGCGTTTGTATAATAATAATAAAATACCCGAAGGAAGCTGAACTGCATTCATGTAAGTACCCGCGAAAACTTAAAAAAACAACTATGCTTTTACTTATACCTATTATCTTTTAAGCAATTGACAAACCAAATAAAATAAATAAAAAATGAAATAAAATAAAATAAAATAGAACAATTAACATTCTTTCTATTCCCAAAAAGTCTCCAAAAATCAAAGTATCACTTTAGGCTTTGGGGGGTGTTGTATGTGGCCCAGGAAGAATGCCAGTTTGGTGTATTGATTCAGGTATCAGGCTATAAACCAGGAGACTGTGAGTTCAAGTTCCACTTTAGGAACAAAGCCAGGCAGGGGATCTTGGGTCAGTCACTCTCTCAGCTTTAAGTAGAAGGCAATGGCAAACCATTTCTGAAAAAAAAACTTGCCATAAAAACTGTGGGGGCTTATCTGGATGGTCTCCAAGAATTGGATATAGAATAACAGACTTAGAAGGGACCTTGGAGGACTTCTAGTCCAACCCCTTGCTCGAGCAGGAGACCCAATACCATTTCAGACAAAGAGTTGTCCAGTATCTTTTTGAAAACCTTCAGTGACGAAGCACCCACATGTTCTGAAGGCAATCTGTTCCATTCGTTGATTGCTTCACCATTAGGACATTTCTCCTTAAGGCCATGTCACACAGCACCAACAGATGGAAAGAGGATGTAAAATGGAGAGAAACACTTGCCATCCATTGGTTAACGCGATGCATCCGTTCTGAACTCACTGTGTCCGTTTTTCATACTCTCTATCCGTCCAGCATCCATCTACTGAGATTTCATCTGCTCAAAACGTTTTGACCTGAAAAAAACTTTTTGAGCGGATAAAGTATCCAACGCATCCATTATACATCCACTACGCATACGGGGAACATCTGTTATACGTCCGTCGTCTTCCGTTACACGTCTGCAATATCCGCTAGGCATCTGCTGCGCATCTGCGCAACTCACATCCGCTCCAGTGGAAAATGGACACAGGGAGGAAGTGAAACGGACACGGAACGGACACGCAGCGTTAGTAGCACGGATGTACAAAGGATAAAAGCGGATGCAGCTCGCATATAAAGCATTAAAACGGAAAAAACGTTCATATAAGGGACGTATCTCGGATATTTAGGATGTCTGCAGGATGTCTAGAGGATGCAGAAGGACACCGACAGGAAAACCTATATTTCCTATAAAAAGGGGGAGAAATCACCTGGATCTCACTTTCAGTCCACCAGCCCTGCTGTGCAGACCTCTACAGCCTTGATCTTGCCCTTGCTCTTCCACAGCATCCAGTCATCTCCACTATGGATCATCGCACACTCCTTTTGGTAGCCACCATCGTTCTACAACAGTGCGAAGCCCTCTACAGGCTCTTTCACCTGTTATACGCAAGGAAAAGGAGGCATCCAAGAAGTGTGTGGGTCCGAAGATGGATCACAAGAAGAGCCGAGTACGGACTGTATAACAAGCTGATGGTGGAGCTGAGGAACGAAGACCCTCAGGCATTCCAGAACTTCATGAGGATGCCACCAGCCATGTTTGACGAAGTTGTGGAGTGGCTGAGACCCAGGTTGACCAAGCAGAGCACCAACTTCCGGCCAAGCCTGGACCCTTGGCTGAAGGTGGCACTGACTCTGTGCCACCTGGCCTCCAGGACCATGTACAGGAACATGCAGTATGCCTGGAGGGTGCCACACAACACCATCAGCATTGTGGTCAGAGAAGTGGTGCAGGCCATCATCGAAGAATACCTGGAGAAGATCCGATAGTGCCCCTCCACTGAAGAAGGCTGGAAGAAAGTTGCAAAGCAGTGGTATCTAAAGTGGAACTTCCCCCACACCGTTGGAGCCATAGATGGGAAGGACGTGGCCTGCAAAGCTCCAACCAACTCAGGGTCCACTTATCACAACTACAAGGGCTTCTTCAGCATCATCCTCTTCGCCATGGTCGATGCTGACTACAAGTTCATGTACATCGATGCTTCAGGCAAAGGGTCAGCTTCAGATGCCCAGGTATACAATGCCAGTGACCTCAAGGAGGGGCTGGAATGCAACCTCATCATGGGTTTCCCAGATCCAGACCCCCTGCCCAACGACACACAAGACGTGCCCTACTTCATCATGGGGGATGACGCTTTCTCCCTCAGAACCTACCTCATGAAGCCCTACACTTCCAGATGCCTCACCCGTGAAGAGAAGATCTTCAACTACAGGCTGTCCAGGGCAAGGTGGGTGGTGGAGAACGCCTTTGGCATCCTGGCCAACAGGTTCCAGGTACTTCTCACCACCATGCAGCATCACCCAGAGACCGTGAGGAACATCGTGGAAGCTTGCTGCATCCTGCACAATCTCATGCGCACCCGCTATCCAGTGTTGCAAAACAGGCTTGTGGACTGCCAACAAGGCAATGGGGACATGGAGCCTGGTGAATGGAGGCAAGGGCAAAACCTGATAGATACTGTGGATGTGCAAGGCCCCAACAGAGCTTCACATGAAGGGAAGAAGCAGTGCAACCTCCTGAAACACTGGTGCAACTCCCAAGCTGGAGCAGTGGAGTGGCAAGACAGGATGGTGGATGCTTAATAGATGTTTCCTTCAGCCTGTCTCATCACACTGATGAAATTGTGCCATGTATGTTGAGTGGCCCTACAATGAACAGGGCATTTAATAAAGAGTTGTGTTTATGTTGAAATGTGTTGATGAATGATTACATTGTTATTGATAATAAAGGGCCATAGGTGTGGAACCTGGAAAGGTGGACCATACAGTCCCACTATGCTTGCACTGGAGGTTTATCTATCCCACAGCTATTACCCATTCCACAGGTATCCCTGCCCATCCCACTGTGATTCTAACCCATCCTACAGCTATTACCGATCCCACAGGTATCCCTGCCCATCCCACTGCTATCCTAACCCATCCCACAGCTATTACCCATCCCACATGTATCCCTGCCCATCCCACTGCTATCCTTACCCATCCCACAAGCATGCAAAGGCTTAAACCATTTCTAAAAGTTTCCAACAAGACTTTATTGACTAAAAGAACTGAACCAAGTGTGTGAAGCAAAGATAAACTTTATGAATAATAAACTGTGAAAGCAAAATGACCCAAGTAAAGTATCCCAAGCAAAGATAAAGTCAACAGGGAGCAACCCAGTCTCTGGCACTCTTCTCAGTCACTCTGAGGCATGCCCATAGTCTCAGGGGTGAAGGGTCCAGGTGCTGTGGAGGTGGCTGCTGCTGAAGTGCTGGTCTGAGGCGCCATTGGGGTGCCTGGCCCTGAGAGGACAACAGGGGATGGTGTGTGCTAGAAGCTCTCAGAGAACTGGCTCAGTCCTGTGATGTTGAGCGCCCCTTCCTCCATGACATGAGGTATTGGTCCCAAGACATATGACAGATGTTCTGAGGCTGGGCTTGGCTGTGGAGTGGAGGACAGAGGAGTGTACTGGGGCTGTCTGGTCTGCAGCTGAGTGAGGTGAGGCGTCGGTGGCATAGGTGGCATATGTGGCGTCGGTGGCATCAGTGGCACCGGTGGCGTGCGATGAACCTGTGCCTGGACTGGGAAGGGCTGCCTGTGCTGCTGGAACTCCTGGTAGCCGTAGCCTTGGTAGGTGAGGGCCTGTGGAAAGCCTTGGAAGGGATGTGACATCACCTGGGGTGGAGGAGCAGACCTGGACTGGGTCGGGGCAGGTTCAGCTGGGCCTGGAGGGTGGTGCAGAAGACCTGTGATCCTCTCCTTTATCACCTGGTTCTGTGATTCGGACATGTCCATGAGGGTCTTGTTGACGTAGGTGAGGAAGGGCTTTCTGTTAGAGGATGGTATGACGGTGTGTACCAGCTGAGAGAGGAGATCTACGCTGCTTTTGATGGTGTCCCTGATCTCCAGCAGGACAGTTTGGCTCTGTCCCTCTGGTCTGCCTCTCTGCCTGCTTTCTGTGGAGGTGGAGCTGGGGGTGGGGGGGTGTTGGTCTCTGATGGCAGCAGCCTCTTCTTGCTCCAACTGTGTCAGGGGATCCTCCACGCGCTCCGCCACGGGGAGTGCAGCTGTCGGGGGGCGCTCCACAGATACCTGTCTGGACACAGGAGCTGACTCTTGCCCAGAAGAGGACTGGCTCTCTGTGGGCTGCCTGAGAGAGAGGGTTGACAGAGGGGCTGTTCCTTGATGGTGGACCTCACCTTTCAAGAAGCTGCACTTGGCCATCATGTAGGTCTCCTGGTCGGTGAGCTTGACCGCGGCCTGGCCAGACTTCTTCAGGTGCAGCTTCCCGTACCAGGTGTGCATGTGCTTCCACCACCCGAGGAGGACCTCTGAAGTGTAGCCCAGGCTCTCCACCTTCTCTCTCCAAGCCACCTGCTTCCGCTTGATGTCTCGATAGAGCCTGTGTCCCTTCCGCCAGAGGTACTCGTTCTCCCTCAGCCATTCGAGCACCTCATCCTCATGTTCCTCTTCGATGGAGTACTGTCTCCTCTCCCTATTGCGTGATTGCCTCTTCCTCCCTCTGGCAGGGCCTCCTGGGCCCTCATCAGTAGGGCTTTGAGGTTCTAGAGGCTGGTCCACCACACCACCACCACCACCACCAGCACCAGCAGCAGAAGCAAAAGCAGCACCAGCAGCACCAGCAGCACCAGCAGCACCAACAGCACCAGCAGCACCGGCAGCACCAGCAGCACCAGCAGCAGCACCAGCAGCAGCACCAGCAGCAGCACCAGCAGAGTAAGCACCAGCAGAAGCCCCAGCACCAGGAGCAGCGCCAGTACAAGCCCCAGCACCGGCAGAGTCAGCACCAGCAGCAGAAGCCCCAGCAGAAGCAGAGTCAGCGCCAGGGGGTGGGATGGTGGCCCTGTCCTTCTTGCCAGGGCTGGCAGGAGTAGGCACAGGCTTCCTCTTCTTCCCCATGGTTGTTGGCTGGAGATGTGTCTGGCAGCAGGTATTTCCTCTGAATGGTGACCTGCTTGCAAGCTGCATCCTTTTATATCCGCAGGGCTGATGCAATGCATCCTCCCCACATGCACAGTCAATGCTTTGCCTCCGCTAGGCATCCTCTAGCCATCCGCTAGGCGTCCGTGATGCATCCGCATCATTCGTTAGGCATCTGCTCTGCATCCGTTCCTTCCGCTGCGCGTCTGCTTCGTTGTGCTCCACTGGAAGCCCTGTGGATGTGCCATCCACTTCCATCCGCTTCCATCCACTAGGCTTCCGTGGAGCATCTGCTTAACATCCTCGCTACGTCCTCTCCCCCATCCGTTCCTTTCTGTTGTTGTCCATTCTCTTTATGCAAATTTGAGGCACTTTTGAGAGCGGATAACAATGGATGGAACATTTTCCCATCCGCTGTGTCCTTTTTACATACTTTTTGCATCCGTCGGCCGATGTGACAGGGCCTTTAGTTCTAGGGTGCTTCTCTCCTTGGTTAGTTTCCATCTGTTTCTCATCTTGCCTTTTGGTGCTTTGGCAAGTAGGTTGACCCCCTCTTCTTTTTGGCAGCCTCTCAAATACTGGAATACTGCTATCATGTCACTCCTAGTCCTTCTTTTCATTAGACTAGACATACCCACTTCCTGCAACCATTCTTTATATGTTTTAGCCTCCAGCCCCAAATATGGTCTTCAGCAGGTTCTGACCAGTTCTGGAGAACCAGTAGAGGAAATTTTGAGTAGTTCAGAGAACCGACAAATCCCACCTCTGACTGGCCCTGCCCCTATCTATTCTCTACCTCCTGAGTCCCAGCTAATTGGCTGGGTCTTCTTTTGTTGCTCTGCATAGGAGAACAGAGCTGGAAAGCAGGTTAGTGGGGTGCGGAGGGAATGGAGATTTTGCCGTATCCTTCCCCTGCTATGCTCACCAAGCCACATCATACTGACGAAGCCACGTCCACAGAACTGTTAGTAAAAAAATTTGAATCCCACCACTGTCCAGCCCCCTAATCATTAAAAGGGGGGGCATGATCTGGGAAATTCCCAAGCGTCTCTAACAGTTGCAACAAAATTAAATGTATATAAACTTAATTTTTTTTTATCCTGAGTTCCCCAATATCTTTCTCCCTTCCTAGATGTGTTTTGCATAGAGGTAGTCCATGATTTACGATAATTAGTTTAATGACTGTTCCAAGGTTACGTCACTGAAAAATGTGATTTATGACAGTTTTTTACAGTTATGACTTTTGCAGCATCCCCATGATCATGCAGTCAAAATTCCGATTCATATTTATGACCTTTGATGTGTCCCAAGGTCACATGATCTCCTTTTGTGATCTTCTGACAAGCAAAGTCCATGGAGAAGCCAGATTCACTTAACAACTGGGTTTACTAATTTATCAACTGCAGTGATTCACTTCACAACTAAGGCAAGAAAGGTCGTAAAATGGGACAAAACTCATTTAACAAATGGCTCACTTAACCACAGAAATTGGGGATTCATTTGTGGTCATAAGTCGAGGAGTACCTGTACTAACCTCTGACACTATTTCCCAAAATGCATTAGCTGTGTTTTTCTTAAGTTGTGGATTACTACATACTTCCTGTACAGACATAAAACCCTTTCTAGTTAAGGAATAGATTTTATCTTTAATGAAACAAGAAGAGAACTGAGGAGAAATTTCCTGACAGTGAGAACAATTAACCAGCGGAGCAACTTGCCTCCAGAAGTTGTGAATTCTCCAACATTGGAAATTTTTAAGAAGAGATTGGACAACCATTTGACTGAGATGGTATAGGGTTTCCTGCCTTCTCAGGGGGTTGGACTAGAAGAGCTCCAAGGTCCCTTCCAACACTGTTTATTCTATTCTATTCTATTCTATTCTATTCTATTATATTCTATTCTACTCTACTCTACTCTACTCTACTCTACTCTACTCTACTCTACTCTATTCTATTCTGTTCTATTCTATTGAATGGCATGGCTGGGACCAAACTGAAAAAAAGGCAAGGTCAGGTCAATGGAAGAGGACAAGGCTAATTCACTTTCATTCCTAACAAATTTAAATTAAATCGGTGAAAGTGAGATCACAGGTTTGCTTCCTATGTAATTAAAAATTCTCTCTCCTTGTATCTTTTTTTTTTTTTTAATAAAGATTACAGCTATTACATTTGGAAGGTCTCTGAAGGACCAGCCTAGGTTGCAGGATGGTGACCTCTTTTACAGATTCACCTAGACCTCCAAACCGTCTCTATCCAAGCTGCTCCATCATTGACTCATGAACCTGCTCTGTCTCAACCCTCAAGATTTCAACTCATTCTGTTCCCTCAAAAAGAAAGAACCACTCACCAGATTGGTTGCTGTATCTTTTGCTTCTGAGGATCTCTGGCTATCACTGCACTGTGACAGTGCTTTCAGCTATTCTTTCTCTTCTAACTGTGTAATCAGATACTGACACTAATATTTAACCTGTCCGGTTCCTGCAAGAACAAAATCCCCCCAAAAAGACTTCTGTACTTGCTGTTATTCCATCTGGAAAGAAGCGTGTGAGACCGGGTTCCAAACAACAACTCTTTATTTCAAACTACTAGGTAAAGAAACGGAACCTAGCCCAAGCCACGGCAGCCCTTTATATAGCGGCTAGCCTGCCGGCTTGTGGCCAATGACAGTTATATAATTCTTCCCACCATTTGGTGGCTTCCCAGATTGGTTTCTAGCGAACCAATCCGTAAGTGGCCTTTTTGCCAATCAGAATGAAGTACTTGGAACCTACCAAGTTCCATACAGAACAGCTGTCATTGGTCACTGAAATATGGAATGATTCATACTAGTCCAACTTTTTTTTCCCTATGAATAAAATGCAAAACCATCTGAGGAAGGATTTTCTGTGGCAAAGAAAAAGGACCTATCCTGGTGCCATAAATGCACAATGTGGCTGAGCCTAAAACAGTATGATATGAAAAAAAAAAAAGAAGAAGAAGAAGAAAGGTATGTCAGAGTATTGTTGGAAGAATTATCCTTCTGGGTTCAGTTCCAAGTGGGGGAAAAGACACTGGAAACACGGAGGCTGTTTGGAAGGTTTAATGTTGGACAGGACCATGTGGCCTGGAGCTCCAGAGTAAAAAGGAAGGATGATCACATGCTTCAGGGTGAAGGAAGAGATCAAGAAAAGGGCTGAAGTTCTGAGAGTGCCTGGGTTTTATAATCTTTGTTGGGATTTGAATTGGAGCTTGTATTCTGATTGGTCTTGTATTCTGATCAGACCCCCATGAGGCCATGCAGGGGCAGCTCTGTAGGCTGTCCTGAGTTCCTGGCTTGGTTGAGCCTTGCTGGATGATGATGCACTGAAAAGGCTTCTGAGAAATTGCTATAGCTTTACCTGGAGATCTTTGTCATGTAAAGAATTCTGGCCCAAGCCTTAATGGCCCACCTATTAACCAAGGTGGGGGTGAGCTTCTACTTCTGAGGGGAGTTTCTGCTTCTGAGTTTCTACTTCTATTTAGAGGAAATATTCTGCCTTTTTAATATTTCCCAGGATATTTCATTTTTCTAGGAGAGGGGTGGGTGCTAACTTCCTACAGTATATTCATGAACTGGAATAGAGCATGGTAATAAGATCAGCCAATGAATAGGCATAGCAACTAAGTCAGCCAATGAGAACTGTTTGGAAACCAAAACTAGAAGTAGCTTAGGAAACTGAAACTAAAAGTAACCTAGACTCTATATTAAATTCTGCAGGTCTGAAGCTATGTTGAGCTCTGAGTCTGTCTATTGAAAATCAAACTGCTTCTCTCCTCTGCTTGCCTGCTGAACTAAAGTAAAAGAGAAATTAACTTGCTTGCTGAAGACTGGAGCTCTGCTCTGAACTTGCAACATGTTTCTGTCTGAGTTTGCTCTGTGTTGGAAAATCTACAACTGGTTTGTGAAATCTACTTATTATTTTTATAGAGATGTTAAATGAAGCATCTGCCATCTGTGCTTATTTTTCTGGTGCTGAATTCATGCTGCAAAACTCTGGATAGGGTTAGAAACTTGGATAGACTTGAGAGACCACGACTTTCCCTGAGGTCAAAGTGCTATTGCAATTGTTATTGGTAGGGGATGACTGGGCTAATGGCTTCAATTTTTGGAGCTATTATATTGAGGCATCCTTTAGTATCTAAGGGTGCAGATAACTAACTGAACTGGTCTCTCCACACATCATCCTTCGTGAAGCATGCAAACCAGCATCTTCATTTCCTGTGTCGGATGAGGAGAACACATCTTTCTCCTTCTGTCCTCACCAGTTTTTATAAAGGCACGATTGAGCGTGTTTTAACTGCATCACTGTGTCGTTTGGTTGCTGCAGTCCCTCAGATAGAAAGTCCATACAGAGAGTGGTGAGGACAGCAGAGAAGATTAAAGGAAGCTCACTTCCCGTTGTTCAGGATACTGCTTATAAGTGCTATGTGGTTAGAGCTCAAAGCCTTATTAGAGACTCCACACATCCACTTCGTGGACTGTTTCTGTTGCTCCCCTCTGGGACGAAGCTTTGAAGTATTTCTAGCAGGACTACCAGATTCTGAAACAGCTTTGTTCCCTAGGCCATCCATCTGGTAAACTCGCAAGATTTGTTTCTCTCACTATCTGCATACATACATCCAAACTATGCCACTGGTTGATTACCCTCACTGTTTGGAAGTTTCTCCTTAATTCCAGGCTGCTTCTCTCCTTGATTAGTTTCCATCTATTGTTTTTTGTCCTGCCCTCTGGTGCTTTGGAAAATAAGTTGACACCCTCTTTTTTGGGGCAGCCCCTCAAATACTGGGATACTGATATCATGTCCCTTAGTCCTTCTTTTCTCTAGACTAACCAAACCCAAAACCTGCAACCGTTCTTCATATGTTTTAGTCTCCAAGCCTTTAATCATCTTCATTGCTCTTCTTGATTCTACCCCTCTCTTAATGTAATCTAGAACTTTTTTCATGGCTGCAGCACCCTGCTGGCTCATATTTAAGTGATTGTCCACTAGAACTTCAAGATCCCTCTTGCAGTTGTCTCCATCTCCCCTCCCCCCACCTTCCTTTTGCCTCTCCAGGAGATAATTCTTCTGAGAAGTCTATCTGGATTACTTGCAGCAGCTGAGGATGAGGTGAAATAAGGCCTTCTGATTTTAGGTTGTTGACATCTGCTTTAAATAATGTGTTGTCAGACAGAGAAAGGTGCAATATAATTCTGAATAAGGTACTTTTTTAAGCACTGTAGTGGATTACAGTGTAGAAAGTTAGCACCCACCCCTCTCCTAGAAGAATGAAATATTAAAAAGGCAGAATATTATATTTCCCCAAGAAGAGAAATAACAATTCGAAGGGAGACAGAAACTCAGAGTCCCAGCTCCTTGCCCCCAGTAGATATTTTGTGCCCATTAAGAAAGACTGGGCCTCCCTATCTACATGGCAAAAGACCTCCAGCTCCAGGATGATGGGATTAAGACATGATCCTTCAGGACACAATAGGATTAAATTAACCCATCTAGCAGCAGAGCTCACCACATGGCACAATCTCCTAAGGACATTGCATCAGCCAAGCTTCAACCAAACCTGGGAGTTTAGACAACCTCAGCTATGATTTCTGCATAGCCCCAAGGAAGTCTGGAGCAGCCAATAGAATGCATGTTCTTGCACAGGAACAGGAAGCTCAGGTTCAAAGCCAAAGAGAAGACATAAAACCCACTCACTCTCAATTCCATGTGGTCAGAATTCATGTGGTTCTGCTTCATTAAACCATCTTTCCAATCAGCCTCCATGTTTCCAGTGTCTTGCTCCTGGCTTGGAACTGAACCAGATGGATATTTCTTCCAACAACAGTTTGCATGAACAGGGAAGAGCAATTTATAAGCATTTTTGCAGTAGATTCTATGAAAAATTTCCCAAGTGACCTCTATTTTATTTCAAAATAAATATGATTGAAACAGGCAGGGTCAAAATGTGTATCATCCTATGTGGAAATGTGTCCCAATGCACTAAAAACAAAAAAATTGAATAGGTAAGGCTTAATTTTAATTCGGTTTCTGCAGATCTCTTCCATCAGAAAGTATATTGCCAAAAGCAATGTTAATTTGCATGAGAAAATGTGTCCTAAATTAGAGGTTGCTTTGGCTTTCAGCTCCCCTAAGGTATCCTACTCATATTAGGATCCCTGGCTGAGTTGGAAACAGTGCCATTTTTGTTTCAACATCTCTGCTGACGCATGGAAAATAAGGAAGATTATTTCAAATGCCATGATGTGAATGACAAAAGGCTTTCAGGGGACATTGTTATACATGTGATAGATGACAGCAAATCAATTAAAATGATAGTTCAGGCAGATGAACTGACAGTTGTCTTTTTTTAAGCTGAAGTGCAACTTTCTCTGCACTATGCCACTCCACTTGGCCAGTCAGTCCATCAATCTTGTTAAGAGCAAAATCTCTTGTTTTATGAACAAGGTACCACATCAGAAAAGTTGGTGGAGTCATTTGAATTCTACAAGAGGTGTCCACAGGATGTGGCCAAAAACAAAACAAAAGCAGGATGATGCCCATAATAGTACAGCCAAAAGTCTACTGAGATGCACTTGAACAGAGGCCAAACTTCAATTATATACACCCTGATCTTTTCATCAATCAACCTTGTAGACACACCTGAGTGAAGAGGTGCTGAACCATTGGCTATCAATGTCTGTATTTCCCAGGTCAATATTGTCAGAGTTGGAATGGCAGATGTTCATCCTTACTATCAAGATTAGAAGTGCGCTTTTTTTTTCAGAAGATTTCCGGTGGTAAGGCAAGAATGAACAGAGGTGCAGAAGCATGTCTGTCGTTTCAGTTAATCTCTTTTTGTGGTTGGTGCGATCCTTTGAGGGTGCACAAGTCCTGGAAAGATTCATGCCGGCATGAGGGAGACTCAGGTTGCAGTGTGGGGAAGGCACTCCCCCTGCAGTGAAGAGGAGCCCTCCAGAGTCCAACAAGCAAGAAACAGCTGCCTATCAATGGTGACTCTGAAGTCCGGACTGCCACCCATGTAAAGAAGAAAGTTAGTGACAGTTTGTGGGATCATTGGTGAAGAGTATGGCAGAGAAAACTAGTGACGGAGAGGATGATTTGAATACTATAGACTTTTATAAGGCTGTTACAAGTGTCTATCCAGAGCCCTAAAAGGAAGCGGCCAAAAAGTGGGTGCAAGGCAAGTGAAAGTGAAGGGGCTTGGCAGACAGAAGAAAGATAGAGGACAATAACAAGTAAAAAGGGAAGTTGATGAGGTCAGGAAATATACCACACCGATAAAAATAGAAGGGAATCTAGCGACTGGAAGGTGACTGGAAGGTGTGGAGGATTTGGACTATTTCATTCAATTTTTATGCTGAAAGACTTTATTAAAGCGGAGATGGGAAGAAGATTGGAGCTGACGGAACAGAGACAGTGTGGCGCCACAGGTGATACTTAGAAACCCTGAAGTTATCATAACAACATAACTGATATAAACTATTTAACTGCCCTTCAGGGAGCATACTGACCTTACTGAGGAGGTGGTTCCATCTGAAGAAAATCAGGAACACTAAGATGAAAAGTAAAAGCGGAAGCTTCCGAATATGGAGAGATACCATGTAATTACAGTCACTACTCAGCATTTTTACCTCCCCACTTCTGCCGCGTTTGGAGTGAAAGCTCTTAAACTTAGAGACGGAAAGCTAAAAACTTACTTTAAAATTCCTTTTTCCCTTTCTTTACTCCCTTTCTCCTGTATACATTTGCTCATTTTTTCTTTATTCTCCCACCATCCGGCGTGATGATGAACTATCTCTTCTTCTTCAATCTCTCTTTATAATGATTATAAATATGTATACTGAGGAAAGGAAAATTGATTGCTGTAATTGATTGTTAAATGATTGAATTAACTGATTTAATTGATTTATTAATAATAGTGATAGTTATACTTTGATTAGATATAGAGGGAAAATAGTAAGAACATTAAGTATTATTTAATTAATAACTATATGATTTTATATGTTAATATTATAATTCATGGTGCGATCACAATTAATCCACTTGGGGATGAATCTAATACTGTTTGTGTTTAAGAATGTTTAAAATAAGGTTAGATAATACATATATTTATTTATAATATTTAAATATAGTTGGATTTGGATATTATATATATATAATGGAGATCTTTCTATTTGAGAGTGCAGGCTTCCAAATGATTGACAGTCTGGTGGAATCATCTCTTCTATTCATGCTGTCAGGTCTTTTTTCAATCTCTATGGCTTCTCTGATGATTCTGTGGCTGGGGTTTTCTATAGTGGCCAGGGTTTTAGTGCCATTGAAGTTAATGTTGTGACCTGTGGTTTTCATGTGTTGGACTAGTGAGGAGGTGTGTTCCAGCTTTTTTACTGCATTTTTGTGTTC